>JAODKL010000036.1:1980752-1992727 GCA_026780765.1 Petrocephalus schoutedeni | reverse complement strand
CGGCTAGTCAACATGAGCCAGTTACGTCAGAAGCAGGCTCTGCGGTACAGACTAACCTGAGGAGGGGCTGCGGCTGGGCAGCATGCGCCAGTTACATCAGAAGCAGGCTCTGCGGTACAGACTAACCTGAGGAGGTGCTGCGGCTGGGCTCGCCCCTCTTCAGCTGGTCAATACGGGATTTCCTTTCCGAGGAGGTGGCCTCTGCAGCCATGCTTCTGTCCCGATCTCGCTCCCTCTCCCGCTCCCTGTCGCGTTCCCTCTCCTGCTCCCGCTCACGCTCCCTGTCACGGGACCCGGCGCCCTGCAGGCGCCCTCTCCTGGGGTGCTGGGCCGGCTGCTCATCACCGGCGCGGTGGGCAGACTCGCTGGAGGGCGACCTCACCCGCCGGGTGGATGAGCGGCTGCGGTTGCTGCCGAGGCTGCTGCTGCGCTGGTGCTTGCGCAGGAGGTGCTGTGGGATCAGAGGTTGCAGCGGCAGCTGGGGCTGCATGAGGGGCGCGATGGCAGGCGGCTCCTGTGGGAGCAGGGGTGCGATGGTGGGCTCTGGCCTTTCGCGGACACCGCGTGACGTCCTGCGAGCCACCTCGGGCACCACCTTCTTCTCTGGGGGAGCAGCCACACTCGCTGGGATCTCGCTACGCTCTGGGACGTCCTCGTCCGACCAGTCGCTGAAGGTGGCGTCTGTCTTGGTGACAGGTGGCTGGTCCGCGGGGGCAGGGGGCTTCTGGGAGGTGGCACTGGTGGAGGGGGCATCCTCCTTGGCAGCGGGGGGCGGCGTCCGGGGTCCCCGCTTCCTCTTGGAGTGGTGGTGGTGATGCGTCTCCTCGTCAGACACATCAGACTCGCCTCCCCGGGAGTGCTTGCGCTTTTTTTCCAGCACCTTCTTCTTGGGGATCTTGCGGGGTGACAGTAGCGGGGCAGGGGCCTCCTGGGGGGCGGGGGGGTCGGAGCCAAATCGCTCGGTGGTGGGAGCCCCCCCGTCCTCGTCTTTGCGGATCCTCTTCACCCCCTTCTTCTGCGCCTTGGTCTTCTTCTTGCCCTCATCGTGGCCCACCACTGTCGGCGCCTCCTTCTCCTCGGGCCCGGAGGCGGAGGAAGGGGCTGGAGTGGGGGGCTCTTGTGATTCCTTGGTGTCTAAGTGGTCGCTCCCTCCACGCCGGTCTCCTGCCCGGGCCTGGGCTTCCTCGTGCCGGCCCCGGCCCCCGCCGGATTCCCGTTTATCACCCTTTCGGTCATCGTCTCTCCAGCGGCTGGGCTTCTCCTCCATCAGGGCCCGGGGGGGAGAGCGGGCCGGCTCCTGCGGGCGCACCACCTGACTCAGAAGCCTGTGCTTTTCACTACCTGGAAGGAGAGCGGAGACACACACACCAAATGAAAATCACACATTAGCAGTAAGCCTCATATGGCCGAGTGCTGCACGGCACTGTAAGGATGCTGATCACAAGTAGTCTATCCCGGGTCTGCCGGTACGGGGTCCTAAGGCCAGGACCAGCTCACCTTTCTCCTCTGCACTGTTGTAGCCATCGCTGTCAGGGGGGCTGGCCTCCCTGGCTCTCTTGGGCGAGGGTCTGGGGCTGGACGTGCTCTGCACACGCTGCCTCTTCCTACATGGACACAAGCAGACAGGCAAATTTAATGCCACAGTGAGAGACGGAGCCTGGATCAGCCCCCTGTGGCCAAAGATTTCAAGGTAACACAAACCGACAGGGGTGTAGCATGGGTGCCTGCAATTTTGGCCAGTCTGGAAAGTACAGTGTGTTATACTGTGTTCCAAATTATGTTAAATAAACATTTGGGTTTTAGTTTTTGCTTGTGTTGTGTCACCTGTCCGTTTAGATAACTGATATCAGACAGGTTTGATCATCAGTTTCCCAGGTAAGAAATTAGAGGGAAACTACTTGTGGATCAACCTGATTAATATTAAGCGGGTCACAGTTTTCATGCAGTACGGGGAAAAAGGAGGAACTTTCTATAGATGAAAAGCATGAAATAGTGCGATGCCTTGCAAAAGGAATGAAAACATCAAACATTTCATGAAAGCTTATATGCGGAGTCTCTAACAGACCATTTCCTGCCATAGTATAAACAGAAGGACCGTGCCTTCCGCAGTAAAAACATTTTCATGCAAGACAACGCGCCATCCCATGGTACAAAAAACACCATTGAATCTTTGGCTGCTATGAGTATAAAGGGAGAAAAACCGAAGGTGTGGCCACCATCATCCCCTGATCTCAACCCTATTGAGAACCTGTGGGGCATCCTAAAAAGGAAGATCTATGAGGGTGGGTGGCAGTGTACCGCCAATCAGCAACTCTGGGAGGCTGTTATGGCATCCTCAAATGAGATACAGGCAGAAACTGCCCATGGACTTACAAGTTCAATGGATAAGAGAGAGTCGTTAAGCTGATACCAAAGAGGGGCTCTTATGTTAACATGTAACTTGATCGCAAAGGTGGTTTTTGACTGAAATATGTGTTTTTGGAAAAATGATCTATGTAAAGCAAATATACGACTTGCAATAATTTGGAACACTTTTTTGAGTAATTTGCAAAAAATACTGTTACTGACAGTTTTGTTCAATAAAATCCAGATTATTATATAACCTAATATAACTTGATGATTAGCTGCCAACCAATGGCATAAAAACAAACAGCCACGGCTAAGTAACCAATCAGAAGCCAGAGAGGAGGAGCACACCTGCTCTTGCGGTCCTCGTGGGTGTCCCTGGCGGAGCGCTCATCCCGCGGCTCATCCCGGCGCTCGCGCCGCTCCTCGCGGCTCTTCTCCCGCTCCTCCCAGTCGCGCTGGCGCTCCCGCTCCCTCTCCTTCCTCTCGCGCTCCCGATCCTCACGCTCCCTCTCTCGCTCCTCGCGCTCCCGCTCTCGCTCCTTCCTCTCACGCTCCTCGCGCTCCCGCTCTCGCTCCTTCCTCTCGCGCTCCCGCTCCTCTCGCTCTCGTTCCCGCTCCTCCCGCTCTCTCTCGCGCTCTCGCTCCCGCTCTTCGCGCTCCCGTGCGCGCTCCTTCTCCCGCTCCCTCTCGCGCTCCTTCTCACGCTCCTTCTCCCTCTCGCGCTCCCGCCTCTCCCGCTCCTCCCTCCGCTCGTCGGTCCGATCTGCTCGTCGCTCATCTCGCCGCTCCTCCCTCTCGGGCTCCTCGCTGCGGCCCCGGTGCCTGCTGCTCGAGGGGGGAGAAACTGGGGGGACGAAAAACAAGCAGTCATTTTGCGAACCCCACTGCTCTCTTACATCTTATATGTTACCATGGTGATGGGATATTTTGCAATGTGTCCAGGACCCTGTACACCTTTTACACTTTTGTTTAGATGGCTGTGACGTAATCGTGATGCACACGATTCCGCTACAAGCGCACGGCAAAACATTCACACAGCACTTGAACACCAGAGAGTTCTGGCCGGGTGCTCCCCAGCCTTGTGCTGCCTGGGATGTTGCATCCATCCACTGAGCATAAGCCAGCCCTAGCAGCCAATGGAAGCCCACTGAGGTAAACAGACCTGCCTCCTACAGCTGTCACACACAGACACACACACAGCTGGGTAACTGCACAGTAAACACCAAGCTAACACACCAGCGAGCTCCCCTAGACAGCACCTTCATGTGCATCATCACGACTCGTCATCCCTCATACCCCCCCCCCCGCCCGGCTAATCGCTGATCTACATTGACAGTTTACTGTGGCCGTTTTGACCCTGGAAGGCTTTTGGCTGATTATGAACCTCATTAGCCGCGGTGCCAGCTACCCTCTCAGCATCCAATAACAGAACATTACAAATGAGATGAGTGCCAGGTTCACACTGAAAAAAACTGTAAAATGCCACTACTGATTCCACAGACTATTCACAATGCAGCCAATACACCCCTGTGCAGAGAATGATGGCGACAGCGATCACGTGCAGCCACACCTCTGTCCCGCCGCTCGCGCTCTGCGTGGCCGCCCCTCCGGTCGTACGAGGCGTCCCGGGCCGGCTCCCCGCGGCGCTCTCCGTCGTAGCGATCGCGCTCCCGCTCGGCGCCTCCCCGCTCCGTGCTTCGCTCGGGGTAGCTGCCGCCCCCCCCGCTGCTGCGCGACTCCCAGTTGTCATGAAAGGAGCCTCCCCCATTGCCACCTTCGAACTGGGAGCCCCGGGAGCCACGGACCCCTGGAGGACACAATACAGACCACAATATGGAGATGAGTCACACACACTCATACACAGCAGGTGCTGCAGGGCACAGGTGCGTGAGCTAAGCGGCCATTCACAGGTCACACTGCATCTGAATGTGCCGGTGGTCCCCCCATTCCCACCTTTGTCGGGGGCCTCGGCAGCGCGACCCCGCCCCCTGCCGGGCCTCTCCGAGCGGGACTCCGCCCGAGACTCCACCCTGGTGTCGGTGCGGCCGCTGTCCTCGCGGGCGTGACCACGCCCATAGCCCCGCTCCTCCTGGGCGGGCTCCTCCTTCCGCTTGGAGTCGGCCCGGTCCCGCTCCCTCTCGCGCTCCCTGTCCCGCTCCCGCTCGCGTTCCCGGTCCCGCTCGCGCTCCCTGTACTCCAGCGAGTCTCTGCCGGGACGGGCCTCGGGACGGGCCTCGGCACGGGGTTCCCTGCGCTCGCGGGCGTCCCGCCGTTCACGGGCCTCGCGGTCCTCACGCACCGCGCTCGGCTCCGCCTCGTAACCGCGCTCCTCATGCCCGTCTTTCTCCCGCTTGCCCCGGGACTCTGAAGGGCACCACAAAACAGACACCTCTTAAAAACACAGCAAAAACACAAAAAGAGACATTGAATCACACAACGTTAAGACTGCCCCACAGGATTACAGCAGATCAGTGTTTCCCCAAGTCGGTCCTCGGGAAAAGCTGCAGTAGATTATGCATAAATCTGCCCATTAAAAAGCTGGAGAGGCTATACGACCAGCAGTGAATTCCCCCCTGCATGCAGACCCCCATCAACGGCCCGCTTGCAGGTGAGCAGTTCACAGTAACCACCCGGGTCCCCAGGAAGTACCGTCTCTGCGCTCGTGGCGGCGCTCGTGTGGGGCCGGGCTCCTCTCCCTCTCGGAGCGGCCCCGGGAGCGGTTGCGCCCGGGACTGAGGCGGCGTGGCGGCGGAGATGAGGCAGCGGTGCTGATGGGGCCGCGCTGCAGTGGCGAGCGGGAGTGCCGCGCTGGGGCCGGGGAGCCGGACTCCCGCAGGTAAGCCGGGGTGGCCGACGAGCCGGAGCGGGACGAGGGGGAGGGGTGCCGGGTGGGGGAGGGGCTCCGGCGGCGGCGAGGGGGGCTCGGCGACCTGCAGGCCAAGCAGGACAATGCGCCATCACAAAACACCATCACTTCCGAATGAATGCTGTGGTAACTCTACAAAGCAGGGCAAGAACGGGAAGCAGAGACGAGTATGTGAGGACGAGCACTCTGCCACTGGTTACCGGTGCGGGGGAGAGGACGCGGAGGTGAGGGGCTTCTGGGTAGCTGGCCGAGGTGAGTGCGGCTTGGGCGACACCTCCCTGGGCGGGGGGGAGGCGCTGCCCGACCTCTCCTCGGAGGTGGCCGACCTCTTCGGCTTGTGGGAGCTCTCAGAGCGATCCCTATGGCACAGAGACAGACGCAGGTCTGAGAGGCAGAACCAGAGCCAGAGAGAGCAAACCCCCCTATAAACCTTCCAGTAACGCAGCAAAGGCCACAGACCACAGCAAGCCAGAGGAATTATGCATTGGCGTTACAGCCGGATGTTAAGTAAGTGCGAAAATCAGGAGGAAAGCATCTACTGTCGTGGCATTTGAGAAGACAACCTCTCTCTATGTGAATGAATGCGCGAATATCCTGAACCAGATCAGTCAGATCTGAGGTCAAGGGCCTTGAACCAATAATCTTCAGATTAGTCTGAAGACATAACCACAATAGCACCTCCTTTCCTATTTTAATTAGAAGCATCTGACTGGATATCACATTTTCCCAAAGAATCTTGTAAATTTCACCCTGATAGAGAAACAATCTAAGGTATCACTGCTAGATGGGCTCCCGTTTTTATATAGAATAGAATGCCTATGGGAAGTAGGATAAGTAGTTGAGTGGGACTTGCATCTACAGGAGGGGTCTCCAACTCCGGTCCTGGAGAGCTACTACCTAGGATGTTTTCTGTCCTACCTGGCTTTTGAAGAGCCACACCTGTTCCTGGGATTTTCCTGAGAATAGGTGTGGCTCATCAAAAGCCCGGTAGAACAGAAAACCTCCTGGGTAGTAGCTCACAGGACTGGAGTTGGAGACCCCTGATCTACAGCCTACTGGCTATAAGGGCATTTGTACAGGTGCCGCCTGTAGTCTGGCGGCCCCGGTGTGACCTGCGCACGGTTGGCTACGACCTGCAGTCTGGCAGCCCCCGGTGTGACCCGCGCGCAGTTGGCTACGACCTGCAGTCTGGCAGCCCCCGGTGTGACCCGCCCACGGTTGGCTACGACCTGCAGTCTGGCTGCCCCCGGTGTGACCCACGCAGTTAGCAGCGACCTGCAGTCTGGTGGCCCTGGTGACCTGCACGGCGGGCGACCACGGCCTGCAGTCTGGCAGCCCCCGGTGTGACCTGGGCGGTTGGCCACGACCTGCAGTCTGGCGGCCCTGGTGACCTACGCGGCGGGCGACCATGGCCTGCAGTCTGGCAGCCCCCGGTGTGACCCACGCGCGGTTGGCTACGACCTGCAGTCTGGCGGCCCCGGTGTGACCCGCGCACAGTTAGCCGCGACCTGCAGTCTGGCGGCCCTGGTGACCTGCGCGGCGGGCGACCACGGCCTACAGTCTGGCAGCCCCCGGTGTGATCTGCGCGCAGTTGGCTACGACCTGCAGTCTGGCGGCCCCCGGTGTGACCTGCACGCGGTTGGCCACGACCTGCGCGGCGGGCGACCATGGCCTGCAGTCTGGCAGCCCCCGGTGTGACCCGCGCGCGGTTGGCTACGACCTGCAGTCTGGCAGCCCTGGTGACCTGCGCGGCGGGCGACCACGGCCTGCAGTCTGGCGGCCCCGGCGTGACCCGCGCGCGGATGGTGGCGGCTGGCAGCGGTAAGAGCGGCAGGACGCACCGGCGCTTCTCCTTCTTGTCCTTGTGCTTGTCGGCGTCGCGGCCCCGCTCCTTGCTCTCCTTCGGTTTCTCCTCCAGCTTCTCCTTGTTCTTGTGCTTGCCCTTGTGCTTCTTCCCCACCACGGGGCTCTCGGCACTGGCTGGCGGAGGGGGGGGGCTGGGAGTGCGCGGACCCTTCTTCTTGTTATGAGCCGCCTTTGAGGGTCTGGGGGGGGTTAGGGTAGGGTGAGGAAGGCCCGGGACCTAAAGGAGGACTCTCAGGCTGACTGACGCATCAGAGGCTTAAGGCTGACGTATGCTTCTGCGCGGAGCCCACGCCTCCACCAGCATTTAACCTTGTGTGCTGGTGTTTCCGTGTCGCTCAGCAGGTGCAATTGTTTAGTTACGCAATTGTAACGGGGGGGGAAAAAAGCAACATTTAACTAAGTTTCCATTTTCCTTTTTGTGC
Source organism: Petrocephalus schoutedeni (assembly GCA_026780765.1). Lineage (NCBI taxonomy): Eukaryota > Metazoa > Chordata > Actinopteri > Osteoglossiformes > Mormyridae > Petrocephalus > Petrocephalus schoutedeni. Next base: position 1,985,224 of record JAODKL010000036.1, on the reverse strand, counting down.
TGTTCCAGTCTTCTGACTTCAAATCTGTAAAATGTCGATCTGCTCATAAGTCACTTTTAATGCATTTTCCCTTCTAAAGATCTCAATGCTACTTTTTACCTTTTTTTTTTGTCTTGTAAAGTGTGAATAAACTTAATGGATGCAAGTGACACTACTTCCGTCATCCTGAGTGTTTTGTAAAGCTGTTGCTGCGATGCCAGTTGTGGGTTATTTAAAGCTAGATATATAGTGATTCAGCTTCAATCAGCTATATAAGCACACCTGGTATTGATGCCGCCATCGGACCCGTCACAGGCCTTGCCACCCGAGCGGGGCACAGTTCCGTCACTTTCCCCTCATCAATTTGAGCTTCCCTGACCCTGCCAGTCTCGTCCCTCCTGACCTGCTCTGGTCCGACACGGGGGAGGAGATGACGGGCGTCTTCTTCTCCTTCTTCCCCGGGCCTGTGGCTTTAGCGGCAGCCTTGCGCTTGGGAGACCCGCTGGACTTCCGGGAGGAGGGGGAGCCTTTGGAACTGGTGGGCTCAGGAGAGACCTGCGAGGCGGGGTGAGGCGAGAGCAAATTACAAGCAGCAGCGGCAGCCTGCTCAGCCAGGACCTGCCGCCTTAACGGCTACAGGAACCCAGTACTTTCAAGCGACCGCAGTCCGTACCTTTGACAGGCTGCTGGTCCTGCTCTTGTTAACCAGTTCCTGTTTTAAAAGAAAAAAAAAAAAAGTCTCTCAAGGCTTAAAATGCTCACTTGTTTAATATCAGTCACTCCAATGAAAGCCACCATTTCTGCTTAACAGAAATAGAAATAAACTTATTCACATTCCATAAATAAGCATGTGATGTCATAAAACAGGTGGGGGAAGGCACCATGACAGAACATTATCTTTTAACTCGCGCTGGATTTATGCAATTTTAGCACAGACACTCTACGTGGCTGGAGGCCAGGATCCCACAGTCCCAAAACAGGGAATGAGGTAGATAACCTGCTGGATGAGGCTCAGCACAGCAAACGGCTCGTGAAGCCAGTCAGAGCTGGCTAGAGAAGTGGCCAGGACAGGAACAGTGCTATACAGACTGGAGCTTGTGTGTATTCTGGATAGCAGGTATCACTGGCTGAGCCCCAAGACAGCATCGACAGACGGGACCCAGGCACAGCAGCGTTTAAGGACAGCATGCTTGTGTCATGATCTGGCGAGTTTTTCCACCTCTTTCTTGATGACTATCTCCTCCCTCTTGTCCATGTTCTCCTGCTCCAGCTTCATCAGCTCTCGCTGGATCTTCTGCCTCTTCATCTCTAAAGACAGCTCGTAGTCGTAATCGCCGTCGCCGTTATCTGAGTCTGATGGGTAACCGGCAAAAGCAGAATTATTTACATGCAACAACTCAGGTACAGCAGAAGTTCAGTTACCTAAACACACACTTGCCATTTTGGGCACCTATCCACCAAAAGAAGAACTTGAAAGTAACATGCAGAGGCATGGTTAGGGAATACTGGGTCACTCGGTAACCGCCGGTTTATAAAATACCATAAAAACAATTACTTACAGGAAGACGCTGGTGTGACTTACCACTGCTTTAATAGCAACAACACATGCTTGGTCTAGGGATTCTGGGCCCCGCGAAAGCATATTATACTGGACCCCCAACCCAAATCAATCAGATCACGTTCCAAATCTTTTAGGGCCGCAGTCACTATACGATGCCCCTGGCTTTGTCACCATTTCTCAGGTGTGGAGACTCCGCAAAGTTGCAGAGCCCCCCCTCACCTTCGCGGTTAGCTTCCCACTCTGCTTGCTCTTCCTCGCTGGCAGGTGTGCGCTCTTTGGTTATCTTTATATCCTCCTTTTCCCGATGTCGGCCTCGGGAGGAATCTCGCTGCTACACACGCGGGGACGCAAGAGCCATCCGTCAAGCAAGATGGGATCCACAAAAATCCCGGACAGATTTAACAATTACTGGACTCGAACGTGATTGTTTTCATGACAGCAGTCACGGATGCCGGGAAATGAAATGTATAGAGCGCTGCAAATAAGCCGCTTAATACTGAATGCAACAATGAGAATGTGGGGCTGTCCAGCGAGGCGCCCATGACTCACTCTGGTTGTAGGGGATGTGCTCTCTTCTATATCTCTCTTCTGGGCATCAGGCTCCACATCCTGCCTCTTGTTCTTCATCCTCTCCCGGAGATCGCCAGTGGGCCTCTCCGATGACCTGCTTTCAACGACATACAGGCAGACAGTAAAAATCATAAGATCAGCAGCTGGTTTTAGCTGGTCAGTCAGCCAACACTGCAAGACAAATTATCTAAAATATCTGCAGTCACACTTACATGATGCAAATATTACAACACATGAAAAGTGACCTTATACTGGCATTCTTTTGATGAAAATACAGCCACTGAGGACCTTTCTCAGGGCCTACCGCAGCAGTGGCCCCACCCCAATGCAGACCCACCTTCGATACGTTCCACTGAAGCCTTTGCCCCTGGCCTGAGTTCCATGTGTATAGCGACAAGTGTTGCCGTAACTGCAATTCCCAGTCTTTAGCCAATTTCTACAGTGTGTCTGAAAACAGTAAAAATAAAAGCAACACATGAAACACAGCTGGGATATAAGCAGAGACACCCCCAGTGCTTATTCTTCTACACAGTGTGACAGAATACCAAAAGGTTACCAGTTAGCTATGCATACGTCAGAAACTCACAGAAAAACCCAGAGGACATACAGAATACTTAAAAAATGTTATATGGCCCTACACACTACATACATAGAGAAATGTGTTATATTTGCATCATGTACTTTCTAGGCTGGACTCCCTAAAGTGGCCGGTGGCTCCATGCGCGACATGAGGCACATCGCGCCAGGCACGGAGCCCGTCTGACGGCGCAGAATGCCGCCGACCAGTGCTCGTCTACCTCAGCAGCATTACTTCCGGTGCTGGGGCCGAGTCTCTCGAACACGCTGGGCCGGCGCGAAGGGGTTGGGGTGCCGCTGCTGTCAGATATGGTCTTCGAATTCTCCACTGTTACTTTCCGCCTTATCTTGGACATTCTGCAGGGCTGCAGTCACAACACTGATGCCTCAGTTCCTGCCATCGGCACGACCACGTTAAACAAGATTACTCCCCTGCCCTTACTTGGTTAAAATGGCCGTAATAAAGACGATTGGGCAGTAATGATGCCAATCATGTGACCATCTATCCAGACTAAAAATCCCTTCATTTAAATATTAGAGAACAAGTTAACAAGAACATTAAATACAACCCGCACAAAGAAACCTGCTACTTCAGCGCTAATTGAATGTTTACTAGAATGATCCACAACAACTGATGGTAATTGTTAACTAAATGGTAGTCAAGTGTAGTCGCTGTGCGCTAACGAAAAATAATATTACCTATGTAGATACTTACAGCAGGACAACTAATCGAGAAATTAAACGAACTGCACTGAATGCTTCTTGCAAATGAGAAACAAACCCGTTAGGAGACCTGCAACTAGCCACCTATGGAGTCGCAGTGTCGTTAGGCCACTTCGGTTAAGCAGCGTGTAAATGCATCGCCGAAAACCTACGTACCAAAGCCCGTTTGCAGCCATCAGGAAAGCATCCCCCCTCCACGGACACACACACGAACATAAAGCGCCACAGCTGCGGGCTACGCGGCCGCCCCGACGCCGCGGCCTAACCCACGGCCGAGCCTGCGCACCACTCGCCGCCACCTCCGAAATCCCCCCGAGACTCACCCAGAAAAATTAATTCGCGGCCGCGTCCAGTTTTACCAGCTTTCGAGAAGAGGGCAGATGAAACTAAACGGTGAAATCTTGCATTTCACAAGCGGGGACATCCCGGAGAACGTTCATCGCTAGGACTCCCAGCGCTCCGAAACACCATTCAGGCTTGAATGGGGCGCGGTGGATTGTGGGAAAATGGCCGTGCTGAAGCTCGGCGGGTGACAGCGGGGGCGCGCAGACGTCGAGTGAGGCGAAGGTGAGCCCACTGCGCATGCGCCGGCACTGCAACGCATAGACATTTAAAAAAAGACAATTGTGAAATTGTGAAATTATACAAACTACATAAGCGCAGCGAATCATCGAGAAAAATGTTAGCACTTGAGTAACCGATGTTTGTTCAAGGACGGTGCTTTTGTTTATAATTGTATTGTAATCACTTTAAAAGTAAAAAAATAGCTATAACTGTGCCGCGGCGTACTAGTAAGGTGTAAGGTGTACCGTGGGAAATTATCCAATTTCACTTAATTGGTCTACAAATCTAGGCTATAGAGTGTCATTTTGTAACATTTCTGGTTGGTGGTGTGCCGTGGGATTTTTTAAATGTAAAAAAATGTGCCGTGGCTCAAAAAAGGTTATAATGACTCATAGCCGTATTTTACCCCTCTTTCTCGCCGACCTCCCGTATTAGTATTTTCCCGTAAATCTCCCGTATTATAATATTATTTAAAAATCCTCTGCCTCTCCAAACTGAA
>JAODKL010000036.1:1951594-1962236 GCA_026780765.1 Petrocephalus schoutedeni | reverse complement strand
CTACTACCTGTGGCGTCCCTCCTATCTGCCCGCCCTCCTGCCTGTGCCGTCCCTCTCACATGTCCTGCTGCCTGTGACGGCCCTACTACCTGTGGCGTCCCTCCTATCTGCCCGCCCTCCTGCCTGTGCCGTCCCTCTCACATGTCCTGCTGCCTGTGATGGCCCTACTACCTGTGACGTCCTTCCTATCTGCCCACCCTTCTGCCTGTGCTGTCCCTCTCACATGTCCTGCTGCCCTACCACAATCCATCCTGCCATCAGAAGCAGCATCATCACCTGCCTGCCCTCCACATTAATTTAATTTAATGAATTTGTTTACATTTTCTGTTATTTTGACTTCCACTGCTGGTCCCTGGAGGATGGGCTCCTCCTTGAGTCTCGTTCCTCCCCAAGTTACTCCTTACTAGGGAGTTCTTTCATGCCACTGTCACCTCACTGGGAGTTTGGTCAGGGGTAATGTATAGTGCTTTGAGACAATACAATGTTGTGAAAATGTGCTATACAAATACAAACTTAAACTGAAAATTGGATGTTCTGATTAATGTCAAAGTGTCTGCTTGGAAGCTCAGTACCACCTGATCACAAGTTTTCAAAGTATTTTACTGAAGATTTTTTAAAATAATGCCCTCTGAGTGCTCAATATCATGTGACACAAGTAATACCCTTACTAGGAAACATATATTTATGAAAATAACAAACAATAGAAATTTCTCATACCATTATTCTCCTACCATTTCTCATACCATTATTCTGCAAAACTGGTTTACAAATCAGTTTTGCAGAATTAAATAACTAAATAGATATAATTGTACATATAATTATGTTTTCATTTAATTATAATTATAGCCTCATACATCTGGGGCGAACTGAGGTCTTCAATGTATTGTCAGGGTGGTCAAAGGCAAGTGTGGCTCCATGTTCACTGTTTCAAGAAAGATGCCACCTAAAGAAATCACAGGTGGCACAGAGTCCAAAGATTTCATTTATAGTCCTACTTAGATATGTAGCTTGCATGGACGGAAAAGCAGGCCTATCATTCTAACACTAGATAGATCGAATGGATAGAAGCAGTTTGAAAAATTTCCCCATTAAAGACTAAAGACCACACAGCCTGTGACTGGCAGCTACAGGTTGACCTGGAAAAGCAGCTAAAGGTCCCACAGCACATTGTCACAACATCACTCAGGCCAGACATGATCATTACCTCCGAGGTTTCAAAACTACTGATCATCCTGGAACTGACAGTGCCCCGGGAAGAGCGTATCGAGGAAGCCAATGAGAGGAAATGCACCAAGTACCAGGAGCTGGTGTCGGAATGCAGGGATCGTGGCTGGAGGACACTTTGTCTGCCCATAGAAGTCGGCCGTAGAGGATTTGCAGGACGATCACTCTGCAGAGTCCTGACACGGCTGGGCATTACAGGAGCGGCCAAGAAGAGGGTCATTCAAGCCACAAGCGAAGCCGCTTTGGCTTTGGTTAAAGAGGGCTGATCTGTGGGTGGCTGCTGGGACGCAAGTTGGGGCCTGATGGGTCGCCTGGGTGAGGGTGTATGATGTTGAGAGACCCGAAACACATGATGACCTCAGGATACATCACTGAGGATGCATCCCAGTGCATCCAGGAGATGTTTCTTGTATAGTGTGAAAGTTTTGATGGAAAGAGGAATGAAAAACAGGGATATAGGTGGAATTTCAAAAAGAAAAATACAAGCACATTTGTTGATGGGTGGAAAAATTCAGCAGTGGAACGGAGCTTCTAGATAAAAAATTAACTGTAGGAGGAGATACTGTACGTGCCAAAAATTTGGGAAGAAAAATAAAAATGCTAATTTCACAGCGCATTATTTAAAAAAATATACAGTAAAACATCTTCAAACTCTGCATATAGTAAGTGTAATCATTGCTCTATCAGATGATGTTAAGGTTTTGAACGAACATTTAGATTTTGACAAGATAAATGGCTGCAGATACCACCGATCACGCATTATGCCTATTTAAGGTGGACCGGATTTTGCGAATAAGAAACTGGCGAATAAGAAACCAACTTCAGCCTCGAAAAGACCAGAATGCGGCTGCATGAAGTCGAATGCACCCAATATTGAAATCGAAAGGCGAACAGAGCCAGACGAACGACCCAACCAGGCGTTCCCTCGCCCATCAGGTGATCTATTCGTTTGTTTGTATCCAATCACAGACTTACTAAGCGGCGAAAGGGTTCCGACATTAACATCCGGGTCAAAGTTTATGTTGTGCTGTCAGAAATGGCTGCGCACGACCGCTTGTCTCTCTGCTTGTGCGACGTAATCAGGTGTCGTTCTTTTAAAATGTATAATCTATATACGCTATTTTAACATCCAGGATTTGTAGATGCTATACCTAGTGATTTTTGGTAGCTAGTGTGTAATCAGGTTACTATATGATAATTTATTTGTATAGTTTAGTATGAAATAAACCACGACTGAAACCATAGGGGGTCAGTTTCATTTCTAACTGTTTCTATAAGAATTGACTATTTTCGTTAGATATATCCGAATAATTCTGTAATTAATGGTTATCGGAGTGCTTGTTAGATGTCGTCCAGTAGATTTAAGCTAGTTTAATTTTTTGACCCACTTACTACTCAGTGACACTACAGCGAAATATTATTATTTTGGGGGGTGCCGTTCCATCGCTCACTGTGTTTTTTTATTTAGGTGGACTAAGTTGCGAAACTGATTTTGTCATTGCCTAATGTGTCAATGTTCCCCTCCAGATTATTATGGTCCCTCGTTCTGCCATGCATCTATCTGTGCGTGGTGCTGTCGGCGATTCTAGCCTTTCTCATGCTGGGGGTCCGCATGTGGTTGCAGCGGAACCGGAACGCCCGACTGGCCCGGGAGAAAGCCCCGTCCGTCGCTTTCTTTCACCCCTACTGTAATGCCGGAGGGGGCGGGGAGAGGGTTCTCTGGTGTGCCGTCAGAGCTCTGCAGAACAGGTGGGACATACGCTGGGGTGTCGTTGCATTTTTGCTGAGTGCGTTAAGGGCTCCAGCACTTTTGAATTGGACAGGCTTGTAAATCCTATGTTTAGATGCCTAGTATTCTATAGAATAAAGTGATTAAGTTTAAAACTAATCCACTTTTTGGACAGCATGTCATACATGAAAATCTGGGACAATTGTTGAAATTAAAACCAGCAATAAGTTTGGTAGACAGCTCTGTACTTCACTACTGAAAATGTCAGTGAAATGTCTAAAAGTTAAGCTCCCTCTTTCCAGCATGTGGAATAGTGGGATGCTGAATGTGTGGTATCGCGCTGTGTCTTTTTCAGATACCAAGATGTCTCCATTGTGGTGTACACTGGAGATCTTGGTGTGACCGGAGAGCAGATTCTCGATGGAGCTCGCCAGCGGTTCAATATCTGCATGCCCCGGCCCGTCAGGTTCGTATTCCTGAAGCACCGCTTCCTCGTGGAGGCCGGCCTGTATCCCCACTTCACCCTGCTGGGCCAGAGTGTGGGCTCAGTCTTCCTAGGCTGGGAGGCCCTCACGGAGTTCGTCCCTGATGTCTATGTGGACTCTATGGGCTATGCCTTCACGCTGCCCCTGTTCCGCCACCTGGGCGGCTGCCGCGTGGTCAGCTACGTGCACTACCCCACTGTGAGCACTGACATGTTGTCGGTGGTTCGCGATCGGGATGCGCGTTTCAACAATGCAGACTACATCGCTGGAAACCCGCTGCTGAGCGCCGTCAAGGTGGTCTACTACTGTGCCTTCGCGCTGCTCTACGGGCTGGCAGGCTCCTGCAGCCACATGGTCATGGTCAACTCCAACTGGACGCTAGGGCACATCCTGGCCCTGTGGCGAGTGCCCAACCGAACCGTCATCGTTTACCCTCCATGCGACGTCCGTGCTTTTCTGGACGCTCCTCTGGAGGAGGAAGAAGAGCAGGAGTCTGTCAGGAAGTGCCACTCCCTGGTCTCTGTGGGCCAGTTCCGCCCAGAGAAGGACCACCGGCTGCAGATCCGAGCCTTCCAGGCCCTGCTGGACAGGCGGCCGGCCGGCCTGGGCCGGGAGCTGCTGCGGCTGGTGCTGATCGGAGGCTGCCGGAACCAGGAGGACGAGGACCGGGTTCTGATGCTGCGGGGACTCTGTCAGGAGCTGGGTGTGGCTGACAGGGTGGAGTTCAAGCTAAATGTGCAGTTTGAGGAGCTGAAGAAGGAGCTGACTGGAGCTACTGTGGGTCTGCACACCATGTGGAATGAGCATTTTGGGATCGGTAAAGACCCTCGCCCTTTTTACAGATCTTTTAAATCATCCATGTTATGACTACAGTATTGGTATTATAGTATTATATATAGTATAGTAGTATTATAACAGTATTACTACTATTGTAATGTAATGCAGGGAGATTTTTTCTAGATGTTTTGTTTTTTTGGGGTGGTGAGGGCTGGCATATGAATCGGAAACCTTCAGTTTATAAACCAGTGTCTTTGCCCTTATCCCTCTCCTCCTCTACCTTTCCCCCCTTATCCTACCCCCCGTTCTTTGTCCATAGGTGTGGTAGAGTGTATGGCGGCTGGGGCAGTGACCCTAGCCCACAGGTCGGGCGGCCCCCTGCTGGACATTGTGGTTCCGTACGAGGGGAGCCCCACGGGATTCCTGGCAGACGACGTGGCCTCTTACACGGACGCCATGGAGAGAATCCTGGCCATGCCGCCAGCCGCTCGCCTGGAGATCCGTCGCACCGCCCGCCGCTCCGTCGCCCGCTTCTCCGACCAGGAGTTTGAGGCTTCCTTTCTGTCCGCCATCGAGCCCGTCATGGGAGTCCCGGGGCAGTGAGGGACGGGGGCAGCGAGGAGCTCGCCGCTCATCTCAGCTTCCCCCAGCCGGCCGCCGCCACCCGTCTACAGGGCGGCCTGTGCTTGTCAGAGGCCTCAGTTAGTAACCTGTGATTCAGCCCTCTGTAACTGGATTTTAGACAATAGCCTTTTCCTGTCCTCTTTGGTGTGTTGTTCTGTTAGGGTGACCATAGTGGCCGGATACCCTCAGTCACCCGTTTTCTTCAGTGTGTTCCACATGATTCCCATACGTGTTACTGAGACCAGGGACGGACAAAGCAGAGTGTTACAGGAGATATAGCCCCATGTGGGACCAAGCTCGGCCCCTCCCCCGCCCATAGCTGCTGTAAATACGCCGTCGTCTTCAGAATGATCAATATGATGAAAGAGATCATTGGCTTATTTTCTGGAGTTTCATTTTACATGCTAATAAATTATAAATCAGATTCTAAAGATCCAATGCCATGTTAAGAATCTGTTGGTGAGGTTGGTGCAGAGAAAAAGAAGCATATGATTTTTTTCTATGACATGAAATTTTTATGTTTCTATTCGAAAATAATTTGGGGTTTTGAAGCTGTATGCACATTAAAGTAAGGAATGGTCTTTATGGACTGGCTCACACTTCTGGCCCGGTTAGTGTTTCCATACTTAAAGTTCTCACACCAAATCGTTTTGCATTCCAGAATGATATGTCTTCCATTTTAATTCTTCTGACTTTTCATTTGATTTCATTGCCCATTTTGCTGCATTCTACTATAGATATAGGCAGAAGTCCAGGACAGTAAGTAGGTGCCATGTGCTTACAAAAAGTTCTAAGAAGTACCTCCCTCTTAGTCGCCCACCTCCCCTCTACCGACACCAGGGAGAGATCCCTTAACATCTAACTAGTAATGAGACTCGAAAGTGCAGCTGCATGAGGTGCTTTGTGCTGATCTGAGACTCCTATCCCTGAGATGCCCGTCACTGTGTGCTGTAGTCTTGGGGAGCTTCCCCACAGCACTGCTTATGCCAACTCTCTGCTAGCTTGGCCCCCGCTCGGCCGCCGTGCTTTCCCCAACCCTGGCCTGGTCCCCATCCTCGACCCCCGCATTTCCTGACTCCATCTCTAAATCCTTGCTCTCTATAGCCTGGCTAGGATGCCTGGCTTGGGCCTTCCCTGCGGTGGCCGTGGCATGTTGCCTCTCGGCTCTGTGATCCCCGTCACCGGTCCCCAGCCGCTGGCCCTCTGTCTGCTCCCTGTTTGCTTCGTCTTCTCCTGTCTCCTCCTCCTCCTCCTCAATCTCCTCCGGGTGGATGTAGTTCTTCAAGGATTCAATCACCTCTCCCATCAGCTCGTCTTCTGATTCCTCAAAGTTTCTGGAAAGCAGGGGGGGGAAAATGGGAGACGGTTGAAAGCGGCGCTGTGCTGTCTGGCCCCAGAGCAGCAGAGTCGGGGAAACTGCATACGTGTCGTCATCATCCGAGCGCGGCTCCATACGCTCTTCATCCACGTCTGTCTCCGAGCCTTCGTCATCCTCATCTTCCCCCTCTCCTGTGGGGTCGGAACAGAAGAAGAGATGAGAAACCAGACTTTCCAGTGAAAGAATGGCCATATATAAATATGCATGTAGAGTGAAATGTGAGCATCATCTGAGGGGGGACTGAGATCCATCATAGGGTTCTGAACCTGGCGGAGGAGCAGGTCTGTACCTGTGGGCTTGAAGGTGACAGTAGAGGTCAGTGCTGCCTGCCCAAGGGCCCGCAGTAGAGTGTTTGGGGGCCCCCCAGCCCACAGCTTCCTCTGTCCCCGGGGCCCCCCATCCTCTGCTCGGGAAATGGTTTAGGGGTCAGTGTAGCACTGGCGGACATTTTACTGGGTTTCTCAGAAAACAAACAAATGGGCTGGGCGATATAGAGACAATATCATTTATATCGATATAGTTTATGCTCCTTTAAAATTATAGTCCTAGAGCTGCCAATTTGCCTGTTTCTCCTCTACCGGTCTGTCTCTCGCACAATTGCACCCTGCTCCGCCCCTCTGACAAGGCCTGCATGCAGCAACAAGGCCTGCATGCAGCAACAACATGGCCTGCATGCAGCAACAAGGCCTGCATGCAGCAACAACATGGAGACAGACACAGACATGAGGCAAGCTAGTGAAGAGGACCTGGTTGGTAAAATAATACATGCAGGTGTTTCATCCAAACCCATGGAAGCATCCTATCACTGGGCAGTGTGCATGTGAGATCTGTCTGTAGTCTTAACACATCATCTGATAAGGTATTGCAGACTGTCGCAATGCCTACTTAGTTAGTGTTTTTTAAATCAGCTACTTATTTATTCTTTGGACTATCTGCTTTCAGTTTCAGCCCATAAAAATGACAATAGCATTTCCAGCGGGGCAGCACCGACTGATAGATACAGTGTACAGGTATCTGTCAGAACACGCTGGCTAGGACAACTCGACAATGGTAGTTTATTTTTGCATGTATTTCATGTCTGTAAATAAAAGTGCCTGTGTGACATTGGGGACATTTGGCTCTGACTTGGAACTGTCTATTTGTAATCACTTTATGGGAAAAAATATCGAGATATACCATATATATATATATATATATATATATATATATATATCGCATATTGCGGTTCATCTAAAAAATATGGAGATATGGTTTTTGGTCCATATCGCCCAGCCCTAAGCCAGGCTGGGGGTTTCTGGGAGATCACAGTGTGATGGTATCCAGTCATCCAGCTTCTGCCTTTAGACTCACCCAGGGCAGGAGCAGGCATGGTGCAGACAGAGGACAGCTCCATATTGGCGAGGGCACTGAGCAGTGTTCCGGGGGCCTCCTTACCCCAGCCCTTCCTCTGCCCCGCCTCTGCCCCCTCCTCTGCCCCTGTTTTTGCCCCAATGCCAGTCCACTCCCTGTGCTTGAGTTCATCTCCTGCCTGGAATGTTAGCGTCTGATTTAATGGGTCCATTTCCTGGAATTAGACGTGCAGGGAATGTCCAAGGTGATCAAATACTATACTGTCATATTATATTGCAGATGTCTTCACCCAAAGCATATTTAGTAGATAAGAATTGTAAATATTGTTTTAGGCCATAGATGTCATATAGAGTGTATGGTTAAATCTGACAAACATTAATTATTCGATCCTCTGCCTATTCTGATACAGTCTTATAGACCGAGGGCCAGGTCGATATTTATCTACTTTCCCACACTCTCCTTGTTGAAAAGTGTTTCTTTGCAATGCAGCTGGGTGATGAGGTCAGATCTCTCCTGAAATAGAAAGTGAGTTTGGCTTTATGTGTCTCAGTGACGATGTTCTCTCTCACCTCCTCTTCCTCCTCCTCCTCATCACCATCTCCCCGATCTTTCTCTTCTTCTCCTCCTTCTTTCTTTCCCTCACCCTGTATTGCTTCATCATGCAGGAGAACCTCAAACACGATTCCTTTCTGGAATCAAAAAAAAAAAAAAGGTCCGCCTTGTGTAACCTTTAAAGCTCTGCTCGTCCTTAAGACGTCTGCCTGCTTCAGCGTCTCACCTTCCTCCTGTCCCTCCTCTGCAGCGCTGCTTTATCTGGCTGCTTCTTGTCCAGCTTCTCAGTTTCTCTCTCTAAGTCCTTCGGGAGGGGATCACATACAGGGCAGATCATAATTCAGCTCCAGTCCTCTCTATGTCTTTAATATGTCCCAAGGACAAAGGGGAGTGGCAGCCTGTCCATCTCTCTGCCTGATATCCGGCTTCCAGAGTAATCACTGTGTGAGAGCACAATAAGCAGCGGCCCGGTGTATGTGTCACTGAGATCTGATCTGCACTATGGTTTAAGGTGAGGACCACCCTGCCTAATCCTTAGGCTGATTACAGCACTCTGGCTAAAGCAAAATTACTAATTATACAATTTGACATATTGCCATCACATTTATTGTGGAAAATTGATATTCTTAGGAAAAAGACACTTGTGAATATATTTTAAATTACTTTTTGTTTTCACCAGGTGGCATCATTATGACAGTGAGAAAGGCATTAAATAGATTCCATTTCTCTGCTGTTAATAAGCACACAAGTGCTCTGAGACTCTCTAAAGGGAACTTTACAACAACCCTAATGATCAGAAACACTTTCAGATGTGCTGTAAATACCCTGTAAATATTAAAGTGTTTTCAAAGACCCATGCATGTGATGGACCTAGCAGGCGACCTCTCTTTAGAACGGCCGCCCATTACAAAATCCTCTGCTCAGAATGTGAGCGTGTCGTGTTCTGCAGTCGGCCACTGGTCATGGCTCTACACCGCTCTGGGCGTTTGGCTCATACTTGTACTCCTGCCTTCATCCTGATCCCCCTTACGTCTTCCTGATACTGCTGTCTGATCGCCTGGAGCTCTTTCAGATACTCCTGCAGACAGACGGCATGGGTGTAGATCATATCTCTCTACCTGCCATAATTTATCACGGTCTGTTTTCAGTATTCACACATCAGTGCCAGTATTGCCATTCTCTATCACACTCAGTATTCATACTCCATGAACACTTACTCAGCAGTATACAACAGTAACATTCATAGTTACTCTCAGGATTGCTGAAGTATTAGCTGGCAGAATTTATACTGAATCAGCACAGCACTAACCTCCAGTTTGACATTCACTTGGTATTCAAGTCATTCACATATTCACCCAGAACTCAAGCTGTGTACTTGATATTCATACAGAATTGGCACCAGCTCTGCCTTCTCACACCTGTTTTTCACACATACTATTACTTCAGCATTCACACTCTCCCAGTATTCACACCAGCCCCAAACGGAACGTGACTTGAGCTTAAATTTTAGCAGCAGTGACTTTCCATTCACAAGCAGTAAATACACGGTTCACTGGCTTACATTCTTTCTACAATGCCTGAGCCATTCACAAAGCATAGAAAGAAAAGGATCATATTATGTTTCTTTACGTATTTTTGGGCAGAAATTTAATGTGTGATTGCCAAAAAATGTCACGTAACCGAGTGACGGTCAATCAGCATCATGTGAATAAACAGCGTAGCTTGCCTGAGGTGCATGTAATCCTTCTGTGATCCACAGCGCACCCAGATACTGTGATCCTCACACCCAGCTGCCAGGAAGGTTAACTAATCTAAACAATGTGATGCAATTCGGGCCTAACTGATTCATCATCTGCAGGGATATGCTGAACTAACTGGGAAGGACCGCAGAAATTTCAACTTAAAGGATAAATGCTAAATGATCTGTAAGTGTATTTATTCTAATTGTAATGATAAATTGATATGTTCTTGTAATATTGTTAATTAAACGGCTAATATGAAATGATGAAAAGCTACTGGACTGAGTGTGTGGCTCCTCCCTGAATGTGATGGATGTCCGCTGCCTCCTCTCCTTCACTCTGTCCCTCTGCACTCCTCCCGAACCTCCCATGTCTCTCCTCCTCCTCTGATCCCCTTCCTTCCCTCCTCACCTACCTCCTGGAGCTGCTCTGGTGGGGGTTCCCCTGTCTGCTTGGCCTCTTGACCACTGGGCTGCTCTGAGTCTGCAGTTGAGGGTCGGAGGCCCTGGTGGCATCATTTTGAACAAAGGACAGGAGACAAGGGACAAAGAAAGTGAGCAAGAAGAGAGGGATGAAGACATGGGACACGGCTCTGGGGGACGAGGGGGCGTATTAATGGGACTGTGAAAGCAGACAGCAGAGCCACACTGCAGCCATACTGACGGTCAGAGCACTGATAACAAGGCCTCACCACGTCATATAAAAATAAACTCACCAGCTGTGTCTCAGGGGGGTACATACAGTATGAGAGAAACTCACCAGCTGTGTCTCACTGGGGTACAGT
>JAODKL010000036.1:1882481-1896805 GCA_026780765.1 Petrocephalus schoutedeni | reverse complement strand
GGTGAGGGGTCGCGAGCCGGTGCGGGCGGAGGGCCGGTGTGGGGTCGCGAGCCGGTGCGGGCGGAGGGCTGGTGTGGGGTCGCGAGCTGGTGCGGGCGGAGGGCTGGTGTGGGGTCGCGAGCTGGTGCGGGGCGGAGGGCTGGTGTGGGGTCGCGAGCTGGTGTGGGGCTGCGGGGGGTGAAATCACTGCAGTGTTTATGACACGCTGACACCCAGTGGGCTTTTCTTCAAGGGCATGCGATGTCTACATAGTCACTGATACATTCTTCTATTCATTTCAGTCATTTGGCAGAAGACATGCGTCTTAAAGATAACATGGAGGCAGCTTAATCTCTCAGGTTTTTTATATCTTACCGTAACTATGAAGAATTTATGGCAGGCTGTACCGGTCTCATTAAGATGAGATCTCCTCCCAGCATTTTATATATTTTTTTCCAAAATGTATAATTTCTTCTCATCACTCTCCTTTTTAAAAATGAATTGTCCTGGCGTTTTTGTCTTGCGTAACCGAGCTTCTGGGCCCCTGATTTCGGCTCCCTGGCTCCTCACGCCGCATAAATCACGGTCAGCCAGGTTCCCGCTGGCCTGGAATCTCTGTCGCCGTCGGTTTTTCCCCACCAGCGGTTCCTCATGTTTCTTTCCCCTTTTAATACATTTACCTGTTTCGCCTTCTCTGTCTTCCTGCTTTGCCCTTGTTGGGATCCGTCACCTTTATACTCCTGGGATGAGATACAACAAAAATAAAATATTAAAACCGGTGTTAGGACTCGGTGCCCATAATCAGAAAATCTCCAGTTCCAGTCCCCTGGGCAGCAGAGTGATTTTTAGCGTGTGGCCCCTGAGAAAGGCCCCTAACCCCCATCTCCCCAGGGACACTGTCTGGCCCAGCTTCCTCAGCCGTACAGCGCTCTGGATAAAAGTGGCTGCTAAATAGATAAATGTATAAAAAGCAAGCTTCTTCTACTGTATTCTAAATGTAATATCTGGCTCTGTAGAAATGAGTGAGCGTGGTGTGAAATGTCCCCACTACATCGCTTGGGGTAAAGTTCCCATTAAGCAGTTAAAGAGAGATTCTTTTCTGGTATGATTCTGGAGAAGGCTCCGAAGAGGCTGGGCCGTCTGAACATGCAGTAACTGATTCTGACTTTCCGTCCTGCTGTAAGGCGGAGCAGGGAAACCTCAGGCTCAGGTTATGAGTGAATACTGCTGTCTGGTCGCTTTATATCAAGGTTCCCCAAATCCGGCCATGGAGGGCCACTCTACCACAGGGTTTGCAGATTTCCCAGCTCAAACATGCCCCCTGAAGCTGCCAATCAGCCGCTGAGCTTAATAAGGCGTGTTTCAGCTGGAAATCTGCAAACTGTGTTGCGGAGTGACACTCCAGGACCGGAATTTGGAAACCCTGCTTTATACTCTTGTTGAATTCTCCTTTGATTAGACATTAAGCTGTTAATGTTGTGTCCAGTTGCCCTAATGTACCTTTGCTGTGCAGTTATGTAGGTTTTGATACCAGATGCTTATTCTTTATATCCTAGTTCCCTGCCGTGTGTCATGGCTGAATCCTTGGATGCCGTGTGGCTTTACAGTCACAGGTGTCCAGTATTAAAGCTGTAGGGGTTGGCGATATGGCCAAAATGATATTACTGGTTATAATCACAATCCACTGTATAGATCATGATTTTTTTTTTTTGGAATGTATATTGTAATGTTAGTTAACCATTTTTTTTTATTGGCTGTAATGCCACCTGTTTCACAAATGGTATCTTTGCCAAGTTTGCAAACTCGATTGGTCCACGTCAGATTTCGCCAATACAAACCTTTTATACAGAATTAGAGCAGATCCTTTCCTGGAACCATCTTTTCCGATCATCAGGTGTGCTGCAGACCCTGGCATTCCACAGCGTAGCCAACCCGTCTAAAAACAGTCTGGTGTTTTCTGAATGACACAAGAACAGTATGTTTAGCAGTCCGATGGTATTATTATTAATATTAATATTATTCTTAATCAGGCTAGCTAGCAGGTTAATAAAAAGACCAAAAGTTCAAGATCTATTCACTGAGATCCACTGAGACAGATAATTGACATGGAAGTGAGACACACAGACAGTGCTGAGATGTTAAACAGGCCGACATTGTCTGTCTGATTGCTGTAGCCCTGTTGTGGATTTCAACACACTGTCGTGTGACAGCTGCTTGCTGGTTTGTTCGGTCCTTAGAATAACAGTTAAATACACTGGCAACTTGACATTCAGAGGAAGCTCAGCTTAGCTGCAGTAATGTTCAGTGAACTTCTCGACAACGTGTGTGTTCATAATGTACTGTTTGCCTTACCAGTATCTCACTTTAAACAAAAGTGTCTGCTAAATAAGAGTAAATGTACAGTAAATGTAGTGTCTTATCACTTTTCTTGCAATACCTCTGAAATGTGTATCAGTTGTAGTCGGTTACAATAAAATATTGCCATATTGCCCCCCATGAGTTGTTAATAATGTTAAAATTATAGTTATGTGTCTTGTGATATATCATGGACCCTCTGAAATATAGCCAGCAAGTAATATCGTGACTGCAGAATCAGGCACAAGTATGTAAGCTGCTTTCTAGGTCCTGTTTTTGTCTGTGTGCGAGACACAGCTAGAATATTAGCCTGCAGGAAGTGCCTCGCCCTTTGGACATGCTTCTGTTTCATGCACTAAGTCGGCAATAATTCTGTATTTTTTCCAGCATGAGTATGTTTCCTATTTGGTCCCTGTGCGCAGTGATCTTCGCATCACTGGAGCGTGGTATAACATTTTCGAGCAAGGCGGCGCGTGTCCCTGGCAGTTACCGTAAATAACGGCCCGTCCGCCTGTTCTCGGCAGTGATGTGCATGGATGCCAAGATCAACTTTGACTCCAACGCCGCGTACCGCCAGAAAAAGGTGTTCGACCTGCGGGACTGGTCCCAGGAGGACCCGCGCGACCAGCAGGCCGCCAAGGCTGACCTGAACTACATCGGATTGGACGGCACCATCGGCTGTCTGGGTGAGCACAGCCAATCAGGCCTACTGGGTTGAGCTGCCAGGGTGTATTGTGGTATACTCATGGCCCCGTGGTTTGCCGGAATGTTCCGGGAATACCGTGCATGTGGCGGGCAGACCGGCTTCCGTTACGGCCCGACGTTTCTCCCAGGCGTGGGTGGGAATGGTTAAATTAAGAGCAGATATTATTGTAGCTGCACTCTGTCTGTGTTTCCATTCTGTCGTCCGATGGCTGTGTGCGCACAGTGAATGGGGCTGGCCTCGCCATGGCCACCATGGACATCATCAAGCTCCACGGGGGAACGCCAGCCAACTTCCTAGACGTGGGGGGCGGAGCCACAACGCAGCAGGTCACGGAGGCCTTCAAGCTCATCACCTCTGACAAAAAGGTGGGCGGGGAGCTTGGCGGGTGCCAGACAGGCCCCGGGGCTGCTTACTGTGTCCGTATCAGACCCGCTGGCCGTGTTCTCACACTTGAGGGTGACCTGTGGTATTGGCCGCTGCTTACCTGAGAAATGAAGTCCTCTGGTCGAATGATGTGCGACTTTCAGTGACTCCGATTTCTGCGTTGTGTTTCTATGGAAACAGGTTCAGGCCATCTTGGTAAACATCTTCGGTGGCATCATGAGGTGTGACATCATCGCACAAGGGATCATCATGGCTGTGATGGATCTGCACCTGAAAATCCCGATTGTGGTTCGGCTACAAGGTCAGACTCGCACCCGGCTTCCCCCTCGACCCCCCTTCTGCCATTGGCCACTTTGGGGTCAGGCTCAGCTGCTCGGCCTCTTGCAGTGACAGACTGTAGGGGGACGGCGCCCCCCTGAGGCCAGGTGAGGATAAGGCGGCACCCTGGCTATGGCATTTTGCATTTGCTTAGCCCTTTAGCATTCCAACACGCAACTCCGTGGTCAGGGGCAGAAAGTAGCGAGCTAGACATAAATGGCTACGTGAGAAATCATGGAGGAAGACACCTGACATTGTGACATCACGCCCCACTCAGGAATTCCCTTCCTTATTCCCCCTCCTCCTTTTCTCTCTTTGCTGCCATGGAGACTTTTTGTTGTCTGAACCTCGAAGCCCCACTGCTTAGTGTTGCTCTCTCTATCTGCCTTTGTTGTGGGAAGAGACGGGGCTTCTTCGCTATCCCAGCTGTCCAGCTCTGCACTGTTTGTGAAGAGGGCTGTGATGAGCGTAGTCGTGGTAACTGCCTCCCTGTCTGTCTCCGTGGCGACCTCACCGTTGGCCCATTCCCCTGACTCGCACAGTGCGGTTCCCCAGGCCTCGGGTGATTGCTCTGATTGCCCAGTGAGTCGTCTCTCTGCAGGAGGCATCTTCCTGGTCTGCTGGCCAGGCTGGTCATTGCTTCAGCCGTTCGGTATATACATTAAGGCGGGCTTTTTACTGCCGGTTGTTATGTGGTTTTGGGATAATGGGGAAGGTCTCCATGGGCCAGGTCACGGCCGCATCCCCTCCCACCATGCCGGGGATGCACATAATTGACATGCTTTCTGTTTTTCCCATTCCTGCTTCTCAGGGACGCGGGTTGATGATGCGAAAGCCCTGATTGCCTCCAGCCCGCTGAAGATCCTGGCATGTGATGACTTGGACGAGGCAGCTAAGATGGTATGTGGGGGGGTCTGTGCTGGGTGGTCTTCATTTTTTAGTTTGTTCCAATTCTCTGAAATGGAGTATGCTGGAGCACACGGTCTATAATTAGACCAGTGTTTCTCAGCCTGTTCCTCAGGGACCCCCAGACAGTCCATGTTTTTACTCCCTCCCAGTAGACTGTCTGGCAGGGAGCTAAGAGGGAGCAAAAATGTGGCTGGTCTGTAGGTCCCAGAGGACCACATTGGGAGACACTGAGTTAAACTGCATCCAGAACACACCTTAATCATGGGTTATGTTCTCTTGAGTGCCTGTAGGAATGGGACTCATATGATTGTAATGTCACACTTTACCTGAGGCCTCTGGCCTGCTTCCTGTCTCTCTTCCTCAGGTGGTAAAGCTCTCTGAAATTGTCTCCCTGGCGAAAGAGGCCCAGGTGGACGTGAAGTTCCAGCTTCCTATTTAAACTGCCCCCGCCAGCCTTCTGGAGCAGCAGGAGCGTCTGTCTGAACTGGATCCTCCAAAGTGTTGATATGGGGTTCAGCGCTACACGTCTGTTTCCTCCGTTCTTTCATTCTTCCGTGTTTTTGTTTTCCTCCTTGGCATGACCCTCAGGCTGTTACTGTAGGCCCTGGCGTGACACCCTGTGCCCCCACCCTCGTCTGCCTCAGCTACTCGTGCTTCACGCTTCCACACCCAGGTGTTTTTTTTTTTATTATTATTATTATTATTTTGTTTTATTTAAGCCCCACCCCTCGCTTTCCCTGCCTTTGTACTATTGGATGAGAAGGATGATAAATGTGGCAGCTGTTCTTCTCCTCCACCCCCACTGCTAACACTAGCTGTCTATATGATGCAGAGCAGGGATGTCGCTATGACGATATGTTTGTCCGACCTGCCCCTCATTTGAATGGCTCACAGGCGGAATCGACACTTCCTCATCTGCTCTTACATAGCATAACGCTATTTAATGCGCACAACGAAACTCCACCTCCTCCCTTTTGGCTTCTAGGGATGAATATTAACCTACAAGCCCCCCCACCCCATGTTTGTTTAAAAAAATGTTGGTTCTAAATGAATCTGTTTCATTTCAGATATAAAGCAGCTTGCCGTCCCACTTAATACTCTATAGTGTGATGATGGGAAATAGCAGCCGTGGTTTTGCTCCCGTTATATGTGCCTTTGGTAGCCGGTTTTAGACAGGCGAGGTGTTTCTGGGGAAGGGATGCTGATGGATGGCAGACCTGCAGATGATGGTGCTGGCTTATGAACGAGTCAGAACAGTAGTAGCTACTGTTACAATAGCGCCATTTGGTTACGTGGCAGTATTTAAAGCGGCCTAATTAGTGCACGAGCCATCTGTTACTGTCTGAAGCTGTCCTGGTTAAGTATGTTTGTATGGCAGCAAAGACCCTACTAGGGTGCAGATTGGTGGCTTACCGCCCCAAGGTACCGGCTTCTTTGATAGCCTGCTGCCCAGCTGGATGTATTGTACTTTGATGGTTTTCTGAGCAGACCTGTGAATGTACCACACTGGAGTTTTGCTACGGCGAGAAAAGGGAGCTACTGTTGCCAGTATTAGGGTGGCTGATGATCGACCGCTTGAACAAATTCTTCTGGAGCGTCTTTGCTACCAAATTATCGGGACTGCAGTTTATATTTCGAAGCTTAGGAACAGAATTCCGACCTTTTTCTCTGCCAGTTTTTGTGTACAGAAACGGGTCGGCACTATTACGGTTTGGTGACCCGCAGAATTCCAGCCGCCACACCCCACATGTTGAATCGTCCTTGTCACCTTTTAACGTCGCACTAGTATCTCTGTTGCCACTGTGGATTTAGAGGGGCCATCGAGGGGGGAAAGAAAAAGAGCCCGTGCTGAAATATTGCTTCTCCCTTGTGTTGTGCACGGGACCCAGAATTGTAACGCGTTTTTTTCTTGTAAATAAGTCCCCCTCCTCTTTGTTGAATATTTAAACTTTGCTATTAAGGGCAACGAGGGCATGGGACAAAGACTGATTATTAAACATTTGGAACACCAAAAATGCTTTGTTGTTTTTGGGTAAATGCTTATACACATAAATGCAAAGAGAGCACTTAAATATCATTTGAATCAAACAGCACTGTAACTAACCTGTAAGGGTCTGTATAGTGTTAGTGAGTGTAATAAAAAGACCTGTCAAAATTACAGTGATGTTAACGATCATTTCGACGGACATTTTGCTTTCCAATATATACAATATATTTTTTTTCAACCTCAGCTCCTGTTATTAAATGGCCAGTGTCCTCAGTCGGGATTTGCATATGTCTTAGCTGGTAGCTGTCTAGAATTTCAATTAAAGTCACATTCATGCTTAATAGGAAGGTACACAGCTAATTAATGTCAAAATGGAAGCTGTGTAATTGGGTCATTGACAGTTTGGGCATTTGAGCTGCGCGTACGCCGTGAGAGATGACCCCCGCTGATGAGCCTGCCGTCTTGCTGTCTGATTATTGAAGTGGTCTTCAGGCTGAGCGTGGTCAGGCCACAGGACAGATGTTTTCACCTTCTTCCAAGCATCAAGTGGCTTAATCACGCAGTAAAGCTACTCATTTGTGTACTTACGTTTTGGGTCATTTGGTTCTCCTGCACTGATAACCATACACATCTCAACCAGATTTATACATCTAGTACTTTTTATTCTTTCAAACACTCAAGGATAACACTCAGTTATCAAATCATTTTTTAATTTTTTAACACGCTAACTGAATCTTCATCAAATGTGAACCAGCCTCTCAAGATGTGCTGAAATTAGAGCAATTCAATTAGCCACTTGATTAAAACGGATTAGCTAAACCCTCAGCAAGAACAGTAACCGTGAGATTTCTTGGAGCAAAAGAAATGTACATATTGGAGCCGCTCCCATTCCAAACCCCTCAGCAATTAAGTGGAAGCTTTTGGGACTTTTGGAACCTCAGACAAGAGCCAGTGCCTTCCCTTCCAGCAAGTGAAAATATCATTTGCAAAAACAATATATAAGCAAATAACAAAATGATGCATGTAAATAGATCGTCTTATGTGGAGGCACTCTTCTGATTGTCCATAACTAGTGAGAGGTTTGCTGTCCTCATCTATACATTTTCAGACTTGCGGTTTTGCCATAGACTGTAAATTATCAATTTCCTTGGTCACGCTATCAAGTATTTCAAAACAATCAGAATCCCAGTCTCTTATTCAGCAATGAAATAATTAGAGGCCCCAGCTTGTCTGTTTTCTGTTAACTGTGGCCACCATTGAAACTTTGGAAGGTGCTGATGAATGTTCTAAAGGGCCATCGAGATTCCTGTAAAGACATCCTCCATCTACGGTAAGTGCTTATTCAGTACAGGACTGTGGTGGCTCCAAGAATCCAGGAAACTCACTGCGAAAGGCAGAAATGATTTTCAGATGCACCAACGTCATTTCACGGCTTGAATATGACAGTCTCTCTTTAATATGTGCAGACTCAGCTGATGAATCCAGGATTTACATCTGGGGAGGCGAATGGTTCTTCCAGGCTACAAGGGCTGTTAGTTTTTATTCAACGTCCTTTTCCTATAAGGTCCTATAAGCTGTGAGAGGGGTGTAGTTACTAGGAATGATTAGCACTGGTGTAGAAACAAAAATTGGTTTTCCTTCCGTCAGATAGAGTAGTTGGCCGTCTCCCTCATCTTTCTACCTGCTGGCCTGGGGGTGGAGGTAACAATGAACTCCACTGTCCGTAGAATGAAAACAGATGTAGGTGACAGCACCATGAATTCGGTGAGGTGTATATTTGTATTTTTTTTTAAACCCCTTGTGTGGGCATGGCGTCATGTTTTTTGGGGGATGACGGACATTAACCGGTGAAAAGAGAACTACAAATCATAGAAAATATACAGAATGGATTATTTTTGAATGAATAACCTATATCAGTCTCTGAAACTGGTGATTCGGCTCAAATTTTGCAACTTGGTCTTTATTAAAGCAAGTCACCGCATAGGTTATAAAACGTGCTAACCACTAAACCAAAGGCCACAACTAGGACTGCATGGATTCGCAGCAGAAAATGTGGCCACATTCCCAGGAATCTGCATGTTCAAGTAAATAAGAGACATTCTGTAGTCTTGTAGTCCACGGTCACCCTCCTTGGAAAACAGTGGCAGTTAATATTTAGAGTACTTTCACATTCAGATACACATATGACTGTCTGCTCTTCGTCGTTTGTGCCACTCGCTGACATCACAGTCAACAGGAGCATTAGCGAAGGAAGATTATCTTGGATAGTCATGCCAATTCTCAGCAGTGACTCATTTTGTCTAAAGTGAGAGGTCAGCGCAGACCAGGCAAGTCTCTTTTCTGTTTTCAAAATGATTTTTTCATTTCTTCAGCACCTTTTAAGTAAAAACCTTCAAGTGGATCCATCATTTGCCATTCCTGGTTGCCCTAAGCAGGGTCATGGGTATCCGGAGTTTATTCTGGATGCAAGGTCGGGAATATCCCAGGGCAGGGCACCAACACATGACAGGGCACGTTCTCCCGCCATTCACACCTATGGACAATTCTACAGCTGATTAACCTTAGCATGTTTTTGGGATTTGGGGATTTGAGCGGGGGGGGGGGGGGGGACCAGAGAACCAGAGAACCTAAAGGAGACCCCATAACGACACCGAAAGCATGCAAACTCCACACATGGAGCCAGCGTATAGACTAACTGCTTGCCAAGAGACAAAATTACCCATAACGCACTGCACAGTTTTATAAATAGAGGATGTGAACATGCTGGGGGGGACAGAGGTAGGTGACAGACCCCCTGCGTGTGTCTGATGTCCGCTTTGTCCTGCCCCATTTCCCCCCCTAGTCCCTCTGGCTGTCTTATGTTTGTTTCTGTCATGGTTACTTAAGCCCCAAATAAATGTATTAATACCTGGATCTGTTCAGCACCCGAGCAGAGACTAGCAGCCATTGAGCACTGTCAAGGCTGACTTTTACTCCTGATTCTGATAAGTCTTATCCAGGACCACCACTATTGTATAAGCAAATTAATATTTGCTGTCACCAAAGCCTGAGGCCATGGCTGTACCACTGGCATAATGTCTATGTGGCACCATGCGGTGTTTTGGTTAAGGCTCAAAAACATTTCCTTTTCTGAGGAACTGCTGTTGGTTTCTTGAATAGGGTAATTATTCTGAATTATTAAAACATTCAGCTGTGTAAATAGTCAGATATGCACTATGTCTTTAAACATCCTTTGGGTAAAAACAAATCACCTACCAGGCTCAGAAACAGACCCTTTTGAGTGAAACTACAGTTAGCTTACAAATATGTAGTGAGTGAATTTGTCTCACTGGCAAGAGGCCACATTACCATCATGACAGTGGGCTTAATACTCCCAGAAGCCTAAGATGGAAAAAAAACTTTAGTGGTTTAGTGGCAGTGGTTTGAATCCAGTGATGGTTGTATTGCTGTGTGCTGTGCCCAGGGAGGGCAGCTTTAACCTGAGAAGGTACTATGCACGTGTAAATAATGGGCTTTGTCACTCCTTAGATTGGCTCTCAGATCTCCCTCACCACCACACTATCTGCTGCTCGCCTCGGAGACTCATAGCCCGTACTGTCGGTGTTCTGTACTGCCAAGTCTGACAGCCAGCTGGTCAAACAATTACTCAGGAGAGGTCAGTGGATTGGATTGAACAGATAAACATATACCACGTAGTAACAGCTCATTTCCAAAAAGAGTTTATTTATAAAAGCAGTTTTAAAATGTTAGATGCCCTGTGAAACTGTTTTTGTTGTAAATTTGTTGCAATTTGGCCCTTTTGAAGACAGTGTCTTTTTGATATTTTTCAGAAACCATTTCTGAAGGGCTTCCACCCTAAATCTAACACTTCCACCCGCTTTCAGATGAGTCACTAATGCGAGTAATAACCCCCCATGCAGTAATTTTGTTATGAAGATTTATCACAGCTCTGTTTTCAGCTATGAGCCCAGATATCAACCGATATGAACTATAATGGAACATGGGAACCATTAAAAGCACAGTGGATTCGAGTCATTAAGGATTGCATGTAGGGTTTGTGGGCCGTCGTGGTGGTGCAGTGGTTGGCACTATTGCCTTATGCTTGCTGGACCACGGTCTCTGCCATGGCTCCATGTTTGCATATTCGTGGTCCCTGCATTCTCCATCCATCCATTCTCTGCCGCTTATCTGGGGTCGGGTCGCGGGGACAGCAGCCTAAGCAGGGACGCCCAGACCTCGCTCTCACCGCCAACCTCCTCCAGCTCCACTGGGGGAATACCAAGCCAAGAGACAAAGAAGAGTCTCTCCAGCGTGTCCTGGGTCTTCCCCGGGGCCTCCTCCCAGTGGGACATGCCCGGAACACCTCACCAGGGAGGCGTCCAGGAGGCATCCTGACCAGATGCCCAAGCCACCACATCTGGTTCCTCTCGATGCGGAGGAGCAGTGGCTCTACTCTGAGTCTCCCCCGAATGACCGAGCTTCTCTCCCTATCTCTAAGGGAGAGCCCAGCCACCCTGCGGAGGAAACTCATTTCTGATGTTTGTATTCACGATCTCATTATTTTGGTCACTACCCACAGCTCATGGCCATTGGTGAGTGTAGGAACATCGCCTTCGCCTTCCCGACCTCCTCTTCCTGCTCCCTTCTTCCCTCACTTGTGAACAAGACCCCAAGATTCTTAAACTCAGCAGCTTAAACAGCAGTAACTCATCCCCCACCAGGAGAGGACAAGTCACCCTTTTCTGGTCGAGATCCATGGTCTCAAACTTGGAGGTCCTGATCCTCATCCCAGCTGCCTCACACTCAGCTGCAAACTTCCCCAGCTCATGCTGGAGGTCATGGCCCGATAACGCCAGCAAGACCACATCATCTGCACGAAGCAAAGACAAGGTCCCGAGGCCCCCAAATCAGGTCCCCCCAGCCTTTTAGCTGCGCCTAGTAATTCTGTCTATAAAAGTTACAAACAGAATCGGTGGCAAAGGGCAGCCCAGACAGACCCCAACACCCACCCGAGTCTGACTTACTGCTGGCAATGTGAACCAAGCTCTCACTCCGTTTGTGCAGAAACATGCTGAGGTCAGCTGGAGTTCCCAGACCAATATGTGCATGCGAGGGTTTGCTGTGGCATCCTGGGTTATTCCCCGCTCTGCACTTGCTGGCATCTCCTCCATCCTATGAGTTCGCATTGCTATCATTTGAGTACAGATACTGTACCCAGATATTTCCCTTCCAGCTAGTTCTGGAGCCCCTGAAGTTGCTGTGACTAAAGCGGTGCCATAATTAATAGGCTGCCATAAAGCCTGGAGCCCTGCACGCAGCCACCGGAGTGAGATGAGCCATATTACCCCGTAATGAAGCCACTCCTATAAGCCACCTGTATTCCTTCATTATATTAAATTAGCACCTTGCTTTCCAGCACCATTTAGAGGGCTCCTTTTATAAAGGGATTACAGGCTGAGGTTCACCCCGCATGGGTCCTGACCTTTATAAACAAAATGTCATCCTATTCATGTAGTGATGATTCATGCTGGGAGGCCAGAGGACTACCAATATTAATTTGGAGGGTCTCATCTTTGCCAATGAAGAATAACTCAACATGCATTTCGGATGTTAATGATATATTATGCACATTACTAGTCAGAGGTGTTACTTTACTTTCCTTTAGGGATATATGCAGTAGCTCAAGCAGAGATTTTTGATGATATTGCATATTTAATTCTGCTATTATATTGTGAAAGGATCTGTCTAACCCAATGATAGCTGCTCACAAACGATACATCGAGATGCGTGTTCTGCAAGTTTTAAACAAAATCCGTGTCATTCCACAAATAGCGTCTCACCGCACTTAGTAATACTGTGAGAAATAATCAAAGAAATGACTCTCAAAAATATGAAGACGCCTGGCCTGTTAGAGACTGTGAATAATATAAGGGGGAATGAGCTAAATGCCACGCAGAAGCACAGATCCCGAGGCGATGCTGATAGCTGCCTCCTATACACACCCCGCCCTGCCGGGACTGTGCTCCAAATGTACCGCTTACAGGCTTCTGCAGAGTAATCAACAAAGACCGTCCCAATGCATCGGCACGATGACAGGGCAGAGTCGCTGTGGTGTATTCCTGGGTCATGCCAGCCCCCCCCCACCCCCACAAAAAAAATGCCACCCACCAAAGACCCATGGGCATCATCTTATAAATTTTTTTTTAGTAAATCAAATTTATAAAGACATAGTGAAAATGTAACGTTACAGCTTGGTTTGGTTTCAGATTTTTAATACCCCCCCCCCCATCAGCACCTTTTTTTAATGCCCCTGCACAGCTACCCACAAAGCCACAGACACTTACAGTACACTAAATCCAAAAGCCACCCTATGACACCCACTAGACTTAGCAGTTCGGTTCTGATCACCTTCCATTAAGGCCGGAGTGTCCTCTGCTATTCAGTCAGATCAAAGCTTCTGCAGACTCTCCTGTTTTCCTTTTTTTCTTCTTTTTTTTTTACCCCTTGCGTCTTACACTAATTACGATCAGCTTGTATCCAGGGAAACCAGCAACCGGCAAGCGCCTGCCTCGAGTGGCGCGCTGACAAAACTGAATGACTGTCTAAGAGACTACATGGCTCTCCTAAGAGAAATGTTTTTCTTAACCCCAGCAGGCACACAAGGTGTAAGCCAGTGTGAGAAGCTGGTAACTGTGGATGCATTCCTGGCATTTTACTACTGGGGGAAAATACACAGTTTTCACCATTATAACACTGTCTGGCTGCCATGCTGTCTTCCCACGGAGGCTGCTGCTAGCTCTCATGCACAGGCCAATATTTCTGTGTTTGCGCTATTATTGAAAATGTTGCCGTTACGCCACAGTGAACTATTACAAAGAAAATCTCCATTACACACATTGCACAGACTTTGGCCATGGGACAAATGGGACTTTGAGGCTGGATTATTCTGCACTGACAACCAGTAAATACTCCCCCCGCCCCCCCAAAACAACCCAGACCTGGATAATTGGTTGGATGGTGGATGAACTGCCAGTAAAAGGAACCAGCAGCACAGATAAACCAGGCGTGATCATGTTCAGCGAGACATGCTTCTCCGTAAGCCCCAGGCTTTGAAGCCTCATTTCCCCCAAAACTGCCATTCATCTCAGCTAATCGGAACTTGGGCTTGATAAGCTGCACGTTACAAACAAGAAAAACAAGTTTTGGAACAACTGTGAAAAGTATTTATTTATCTGTCTGCCTGTATTTCTGTCTATGTAATCTACTTAGTCTACCTAGGCCAGTGTTTCTCAGTCTGGTCCTCGGGGACCCCCAGACGGTCCAGGTTTTTGCTCCCTCCCAGCTCCCTGCCATATGACCCACATGGACTGTCTGGGGGTCCCAGAGTACTTGGCTGAGAAACACTGACCTAGACTACAAGACTACTTGGCTATAAAACATACCCAGAAAAACACCTTGCGACACTGTCGTCCACCAGTCATTCTCCATTTCTAAAGTGCTTTCTTTAGCGTTATCACCAACATACAATTCAAAATTATAATATACTTATGGATTTGATATATTCCAAAACAGCAATAAAGGATGCTTTCTATAATTAGAATCTATGAGCAGGATTCTCTGGGCCCCTGTAACACACATACAATTAGTTAGTAAATTACTGTCATGCTCTTCATCTGCATGTACCTC
>JAODKL010000036.1:1865573-1877613 GCA_026780765.1 Petrocephalus schoutedeni | reverse complement strand
TACCTGAATTAGCACTTCTGGTATTATACTCTGAGCTCTTTTCCTAAAAAAAAAAAAAAACCTGCACTTTCCCAACAGAGTATTAGTTCGATGGTATTCATAGTCTTGGTTTTATTGAGCTAGTATCGGGAAAAATTTATTGTAGAGTCTTAAAGCACTTATGTAAGTCGCTCTGGCTAAGGGTGTCTGCCAAATGCTGTAAATGTTCAGGTATACTTACATGCTGCTTTTGAATGTTCTATGAATGCATTATAAATGTATAGCCTTGTATGTGGGTGCGCTTAATGTTCTATGAAAGCATTTTGAAGGTGCAATTGATGTAAAGCATTACCAGTAAATTAAACTAATTAAACTAACTAGTGACTGGTAAACCACCCACATACTGCCACATGGTAGCATGCTCACCGAGCCAGAAACACACTTATAAGCCACCACTGTTTGACTCCTTCTGGGAGATGGCAGATTAGATGCCATGTTGTTGCTCAGCTTTAGAATTCAACATCCTGCTCAAACTATTCCAGGGAATACACCATAGATGTATAACTTCCAACATTAAGCATGCAAACAAATGAAAAATACTCAGTGTGACCACGGGTGCCCCCCTAATATGCTGCAACAAAGCCTGGGAGGAGATTGCGGCAGCTTGGGGAGTGTGCTGAGATGGTACTAAAATGTACCAAAGAGCTGAATGCAGCATTGCTGAAAAATATCGCCACATCAAAGTCTGAGTGGGCAAATAGCTTTGGGACCAACTGGAATACAATGTCAGGGAAACTGTTTGGGTAGTAAGAGCCCCTTAAAAACAAAACACCCACTCTATTGTGTCCACCCCAAAGCCAGACTCTGAGTGCAATATTCAAGGGCTTTCTGAGCCACACTGAATTCAGCTTACTTGCATGGATTGCTTGACAATTTGGATGCACACTGTGTGCATAATTATTAGCTAAGCCCTATTCCTGTAGGTATTTTTTTAGCAAAAGCTGGGCATGACTGGTCTGTCACAAACGTGCACAATTCTCATGCAATCAAAAGCTAAGTGGATTTTCTCTTCACCATCAACAGAAATAATAAAAAATACATTTTAGTTATTCAGTGTATATAAAGAATAACAATCTGTCATTCCATAGAGTCCACTTTACCAAGTCTAATGTCCTGTATTGCCACCTTTCTTCTCAATGTCCATCATGAGCCTGTTCTCCAATGAGCCAGTTTTTGATTTGATCACATCATATATTTGCTGAGGCATTTGGACCTCCTCCCTGATGCTGTTCCGAGAAGTGTACTGCTTGCCACCTTGATAAATCTCACGCTTCAGTAAGTCCCGGTATTTCTTAATGGGGCTAAATCTATGGAATACTTTGATGCATGTGAAGGGGCATTATCCAGCCTGAATAGCCTACTATAATATTATTGGAAGCTGGTGGCTTCTTCTTGTACTGGTGTTTGAAGAATGCATCTCCTAGAAACTGGCAGTACATCTTAGGGTTAGATTTTACACCATCTGCAAGTCAGAAAGGTCCAACAAGTTCACCACTTATATCTGCAGCCTACATCCACCACCCTGTTGGTGCTTTATGAAGGTGTTCATCCACTGGCCCATCCATCTGCTCCATCAAGAGTCACTCTCATCTCATCTGTCCAAAAAACCTATGTAAAACCACGAGACCATTCTTGACATTTTAGTCGTTTGTTTCGGCCTTTTTGACTTTAGCAATGTCCTGCAGCACACTGCACGTAGTACTTACTGAGACTGCATTCAGATTGCAGTTTTGAAAAATGGTGGCATTTGATTCTGAAGAGTTCCTGGAAGTCTCCCCTTTAATTTGACCCAAGTGTTTGGCGGTTCATTTGTGTCTTCACTCTACATGCTTCTTCAATTTCCTTTGGCTGTTGGCCACAAAACACTTGATAGTATGGTTTAAAACTTCGGCAAATTCGATTGTTTCACATGCCTCTGACTGGCACTTTACTATTTTGTTTTTTCCCTGCTCTCAGCTAAGTCCTTTTCTGACCCATTTTAAGGCTAATAGTAAGTTGTTTAATAACTCTGCCCAGGGAAACATCTACAGTTTACTATTTAACGCCAAACAGAGAGTACCCAGATAGAATACAGAACATGCTGTTTTAAAACAATCCGTTCTTAGTTGGAGATTAATCTAGACTGCAACTGTTGGTCGGAAGAGAAGATACAAGCAAACTACACACATACTTAATTATACTCTGTACAGTGTGATAAACAATATAGGCCAAGTGTAAGGCTATACTTATATGATAAATCACTTTTCCGCATTCTTGCACATATTCCAGTAATGTGCCGTAGTATTTTGTAGATGTTTATTCACTGACGTTTTGTTAAAATTACGGCGTTATCCGATGCTGTGGGGCTTCTTCCTCGATCTATACTCTGCGTTAACAGTTAATTTCAAAATAATCCTTTAAGTAAAAAGAATAATTACGATCACTGCACTGTTTTGTTAAACGAGTGATTCATCATTCAGTTCGTTTATGAACTAGGTCAGAGACCAGGATCATGCCACAATTAATTCCCGTGACATAAAATGAAGTTGCATTAAATTGAGAAGGTACAACTTGTAGGGAAAATATCCAAGGGGGGTATTACTTTAAACATATCTGAAGAAATCTTTCAGTATAACAATGTCAGAAGAATCTATGCACTGAAACATGATTTCCAACACTGATGTCCTTGGCTGTGTTCATGGCTCCGATGCTGAATGCGAGCTCCGATCGCAGCCCCGGGCGCAGGCAGTCACGAAGCGGCCCGCCGAGCTAAGCGGTGACTCACGGTAGTGACTCATCGGGCACGAAGGCGAGCGCACAAGCGGCCTCCCGCACGCAGGAACCCCGAGTCGGGCACCGAGAGCGCTCTCACGCCTGGCTCCATCAGGCAAATCGCCCTGCTGGCCATTTATAATAGCCGCTTTTGTCCAAAGCAGACTTCCAAGTTAAGGTGCAGCCTGGTAACGCGAAATAAATGAGTAACGCTTTTATTTTTGTCGGTGACTTGAAAACCATGAACATTCCACTCTTCAATTGCATTAAATCAATGTTTAAAACAGTAACAATCAGGGGAACAAAGGAGACTGTACTTGGACTGTTAAGTCCTATTTGGCGTTATTCTGTAGATTAGCCCACTTTTAATTTCTACTTGAAAAATTAAAAGAGAATTGTATAAAAGGTTGTCAAAAGGACGAAAACCACATGGACATTCAGTTATTCAGAAAGGGTTCTATGTGAGCTGTCACATTCTAGGTTGTGTGAATGCTTTACCCCTTTACGTTAAAGTGCAGCCACATTATTAGGCTGCTGTATTTTGAACCCATAGAGCATTTAGTCGAATAATTTTTTTAAAAAATGTTTTTGATTTTGATTTTATACTCAGTAACTTGAAATACATGGTGAAAGAGCACGTAAAGTAAAATGCCAGAATTCACATCACTCATAACTGTTAATGTGCACAAAGGAGCACGAAACAGATGGAAAATGTGAGCTCTGTCCGGATTTGCAATCTGAAATTACCCGAGGAATATTTGGACGCGGGGGGGGCGGGGGACTTGGCTGAATAACCGACCGGCTTTATTTTCTTTCACACCGTGGCGATCTCTGACAAACTTCTGAGGAATTCTTCACACTTTTGAAAATGATTACTATATCCACATATGATTTCGTTTTGAAAACATTCAGCAATATGCAAAGCACATGCAGTGCGAAGGAGCTGGAGGCGGCCAGCCAGATCCGGGCGGACGCTCGCTGGAGGACAGCTGAGGCTCGGCGCTCCTTTGCGCGGCGCTGCCTGATTGTGCGCCGCGGGAGCGCACCCATTATTGCGCATTGTTTAACGCAGAATGCCAGCTTGCTTCATCTGAGCTTCCAAGCAGCTGCAAGCCAAATCCGAGATGGATAGCTGGTTTAGCGGCGTCGGGCACAGACAGAAATAATTAGCCAAACGAAATTCCTGCTTAATGATTCATTAGACCGAATGGATCCGCGGTTTATCCCTGACCTTTATCTAGGATATCTCTTTCTACATTTTATTTTTAGTGTATGCGACATTAAGTAAAAAGACTTCTCCGATGTCTACTTTATTTTCTGTGTGATCCAGCTTTGCTGTAGCAGAGAGCCATATACAGAAGATGTGCGCGGCTTGCAAATACCGACTCCCTCGGCGTGGGACGCGGTTGGTTCTCTTTTTCGTGCTTGTGAATGAGATTACAGATGAAAATATAATAAGTGCCCTTTAACTGCTGCTGGGCAAAACAAACATACAGGTCCCACTTTCCAGCGTGTTAAATGCCATGTTTTCGTATAGCATATCAAATGACGTTATTTATTCGATTTTAATATTTTAATCGGTATATTTTACAATTGTAGTGCATAATTATATTTTACAAACAACAAAAAAATCAAACTGATTTTATTACAGTAGCTGCATGGAGTAGTTATATTAGCGTTTCTCAAACCAGTCCTCGGGGACCCCAGACAGTCCACGGTTTTACTCCATCCCAACTCTCAGGGAATAGAGAGGCAGAAAAAACGTGGACCGTCTGGGGGTCCCCGAGGACCTGTTTGAGAAACACTGACTTATATGATAGCTGGATTTGAATTAAGGCATGTAGCTTATTAGCTTACTGATTATGTTGCATTTGGAACTCAGTCTGTGGTACTTTTTCCATCCCATTAACAAAATTTATCTTTGTGATCATTAACCTTTTGAAATGCATCTCGTAGTTCCGAAATGCCTATCCAATAATGTCATAGAGATAAACAAAATGTTTCATGACTTTGTGACGGCATGAATCAGTTCTATACAGTACATCAAACAGGCAGTTCCTGTGCTTTTATGTCTATCATGGATGGAACATTTCAGTAATGAAACATTTCCCTCCTGTAACGGCAGCCATTAAGGAGCCAGGAGATCATCATTAGTCTCTGAATATGGGTCCTCTGTCGCCCATCTTTCTGAAATATTTAAGAATGAGCACCGGTGCTAAGATGGCTGAGAAATCGCTGTTTAACAGCTGTGGTATATTTGGCCTGTTTAAACAGAATCAGTGCACAACGACTGCAGAGCCCCAGCCTCGAGGCTGGTCAGTGGCGCTAGACTGGAGCCAGTTAGCTTTACGATCCACATGTGCTGCACATGTCACACGAAACGGAGGAGGAATCACCCACAATGTAGTGCTTGTGCAAATAACCCTTTGCAGGGGACGTTTATTGGGACCATACACACACTCTCAAAAAATAGGGTACCAATTTGTACTTTTGCTTGTCCGTTTTTGTATCTTAAAGGGTACAAGACCCTTGAGGGTACAGCCCCAGTGACAAGCAAAGGTACAAATTGGTACTCTCTTTTCTTATGCAGGGCAGAAGGACACAACATGTAACAATGACTGGACTGTGTTCGACTTCATGCAGCCTCTTACAGCGCTGGCTTAAAGCGATGCATTCTGGTCTTGACGCAATAAATGATGTTCAGTTTTTGGCCAATCAGAAATGACCAGAATGCATCACTTTAAGCCAGCACTGTAAGCGCTGTAAGTCGAACACACCCATAAGGATGGAACTTGCTGGGCAGGGTTGAACATGACAGCACATTACAGTGCTCGGTGTCAGCTGTGGGAGCCACAGCCAGAGCGTCATCTGTGTTGGCAAGACGTCGCAAGGCCAGTGATAATCCAGTCAAATCTAATGGGGCATCAATGATGTACAAGACATAAAAAGGTTTCCTCTGAAGTTGGCTGCATGTCTGCGAGTCTTTTTCTAACCAGTGATGTGATGGATGCGAGGGATGTAACCAAGATGCCAAAAAGATAACAGCTTGGTAATGCAGCATTTAAACATAATCTGATTTAAATGGGCTGTAGCTGGATTGAGCCTCTACATCTGTAATTGGAGAAATACACTAATCACATCCCCTTTGCGTTTTAATCAGATCACATATGCATACCTCTGGCAGGTGTGCTCCTTCTGGCCCGAGGTCGCCCCGCCCCACCCAGGAAGCCATTCCGCTGCTTTCTGAGGTGTCATTGCTGGCAGGTAAGGCGTGGGGAGGAAAGCCCCCCCCCCTTTACCTGGGGAGTGGAGTATTGAAGTGCCACTCCCACTCAGCATGAAATCCAGCTTTGACAGCCCTCCTACCTTTTCAAGTAGCTGTCATGTCTCTCAAACCTGCCTTTGATACCAGTAGACATTTGTTCGTTCATCAACAATGAGATGCGTTTTATGGGTGGGCCCATCACAATCGGAAGTGATAATGATAAATCCTCTACCTTCCATTTGCACAAGTACATTGGAAAGCTTCTCTTCCCTTTCTCCAACCTGCTCTCCATGCCTTGGGGGTCACAGTGTAGGGTCAGTTAACATGCGGTGCCCCTGGAGCTGGGGGTTAAGGGCCCATGGACATGTGGCTGCGAGCTTCCGATCACGAGCACAGAGACTGCCGAGCCACCACCCATGAACTGGAAATGATGTGATGCAGAAATCCTATTTTGGAAAAAGATTTGCATTATGTGGCAGATAACAGCTTAAAACACTTTCTCCTTCGATTCTTCTGATATTGTTGAACTAATAGACTTGTTCATAAAAACTCCTCTGCAATGTTGCCCTGCAGCACACGGCCATGTCAGCGGGGCTTAAGTTGACTATGATATTTAAGTAATGGCTTACTTAAACACCCATAACTGAGAAATTGACTGGAACACAATACAAAGGCTCTGGGTGAATCTATCTACATAGAACCACTATGGCTGATGATGGCTCAGGACGTCCTGTTTGCTCCATGGGAATGTTGCAGATTGCTTTGTTCTGAAAAATACATATTCATTTAATAGATGATACATTTTAATGCATGATACATATTGATGTCCTCAGACACACCTGGACAAAGCACCCAGTTATCAGTTAATCCATTTGATTGACAGCAGCATACTCTGAATATTTTCTGTTCGCCCTTCTGAAGGACAGTCCCACATTAAATATTTTGGGTAGGGGATGTTTTGCCCAAAGTGAGTTCCCAATTTTATGTCAAAATTCCCCCACCATTTTCTTTTGGGTGAACCACTGAATCCCAGTTTGGTCAATTGTTCAAATAATCTGCTCCACAAATGGGCAAGATTCAAGATTCCAGATCTTTATTGGCCATGTGCAACAGGTGCATTGGAATGCTTATTTGTTTGGCCGTACTCAGTTACAAAAGACTAAACAGGAGCG
Source organism: Petrocephalus schoutedeni (assembly GCA_026780765.1). Lineage (NCBI taxonomy): Eukaryota > Metazoa > Chordata > Actinopteri > Osteoglossiformes > Mormyridae > Petrocephalus > Petrocephalus schoutedeni. The sequence continues at coordinate 1,870,386 of JAODKL010000036.1, read as the reverse complement.
TGCAAAACAATATAAGACTGTGCCAAACTGAATGATATGCAGTCATTGGCAGTAACAGGTCTATTAAATGCAGGTGGCATAAATAAAACTGTCATTGGATGCTGGAAATGTGAATGCCCTGAGCAAGGAAGCTGCTCTTGAGTCTTGTATTCAGTGCGAAATGCCCATGAGAACTAGCACCCACCTTCTGTGATGTGCCAGCTGTCAGCTCTGCAGTACATATCCCTGAATGGCAGATGTTCCTTAAGAGGGCTGTGGGTTTCTGCTGTATGTTAGCACTAACTGGGGCAGGCAGGTGGTGTAGTGGTTAGGGACACAACCGTGTAGTTGAAAGATTGCCGGTTCGAGTCCCTGACCCGCAAATACCGCTGAGGTACCCTGAGCAAGGTACCGTCCCCAAGCACTGCTCCCTGGGTGCTCACATACTGTAGCTGCCCCCTGCTGTGTCACAATGTCACATGGGTTAAATGCAGAGGACACATTTCGTTGTTGCGTGCTGTGGTGCATCAACAATGACGATTAATCACCTTAACTTATCTGCACTCATTTCAAACAACGGCATAGATTTGGGTCTGGCCGGTAGAGACATGTCCCTTCCAATAACATCAGACACAGATAGAAGCCCAGCCCTAGCTGACAGGATGTGGGGCAGTTTCTGCTCTCTGGGCCTCATTGCCACATCACAGCAGGAATTATCCCAGCATCCCGTCTTTGTTGACACCTCGCACATTACCATTGCACATCACCATTATGTGTGTTGGAATACCCTGGCCCAGATTAATGAAGAGAAATTTTCATTATTGTATTTGATGAATTTTCCCTGCACTGCCACACTCCACAACTGTGCAGCGACACCTGCCTTAATATCAACTGCTGCTGCAGAAGGATACTTCTGGCCACCTCTGGCGGTCTTGTACTCGTTATGCACTGACATGCCATTGAATGTTGTTCTTGATAAGCACTTCAGCTAATTGTATGTAAAATCTAGCCCCTGGTCCTGCAGAAAGGCCTGGCAATGGAAAGGGGAAACTGAGTTTCAATTTGCAACAAGTGTGGTATGTGTGTTAAGGGAACATGGGTGTGGGCGTATCATAAAGGCTTAGAGTGCTCCACAGCCGAGCTACTTCGGCACTCTCAGCCCCAAAATGCATGGAATGTTCTGCCAGGAAGTGTTTACATCACAGATTGCCTGGTATATTTATACACGGTTGACAGCAATTTTGTAAGACATTAAGGTATGCTGCTGTGCTGATAAAAAATATCAATTTTACATAATTTTTCCACTTAGAAAATCATTACCAAAGACTGGCCTCCTTTCGAGGTTGCACTCCACATTACGCACCGCTCCATTGCAGAATAGAGCCTGGATTACTAGGAAGCTGATTGGACAAGCAATGGGTGCATGAATGTATGGAGGGATGGATATATAGCCATTAACCCTCCTGCCCCACCACCACCCAAAAACAAAACATTTTTATTTGAAACCAAGCCCTTGTGTCTGCCTGTTAGTGGTCTCAGCTTTCATCTAATGCCCCCTCCACTCAACACTAATGGCTGCTATTAAAATGCAGGAGTATAAATCAAAATATTGCTCCAGTGGCAGCAGTAATGATATCGCGCTTGTCGGAGGCCAAGGCACCTCATCATGGAGAAAGTGGAAGAAGCGCAGCACCCCGGCATGGCTGATCGCTTGCGGCCAGCCTCTAATCTGCCTCTTCAGCTATTCCAAAGGAGACAGATCAAGCCAACACCCTGCAAACTGTTTCCTGTATGCTCTTGAGTTAGCAGTTGGGAGAAAAACAACCAAATGAAAAATAAGCCTGCACTGTCTGTTCTTCCTTTAGTCATAATTTGACAATTGATAAAAATCACCTCCTTAGTTGCAGATTACTCCATAAGCACTGTTGATATCCCATCTTAATCCATCCCAGAATCCTCCTGCGTCATCTGCTTCTGAATCATTGTTACTTGGCTGATGCTTTTATCCAAAATGACTTATGATTCTTAGCTCCAAGATGCAGCCCCTGAACCTCATGGAGCTTGAGCTAGGAAGCTTTACAGGCCTGTGTCTTTCAGTTGTTTACTACCCCTGCTACCTTTCCTAAGATCCATAACACTGAAAACTTTGCATTCTGTTTATTTAGGTCACACTGAGTAACTTTCTCATTCTCTTGCTACTCGGGCGCTGTGGAGAGCATCCTGACTTAGAACATCACTTCCTGGTTCGGGAATAGCTGTGTTCAGGACCACAAAGCCCTCCAGAGGGTGATCGAGCAGAACATTGCTGCAGGTCAGCCCTTCCACCTCTACAGGACATTTACACCAAGAGATGTAGGAGCAGGGCCTTCAGGATCACCAAGGACACATCCAACCCCAACAACAGCCTATTTCAGCTCCTGAAATCAGGAAAGAGACTCAGGAACATTATGGCCAGGACTGAGTGACTTAGGAGGAGCTTCTGCCCCCAAGGTTTCTGAACCTGGACATGCCATTGCACCTCACACCCTGATGTCCATTGTGCTCTTGTACCCTTCACCATACCTACACTGTTACACTGGTCACTTTTTCCACTTTAACTGAGCACAATTGGATGTTTTTTTATTTTCTATTTATATCTTTTTATATCTTTTTTTCTTAAATCTACAATCTACAAAAGAGCGGTTCAGGATGCATTTCACTGTGTGTTGTACTTTGTATAATCTATGCATGTGACAATTAACGAATCTTGAAAACATGGAGGTGTCTGTGGGTCCCCAAGGACCGGATCGGGAAACACTGGCTTAGACAAAACAGACAGCTATATTTGCCAACCTTAACAGAAATGTAACATCTTCTCACAGAAATACTCATATTACTGCTTATTCAGCACAGTGAGCCTGAGGGCTGTCAACAGGATTCACCCAGGCCACAACAGGATTCACCCAGGTTGAGATGCTGATCCATTGCAAGGCTCACACTTACACACCATCACTCTTGACAGGCAATACCGTACACAGAACAAACCGGAGTTCACGGAGTACACAAAGGAAACTGGAAGTCCCTCGACTATTTGGAGTACCTGGAGGAAACCGGAGTACCCAGAGGAGGAGCCACAAGATCAGAGACACTTGGACATGTGCCACACTGACGGAATCCGTGTCAAATGTGCCGTTTGGGCAGCTGGCTTTCATTAGCATATTTATTTTTAGGCTCCTCTCCCAATACAATCCTCAGCACAAGCCCCAGCACTGCTTAAGTACTGAAAAGCCAATTAGGGACACTTAAAATCAGAGCTCACTATACAAGAGGGCCAAGTGTGACATGTTACAAATGCATTTATTAGTAGAGTCATGAACCCTCTTATCATTTCTGTTGTGGGAAGAAGATGGACGCTGACGCGGTACTGCGGTAAGTATTGCTGTTTTATTGGAACACTCCAAAGGAAGATCAGCGTAGCCCAAACTCAGGTGGGGAGGTGGGGTGATCGGCTTCAGTTCCGATAAGGGTGAGGCGAAAAGCACAGTCGTAAATTCAGGCAGAGGTCGGGCGATTAGCGTCGGTCCAGAAAGAGGCAGAGGGGGACAGTGAACGCTTCACCCCCATCCACCAATTGAGGTGGGGGTGGAGGCAAACTCCGGGAAGCCAGAGGGCTGGTCGCATGAGGTTGAAGCAGGGACATGTGAAAAGCCGGGTGGACGCGCCGCATGGAACGAGGGAGCTAGAGACGCATCACAGAGGGACTGATTACCTTAGAGACCGGAAACGGCCCAACAAAACGAGGGGCCAGCTTGCGGGACTGGACATGTAGAAGCAGGTAACGGGTACTCAACCAAACCCTCTGCCCAACCCTGTAGGCTGGTGCGCGTGAGCGGCGCTTGTTGGCAAAATGCTCCATCCGTGCTCGGGATCGTAGCAACGACGAACGGGCTAGACGCCAGGTGCGACGACAGCATTGTAGGAACCAATGTACTGCAAGTACCGTGACCTCTTCCTCCAGAGCCGGAAACAGGGGAGGCTGGTACCCTAGACAACACTGGAAGGGAGACAAACCAGTAGCTGACACGGGTAGGGAATTATGAGCATACTCCATCCAAGACAGGTATTCACTCCATGTACGAGTGAAGTCCGAAGCCAGACAGTGCAAAATACGTTCCAAGTCCTGATTGGCACACTCCGTTTGTCCATTAGTCTGAGGGTGAAAGCCTGAAGACAAGCTTGCGGTAGCACCGAGCAATGTGCAGAACTCCTGCCAAAAAATGTGACACAAACTGGGGACCCCTGTCAGAAACTATGTTAGACGGCAATCCATGAAGTCTGAATATGTGGTCCACCATTAATTGAGCTGTCACTTTAGCAGAAGGAAGCTTAGGAATGGGGATGAAGTGAACAGCTTTAGAGAATCGGTCAACCACAGTGAAAACGCCCGTACTCCCTTCTGACAGTGGAAGACCAGTCACAAAGTCCAAAGCAATATGGGACCAGCGTCGCTGAGGTACAGGTTGGGGCTGCAACAAACCAGCCGGAGGCTGAGACAGAGTCTTGTTTTGCGTACACACCTGGCAAGCAGCAATATAACCCCGAACATCCTGAAGCATCGTGGGCCACCAAAACCATTGCCGTAGAAGGACGACAGTTCCTCGGACTCCTGGATGGCAAGCTAGGAGGGAAGCATGTCCCCACTGGAGCGTTCGAGGATGTAAAAACTTCGGAACATACAGCCTGTTTGGAGGACCCCCTGCAGGAGGGCAGAAGAATCGCTGAACTGCTTGGACAGCCTCCTCAATACCCCAGGTTACTGCTCCAATGAAATGGCTGGGTGGCAGAATGGGACTGG
>JAODKL010000036.1:1791488-1801713 GCA_026780765.1 Petrocephalus schoutedeni | reverse complement strand
GTGTGTGTGCCTGCTCCCTAACTCTCTGTCCCATGTTGCTGTCATATATGTATCCTATGCAGTCCTGTGTGTGTGTGTGTGTGTGTGTGTGCGCGTGTGCGCGTGCGCACGGTGGGACTTCCTCCGACCTCAGACAAAACTCCAACACCAGTTTTTGGACATGACTGTTTTAAAATTGCACAAACCTCCCCTTCTGTGTGGGGAACTTAAAAGGATGCTACCAATAAGAGAAAATGAGGAAGAGAAAGAGGGAGGAGGAGGCGGAGAGGTGGCGGCTGCATGCGGGCCCAAGGTTAAGGTCATGTTATTTCATGTCACTCCAGTTGTACGCCACAAAGAGCAGGACCAGACAGAACACGTGCAATAGGCTGGAGCTGATCCAGTCCCAGATGCGCCAGCCAGTGGGCGGGGCCTGAGGGGCGGGGCTTGCGGGCACATCCACGCCCACAGGCTCGCTTTCACTCTTGCTCTCTTTGCCAGCGTCGAGAGCCACCAGGGTGCGGACCGTTTTCCGGACGGGCCGCACGTCCCCTTGCAGAATGTCGTACGCGGAGCAGAGGGCAGACTGCGGCCCGGAACACAGGAGGAGGAAGAAAGGATGGAGAGGAAGAGGAGAATGAAGGGATGTAGGAGGAATGAGAGGAAGGGAATCCATCAGGGAGCAAAGAAACACCAGGCAGGAGATTAAACAGTTGTAAGAGATCAGAAGGATTAAAAGTATCTGTGTGTACATCCGGGGGTGAAGCGGGTGCAGACTGCAGGGAGCCCAACAGCGCCCTCTGCTGCTTTGTGAAAGAGGCCCAGCGGCTCATCGACGGGGCCGAGCGGCAAACGGGTCTGTCCGTCTCTTTCACAAGGCACGGTGGGGCGGAGTGGCTCAGGCAGCGGAGCCGCACTCGGGGACGCAGATGGGCAAAGCGATGGTCAGCGAGCGGCTTTCAGGCGGGCGTGAAGGCGGCAATGGGCTGAAAGCTGGAATGTCAGAGCTCACGGATTTGCTATGGGACCCTAACAGCCAGTCAGGCCCAGCCAGTCAGACCGATAATAGCAACCTTAGAGTCTCAGGTCTACATAAATGGGCCAATGCACTAGCTAGTTTCCAGCTCATGGGAGTTTTACTTACATATACATATACTAACAGATGTCTTGGTCACGCCTCCTCTACAATCTCATTGGTTTGTCTCTGAACCAATCATTTTTCATTCTGCCCTCAGAACATTTTTGTGTAAGTAAAACTCCCAGGAGCTAGTTTCAGGAGGTACTAACACGTTTAACCCCTACCCAGCCCTAACTTTAGCCAATAAGTAACCAAAGAAAAATAAGACTTAGTTTTTTGATTGCATTCAAATATTTTCACATTACCGAGGTTATCCTTGGGGGGGCCGAAAAAACAGGTCACCACAATGTAATAATTACAAATACACACACACACACAGTCAGCATCCATAATAAGATAGTACTACAATTACTCAACATTCCAAGCAACAAAAGTACTTTGGGCCAAGGCTTAAACAATCTACTTGTATTGTAGCCTGTTACACAAGTCTGATAAACTAGTAACGAAAGTTACTGAAACAGAAAGGGCAGCTGGGGGTGTGTGGGTGTGAATGTTTAAGGAGGACAGTTCTGTCCCAGAGACCCGACAGCAGAGGCCAGTGGGAACGGCATTTCACTCCGCCCCGGACCAGAGGATGGGTGGGCCCCCCACTTTCATAAATCATAGAACTTAATTTCCTTGGATCTCCGGCCCACACCGTAAGGAAAGTTCTCCCCCGCAGCCCTACAAGGCAGCAGCAAAGCAGTGCCGGTCCCAGCTGGCCGCCAGGCCCCGCCCAGCCCTGCCGGCTGCCGCTCTATTTCGGGACGTTTATATTAGGCACAATCTAACCGCCATTTCTGAGGCTCTGGGCCTTGCAGACGCCAGAACAGGGACCTTCAGCTTCTCGCTCACAAAACTGCCCCTCTATGACAAATGTCCCAGATACTAAAGGTACTGCAAATTAAACCACCCTAATCCCATAACTCATCTTTATCAGCACTGCCAAACGGAGCAGGGGCGCTGCAGAAAGCCCTTGCCGGTGACAGGGCCACCCGCTGAGATTCGTTGCAGGCGAGCCTGGCTTACAGAGGCATGCGGACGACGCAGCGTGACACAGCCACATGGAGGAGATGCCCAGTGGCCGGTCGGCCGGGCTCTGTGGCAGGGCTATGGAAGGCACCCAAGCCACGATGGGATGAGATGGGATGGGACGGCAGTGGATGCAGGAGTGGGGACAGCCACTGGGATGCCTTATTCTATTTAAACATTGACTTTATGGTGACTGAATGGCATTTACAAGAGGATAAACACAGAAACCCCCCCCCACCCACCCAAAACTGGCCCCCATTTGTGTGAAGCACTACAAATGAGCTCCAGATCCAGGATCGGACAACTCAGTCTGATCTTAAAATAAAGATAAAGTTAAAGTTCAGCTAGTGATGGAGGTGTGACGCCTGGCGGCACAGGACACCCCCTGCTCTGGGGTGGGCGAAGCGGGGACCAGCACCCACCTCAGACACCCCCAGCTTGCGGCAGGCGTCCAGGAAGTTCTCCACATTTCGCCGGCACTTGGCCATACTCAGCTTAGGCTGCCGGGGGATCGGGCAGGAACAAGAGGAAACATTCTGTAAGGTTCTCAGTCCTTCATATTAACATTTACAATATAACATAATAACATTTTCATGTTGATACCTAAAATGGGGCAGCAGAGGGCGCAGTGGTTAAGGTACTACCCAGGAAATCTAGGGCTTCCTTAACCGGAAGTTATAGCACAAATAGCATAGACCCTAAAAACACACATACGCACGCACCACAGCAGGTGAGGGTACATGGATGCTGGCGACGGCACGGGGCCGGATGTGGTTGACCAGGTGACACAGAACCACCCCGTCCATGAGAGCGGAGCCGAGGTCTTCGGGCAGTGACATCTTCAGCCTGCTCTCGATGTTCTGGGAACAAACAGGCAATAAACCCTCTCAGTTATTCACAACACGCCAGAGGAGGGTGTGAGCCAATGAGAGAGCCCGCCTTCCCAGAATGCACCTCTCGCAGCTGCTCCGTCAGCTCCATCTCCTCCCGCAGCTGCTCCATCTTGCGGCGGATGGTGAACTGGGGGTCCAGCGTCTCCAGACTCTTTGAGTTTCGCATAAAAACTGAAAGGGGGGGGGGGGGGGGGGGGGAAGAAAAAGTGGGTTTGGAGCATCCTCCATGAAACAGAGGATGGGGACATGCAAGCCCCCCGGGGCCGCTCACCCTGTGGGGGACACAACCAGACCGGAGCTGTGAAGCTCAACCTGATAAGGTTTCGCGTTGGGCTGAAACGTCAGCAGTGGCAGTAAGGAGGGCCCCGCCCCCACGGAGTTATTTACGGGCATCTTTAGCAGTCGTGTATCTGAGGGCGGACACCACACAACAGCATTAAAACGACAGCTGGGTGTTTTTACACTTAACTACAAGCCTTTGTCCCTGCGGCCTATTTATAGGCAGAGAAGCTGGGTTGTATTTGAACCAGACCCCCATAAAACATTCCACCTCCCCAGAACAAAAATGCAGTGCTTCTAATCCCCTTCTTAGCACGTGAAAGGTCTCGACTGGTCTCTTAAAACACTTTTGTTCCAACAAATTACTGTGGTGCAGCTATTATTGAATTCATTAAGTACATTGTGTTCTGTAAGACAATCCAGTCAAAGGGCCACAATTCATCATGTTTATTCACTCCCTGACCACTTGGGGGAGCCAAGATACATCTAATGAAATTAAATCATCGCAAAACTGCTATCTAGCTTGGCACTAAAGACAAGAGATGTGCCATGTCCATATAGTCACTTCATATCTCTTAAAGAGGCTACAAAGTAAAAGTAAAAGCAGCCCAGGGATGACAGGAATGGCTTCTCCCCCCAGTAATCTGTGCAGAAGATCACCGCGGGACAAGCCGGGGCTTGACATTCAGGACGCAATCTTGCCTTCCAAGCGGCGACGGTAAGCGATCACAAAACAGATGCTCTTCTAAAGGGGGGGGGGGGTTCTGGACGGGGTCAGAGGGTCGGGGCACCCTGGATGGAATGCCAGTCCACTGCAGGGCATATGTACACACTCTGGGCGATTTAGACACACCAACCAGCATGGCACTAGACTGCAGACGGAAATCATATAAACACATAAGTGATTTATTATTAACATTATATATTTATTAATTATACCTTACATTTAATGAAATATTATACTTTCGTTATATTTACCAAATGTACTGTATTACTACACCATAAAACCAGCAGGAGGCAAAACAAAGTGGAAAGTGGGTCATGCACATCGAGAGCATGGTCAACAACCTCGGTTTGCTAACTAACTGAACGAATCGGCACACAGTGACCGAAATCACTTCCTTCATTTAAAAGACTCCTTCAGGAAGAATGAATCGTTCATGGACGGTACGACCCAGAGATTCTGCAGCCGGTTACTGGCACTGGGGCTCTGTACAGTCTGTACTGCCACAGCGATGTCTGACATGAAACAGGCAGTTTATCATTTGTGACATTTAGCTTTAGCCCAAAATAGCCCCGAGATGAAGCCGGCCGTGACAGGGGTGTAACGGGGGTCCTGCATGGCCGGTCCGAGAGCACCGAGCAAACGCTTGCTGCCTCCTCAGGCCTCACGCTGTGGCCCATCCGCATTACGGGGCCTGCATGCCCGGTCCGAGAGCACCGAGCAAACGCTTGCTGCCTCCTCAGGCCTCACGCTGTGGCCCATCCGCATTACGGGGCCTGCATGCCCGGTCCGAGAGCACCGAGCAAACGCTTGCTGCCTCCTCAGGCCTCACGCTGTGGCCCATCCGCATTACGGGGCCAATGTCCTGCAGCTGCCCCAGGCCATATCATCCTCCTTCACAAGACAATCTCTGGGAAAAGCTTTCCTGGAAAGGCTGTGACAAAACTTTAAAATTCTCAAATTACATCTGACACATCTCGAATTTTAAATTATTCACAGACGGCTAACAGGGAAGCGGCAGATATTTTTGTTAACCTAAGTATTTCATTCTGCGATTGAACAACAACAGCTGAGTAAACTGTGCAAACCAACTTACTTTTAACATGTTTTCGCTGGGGAGGAAAAGCTCATCCTCAATCCCAGAATGCCCTTCTCTTCCTCAAACCAGCTAATTTCAGTATAATGTCCTTTAATTAACACCTCTGGGTAGGGCTTCACCCACCACCCTTCCAGACTATCCCAGAGACATCTGGAAGCCGCCCGCAATCTGTCTTACACCGATCACCCCCCCCTTTCCCTGGACCACCAGTTCTTCATACCCTGAACAGTAGCACTTACCAGAGAACCACATGGCATTGAGCTGCTCGCAGTGACCTTTGACTCCATGAGTCGCCAAAGTCAGCAAAGCAAACTACAGGTTTAGCTCAAGGATTTCTGCACATAAAAAGCCAAATGTAGGCGCTTTGTCAATCTAAGACGCTGCAGAGGTTTAAAGACAGATAACTGCAGCCGTTCAACTAGAGGTTATTAGTGCCTTACAGTCAAACGGGGACAAAAACATCCACTAAGGCTAACCAGGGAAGCAGAGGGCAGGGAAAAACACACACAAACAGCCACAATTACTTTTAAAATTGCAAGCTAGGCATTATGCATGGAATTATGAGCAAGTACAGATAAGCCATGCCATTGTTCCCAGTGTACCACAGTAGAGAAACAGATGCCAAATGGAAAAAGACCCAGTCAACCCACTGTGAAGCGAGAATTGGGGCCTGTGTACATGTCCATATTTGGCCAGTTGCAATTCACGTCTACACCATGATTGTGTGCATCTGTCATGGAGTGAACACATGCACAAGCGTACATCTGTGTCATTGTCTGAATTTCCGTGTTGGATGTAAAGACGTATGTGGACCAATGAGAAGATATCAGAGGAAGGGTAGGAGTTATGGGTGTAAACTGATGCTTCTACATGCTTTTCATGAAGCTATGAGCACTGGTGAGCAGTGGTGAGGTGCCAATCGATCCAGCAGGGTCAGACAGATGTGCGTTACATCACAAAAGAGCGCCATGGAGACAGAGGGAGGCCTGCCAGTCAATCACAGTGGGGCACAGTGACAGGGCTGTGTACCATTTGAAAGCCAGCATGGTCCCAGGCACCGACATCAGTGGACTTTAACTCTGTCCCACATGAACTCCACACAAAAAGCATGACTCAGGACAACAGTGAGGATCTGAGTTCCCTGACTAATGTAGACAATAAAAATGGGAAACTAGGCCACCCTGACCGGCTGAAGGGCTCAGCACCCGAGCAGAGATTGTACCAGAAAGGAGAGAACAGAGGAGGATCAGAGGCTGTGCTGAAGTATGACTAGATGCTGCTGGAGATGAAGCCCGTTTGCTGAGGCTGACATCACTGTACAGTGCTGTCCGATGGCGTCATACCGCGCGCAACACGAGCCACGCATTACACCATTCAGTCAAGCCAGCAGACTAGAGCAAAGCTAACAATACGCTCCTCTGTGTCAGGGGCTGGTTCTACGCTATCAGACAGGATGACGGAGGCAGAGGGGAAACCTTCTCCAGCTAGCTGGACAGACACTTTGGAGAGACCAGTAGTATGACAGAATCGTAATAACAGGAAACTCAAAAAGCTGTGATACGGTGGAGCTCTGCTAACAACACATTCCCAAATACAAGATTATTAGAGGTGAAAGACCACCAAAGGAGAAATAAGCACGGTTTGGCACTTCTCATCGGGCACATTGTGGACAGCCTTACCGACAGGCCCCTGGAACAGCACTATGGGAGCTGAGACGGTACAGGAGGAAAAATCAGTAATAGCATGAATGCAGAGAAGTGGAGTGAAAAAGCAGGGCAGCCTCCTGCTGTCACTCCGTCCTGCAGGGGCGCCCCTGAGGACTAACAGAGAGAACCAGCCATTTATCCGGCACCCCTGGAGCAATTTTCAGGGTTAAGGGGCTGTCCAAGGACCCAGCCATGAGTCACATGCCCACATGCTCCCATCGCGGTCAGACAGGCACTGATGATGTCATTTCCTGGTGGCTATCAGGGCCACGTATTAATAGCGCCCCTGCTAAAACTCATTAGCATGGGGCCCGGACTGGGGCAGTGCTGCTGATCATAGTAAGGGCGTGCCGCGGACACCCTGAGAGCGCCCCCTGCCGCTTTTGGTGGGCAGTGCGCACCACCTCCTAGAAGGAAACGCTCCATTTTTGTCATTCCTGAGCATTAGGAAGGGAAACATTTCTGGGGAAATCCAGCGTCAGCCGTGGCCTCCACCTCCTCCTCCAGCTGTTTCCATCACTGCTGAAGTCTGATACCCTCACAGGGACCATTATCTACTGTGTACAGCTCAGAGTACATAAATAGCACATCACTCCTTAAAGGGCGGCAGAATAAACAAGGCCAGGCCTGTAGGACTAGCCGTCTCATAATGCATTTAATGAGCTCATGTTAGGCAGGGCACTAAGATCCTTTGACCAGCCCGAGACGCTCTGCCCTTTGAGTATTCTGCGCTGAATATCCATGTACTGCTGCTCTGTAGGACAGCACAGGCCCAAAATCACAGACATTCCAACCTCGTTGTCACCCAGTGGCCTGTGGTTAGAGGCACCCCATTGGTTTTAATGGGTTCTGATATTATCTCCCAGGTCCACGTGACTGTGGGCAGCGTGAGCACGCAGGCAGCCAGAGTCAGACCCAGGAAAACCAGGAAACGTGCCAAATGCTCGTGAATACACAAACGTGCATGTGTTTGTTTACCTATCACTCTGGGGCATTTGTGCATGTAAACTCAAAAACATGAACATATATTTAACACAAAATTTCTGGATGAAGTTGAACAATTTTAAAAAATTATATTTATAAGCAGGGCCTATGTTTCAAAGTAAAGTATCAAAGTAAAGACATTTTTTTTTTTTGGTTTTGAGTCCAGTGTACCGTATACGACCCAAAAACAATAAAAAAGTTAAATATTTTCTTTGATGAGTGGGTTGAACGTAAGGCAGAAATAAAAGATAGGGTCAAATATGACCCCATGGGTTCCCCAGGGTTAACATAGGGGGACTGGGTATATTGGGGTCAGAGGTGTGACATCACATAGGTTATAAGGAGATTCTGTACTCAGCTGAAAATTTATACACAGAAAGACATACAGAGACACACACAAAAAGTGCATAATCATTATATTATAGAAACACACATACGCACTCAAACAGACCAATGTAACACACATACTGAGTGTGTGGACTGTGATGCAACCCAATTGGGACTCGGATTGGACACAACATTCGAGAGAAAGGACCTACCACTGTTTCTCATGCCTCCTTCATCTGCCTTAGTGGGCGTGTCTCTATCAGCAGGAGTGGCCTGTGTGAGGGGGCGGAGACAGGGCGGGGAATAGCAAGACAGCGAGGTGGGATCTGAGGGGCGGGGCCAGGGGGCGGCAGGGCGGAGCAGAGCAAGCAGGGACCGTTTAACCCCCAAGATAAACAAAGTACCATATTTGTGTCATTTTTTAACAGTTAAAGGAGAAGGGGAAACACAAGCAGCAGCAGAGCATATACTCAAGCAAATATGCAGTTTTTAAAGGGAATTAATCAGTGACACAATGTGGACATTCATGCAGAGAGAGAGAGAGAGAGAGAGAATCAAAGGGAGACAGGCAGAGAGAAAGAGGTACAGAAGGAGATAGAGAGAGACAGAGGAAATGCCATAAAGACAGAACAAAAAACATAGAGAATGGAAAAATAATGTTAATGCAAATTCAAATTCTGATTGGTCATGACATGCTGCGTTAAAGATGTCTGCTACAGTTGGGCTAAATGCAGAAGCTCCTGCATCTGCTCATGAGTAACAGCCTGCTACGTGTCTGCCTAAGGTAGCAGCATGGCTACGCAGAGACGTGCACGATGCGGAGGGGAGACTGTGCCCAGCACCTTTCACTCAGTGGGGTCAGCGTGACAGCCCCGGCCACTGGCCAAGCGCAACACTCGCCAAGACACTACGCGCTCAGTCGAGCACAGGAATCATCCGCATAAACCAGCACCTGGTGGCCTGAGAACACTAGGTTTTATCCAGACATCCAGAAATCTGATTTTGTTATGCTGTAAGGACGTTGCATATTAGCTGGATAACAAAACCGCTGCTGCTGCTGCTGCTGCTGCTTAGAGGAGCTGGCTGTGGGATGGGATGAGGGGGAGGAGCCAACAGCTTCACTGGGGGTGTGGCCAGGAGGGTCCTAGTGGACAGTGATTGGCTGTGCCAGTAATGAAGGTCAAAGCTGTTTCTCTCAAATGAAGGGATGATTATCTATTGGAGGTGAGCCCGGTGACCAGGATGGGGGGCAGGGTGGGGTCTAGCTACAGAAAGGGGCTTTCAGCTGCTCCGAAAACAATGCTCCAGTCTTCTCTAGCAAGTGACTGATTGTCTGGGGAGAGAGATCGCTCTGAACACAATGGCCGATAAAGGCTTCCCTTTTGTTCTGCACTGTAAGGCCACAGCCCTGGCTTTTCCCTGAGAGGCCACTGCTGCACGGGGGAGGGGGGGGGGGGGCAGAGGAGGAGGGCGGGGCAACAATGGGGGCAATTAGGTGAAGGTCAGCGATTCTAGACAAAGCGGAAAGTTGTTTTTTTTTTTAGTGCCAAGAGGGGGATGGGGTTGCAAGTAGGACAGGAAGACGGTCACGCCTCCCAGCATGTTGCGTCCAATCACAGCTGTGCAAAAGTTCACTGGAACGTATTATGTTAGCCTGACCACCAATGTTGGTTTTCTCAGAAACGCAAGTGTGACATCGCTGTTTGGTTTTTGTGAGTGGTTTCTGAAGTGGACTGGCCACCTCTGGCTCTGTGTGCACCGTGTGGGGGGGAGTTAGGAAAGCGAACATGAGGCCTCCCCCAGCCCAGCCCAGCCCGGCCCGGCCCAGCCCGGCCTACCACGAGGAGGCCTACTCTTCACCTACCTGACCTGGGCTTCAGGCCAAAGGGTGGGGTGTTCACTGGTGTTGAAGAGGCTGAACTTTTGTCTTCTCCCTGGTGGGCGCCACAGAAACATACAGCATGTGCTTCAATAACCAGAACTTTAGTTTCAAACCACTTCCCTGGCTTAATTAATTTTGTTATGTGTTGCATTTTAGAAAAAAAATATAGCCTTTGAAATATTATTTGGAGAATGTTTATATAT
>JAODKL010000036.1:1740154-1750451 GCA_026780765.1 Petrocephalus schoutedeni | reverse complement strand
ATGGATCACTGAAGTGCCCCCCCCCCCCCCCCACACACATTGTGCTATGTCAATACCGTGCCTGTAAGGTCCCTGAGGCTGTGCATGTTTTGTCACAGCTAATCGCCATGTAGCGTGACACTGACACCGTAGGCTCTGGGCCATGGGTAAGAACGAGGCTATCAGATTCCCTCATATCCATGAGCAAGTCACACACCATCCACAACCACAGGAAAACTAACTTCATTTATCGGAGCACGAAGCAGCTGACCTTCAGGCATACACTCCACACTGGACTCTCCACTCAGGCTTACACCTCGAGTCATCACCAGTGCTCAATACCTAACGCGGCACCATGCGATCATCTCCCCATCAGTGCTGCCTCTGTAGCCATTAAAGACATTCAGGGAGTGACATCATTGCCCTCCAATGAAAGAGCAGCCTCAAAGTTGCGTTTACACCATTGCTGTGGAAACAGGGCAGGTATCTCTGACCACAATACCCCCCCCCCACCCCCCAGAGATGATGAAGCTTCGTAATAAGTTTCTTAATGGCAGAAGTTTCCATTCTCTGATATGAAACCCTCACAGGTTCATGGGTCATGAACCTCAGGGCCTGTTTGCCCCAGCCCTAAAGAGGATCACATCTTCAATCCGCTGTCACCCAACATCTGACCCCTAGACCCGGTCTTTCCGTCCTTTACAGAGGCCAAGGTACAGAGTAAGAGGATTGGGTGGGATGGTATCCTGGCAACAGGCCACTGGGAGGTGTGTGCTTGAGGAAGGGAAGATCTGGGGTCTGATTTAGCCCTGGATGAGAGAGGAGACACACACACATCCACACAGTCACACACACAGATACAGACATGCAGACACACAGTCACACAGACAGACAGTCACACACACACATCCACAGTCACACACATGCAGACACACAGTCACACAGACAGACACAGTCACACAGACAGATACACACATGCAGATACACAGTCACACAGACAGAGTCACACACACAGATACACATGCAGATACACAGTCACACAGACAGACAGTCACACACACATCCAGTCACACACATGCAGACACAGTCACACAGACAGACACAGTCACAGTCACATAGTCACACATAGATACAGTCACACACATACAGACACACTGTCACATACATCCACACAGTCATACACCAGTAGTGAAACACACAGTCACAGATGCACACTAGTGAAACACGCATACGTACACCTACACGCACACATACAGTAGCACAAGCACACAGAACTGGTATGTCCTCCACTGCGAAAGCCTGATTGCTAATGGCGCACTCTGCTTGACACTCTTAACCCAGCCGTCAGCCCTAATCAGGCTGCTTTCCAAAGATGTGATCATCTGCAACACAGACACCATTTCTAACAGGTACAAACCACGTATCAAACAGCACAGGATATCCCCCGGAGGCCTGGGACATGGTGAACACTGACCCTGCTCCGCCATACACAACAGGCAATTTCTGCGTGGGAGCTCTAACCCGACAGACATGCACATGAAATGGGCTCTGAGCACTTTATGCTCTTACTCCAGAGCAACAGGAAGAATCAGCACTTTGGCTGAGAATGGCAGGAAGCCACACGCGGGATCCGACCTGCATCCAGCGCGGCCCCACTGCCTACTTACGCTTGTACTGTGTTTCCGCAATGCCAGAGCCAGTGCTGCCGGAAAACTCCTTGCCTGCCCCTGCGTGAGTGAAGCTGTGTGTGGTGGTGGGGGGGGTGTAACCACCAAGATACTGGCCTCACCTGATTTCCTCTAACAAGTCCCCGCCTGTTCTTTGTTCATTGAAAAAGCTGTAGTTCCCGAAAACTAAAAGGTACGAGTCAAATTAGAGGACTAGTTAGTCACACACAGATCATCATTTATATTTATTTATTCAGCAGATACTTTAACCAGAAGAAACTTACATCTGAGAAAGCCAGGTCAGCCAGCGTCTGGAGCAACTGGGGTCAATAACCAACACACTCAAGGGAGAACGGTGAAATCATTCTGACAACCAAGGGATCTGAACCAAACATCTACTTATCACATGCATCCAAACCCACACACTCAAGGGACAATGGTGACACCACTCTGACAACTGAGGGATCTGATCCAACCACCTCCTGATCACATGTACTGCATCCAAGCCCACACACCACCCCAAAGTGACTGTCAGAAGCAGGATTCAAACCTTCACTGCTCTCCAGAGATGAGTACACCCATTCTTATAGCTAAGCCACAAGCCTTAAATCTAGTGCTTTAAACTACTGCACCACTCTGACGAACGCAGAAAACTAGTCAGGAGGTATTACTACCAAACTCTGCAGACCAGATGAGGCTGGTTCCTGTGGAGCCCTGTTCAACACGCAAGCCAATGAAGCCAGGCCATGATGGTGATGCACCACGAGAGTTACAGGGGCATTACACATAGATTTATGGTTAATACTTAGATCCTACATGAAACACCAAGAGGATCACAGCACAGCTGGAGTACAAGCAGATCATTCCTGAGCACTACACCGAGGCCACAGCAAGTTTCGGCCCTCAAGCTTAAACACGAGTCTCCACTTTATCAGCACACTAGAGCATGGGCACTAAACAGGGCCACACCTCTGCCTTCCGACGCAGCTCCATGTACGGCTAAACAGCCAGAACCATGGTATCTGCTCTCCCAGCTGCCACAGAGCTGGCCCCACGGAGCTGGCCCCACGGAGCTGGCCCCACGGAGCTGGCCCCACGGAGCTGGCCCCACAGAGCTGGCCCCACAGAGCTGGCCCCACGGAGCTGGCCCCACAGAGCTGGCCCCACAGAGCTGGCCCCACAGAGCTGGCCCTTACAGGACTCCACGTGCTTTGCCGTTGGACAGGTCTTCAGGGCATATCTAGTCAGTGGCTGTTTAAGCTGGCAGCAATGAATGTCTCACAAGGTAAATAAACAACATAAAAAGGCTTGCCCTGTGCTTTGTGGCTTCAAGCCCCACTCTGTGAACCAGAGCAGACCACAGGAGCCCCATCAGATGGGACATCAGCCTGGACTTGAAGATGGATATGAAGTTTGTGATCTCAGCACACTTTGGCCCCGGAGGGTTGTGGGTTCGAGAACTACTTTGAGTCCCTTCGCAAGTTAATGTCTATGTGTAGGGCTCAGTGCACATGGGAGATTGCGCTGCAAACTGAGCTGTAAGTTTGGAGGAAGGGACAGATGTTCGGGGTGGCAGGATGCGCCCCGCAGACGGGGCCAGCGCCTTGGCCGGCTGCGCACCCCCGGACGGCCCCGGGCAGCAGCGGACAGCCCCGGACAGCCCCGGACGGCCCCGGACAGCCCCGGAGCTTCCGCGCCTCCACACCTGCGGGGGGGACAGTAACCATCTCACACCGAAAATACCTTCAGCTCACCGATTAGAAGCGAAAAACGCCACGGCAGTGTACAGCCGGCTCAGCCTCTCCTTTACCACAAACCCGAGCAATCCCTCGGGTATTCATCACATTTATTAGAGATAAGGTGTTTGATTATTGATTATATAAAACATAAGCATGGTGCGCGTTCAGCCTGATAGGGGAAGCTTGCATCTGGGCCAGAGGAGCCGGCTTTGCTCCGGAGAGCCGGGCTGCGATCCCGGGGTTCCGCAGCCTGCAGAACTTACTAATGGGCTGCGAAGGAGCAGCACCGGCGACCGCCGTCCCCGCGCCGTTATAATATAATGAGATACACTTGTGCCGAGCCCAAAGCGCCGCGCTGCCGGCTGCCGCCGCGATACCGGGAGGGATACCGGGACGGATACCGGGGCGGATACCGGGACGGAGACCGGGGCGGATACCGGGGCGGATACCGGGACGGAGACCGGGGCGGATACCGGGACGGAGACCGGGAGGGTTACCGGGACGGAGACCGGGAGGGATACCGGTGCGATCGTGGTTACCTGCCTCCACCGCGTCGCTCAGGTCGTGGCTGGCCGCGCTGCTCGGGAATTCCTTCAGCTTTCTGGCGCTGAGGTTTAAAAAGCCCGAGTTGGCCGCCTCCTCGAAAGCCCTCTCCAGCGCCCGGGTCAGCGGCATGTTGTTCTGGGAGCCCGAATTACTCTGAACCGAGCCAGGAGCGAGCTGGGCATGGGGCCGGCAGTCCGCTCCCAGCGTCGCCATTTTCACCTCGGCTTTAATACGAATTAAGCGCGTCTCGCTTTTTGTATCCACTTTTTTTCCCTGCGATGGAGACTTGAGCGGCTCGCCAGTTTCCTTTCCGAGTGATTTCCCGACCTCTGCGGCTGCGCTATTACTGTGGAGCGCTGAAGCGCGGCCAGGGCTGAGGAGCGCGGACGCTGGGCCTTTCGCGACCCCTGGCGGCCGCGCTGGGAATTGTGCGCCGCGCCGCGTTTCCCCTTTAGCGGAGGAGGCCAGGCGCTGCAAAAGCATCCGCACGGAGTGACGCAGCGACCTGGCCGCAATCATCAGGCAACTGCAACTTTGGCATGGCTAAAAAAACCCACAGAGATTCAAAACAACTTTCTGAGGATACCGGCGATGTCGTTAGCGTTTGCTCTTAGCCAAGTATACCAAGTGTTTTTTATATGCATGTAATGTACTGTTTAACATGAATCACGATTGAGGAGGCTAACCTTGTGTGACACACGTGTTCTGATTTTGACGCCATGGCGTCATATTGTAAGCTTCCGAGAAGCTTTTTAAGAATTCAGGAGGCTACGCTTTAGATCACCCTGACCCCATGGCCGCGTTCAAAAAATAATATTGCTGACATAGTTCATGTTCCTATGGGATCTATCATCTAATGTCGTCTTTTTAAATAGTGATACGCGAGGCGGGGAAGTCGGCCTTTGGCATGAGGACCCTCCGGACAGGCCGCCGGTAACTCCTGGCGTCTGTCTGGGCCTCGGGAAGCAGCTTGACTCAGCACCTTTCAGACCAGTCGGCATCAGCAGATCCTCAGGGCCAGGTTACAGAATGAAACAAAGCCATTCAGAGTTCAAGTTTGAGTTCATGTTTGCAAAATAGTGAGTTTAGTCTGCATGTTCCCATTTAGTCTCTGCTTGCGGAGTTTCAACTTAATTCCTGTGCTGAGCCTTTGACCCTTGTCAAAAGTTCCACCAAGTTCCCCCTAATGTTCTGTTTATCTTAAATACAATTTAAAATGAATCGGCATCCCCATAAGTGTTTTATATAGCTGTAGGTGATCATGACTATTATTACTTTGCATTTTCATATTATATTGCTTTCAGTACCAGGTGGCAGCAAAACCCGAAAAACAAGAAAGAAACTCACTTTCTGCCCCTACTTCCCCGTTAAAGGCGCGTATAACAAATCACGGAAAGTTTGTTCATTTTAATAACCTGAATATGGGATAGGCTTGCGGGAAGGGCGGAATTAATCTAGGGGAAGTAAAATAACAGTGGTAATGTCGATGCAAATGGTGTATATTTGCCAATACTAGGCCTAAGTATATAAAATAGTAAATACCTTATCTGTTTGCAGTTTTATTTCTCCCTTCTATAGGTTATGTTTTTTTTCACTTCTGTTACTGTTCCTCAGGCTAGTCAGACAATATTCTGGACATGCATAGGACTGCTTAACCCCTATCCCATGTTTGGGGTCAATATGACCCCAGAGCATCATTAAACAGTAGGCAAATTTCACATGGGGAAATTATCACGGGAAAAGGGTTAACTGCACTTTCCCTATATAGCTGCATATAACTGGTATAATTTTAGAATGAATAGCTTTAGTGCATGTGATACAAATGATATAAAATACTTCTATGGCAGGAAGTCGTGAAGGAAGCGCTTGCAAAGGTTGTAAATGTCATACAGCCTTTTCCTTTTGTTTATTGAGTCTAAATGACTTTTCTGAATATCTTATACTTTAATGTGAACCAGCTATTTGAGTGCAATCCAGGAGTCAGTTTTGAGTAAGAGGAACTGAGCAAAACAGTCCTGGAACTGAAATTAGTTCCAAATGTGTATAGCCTATGCAAGAGACAGAAAATGAATACGATCAGATTTGAGGAGGTTTCTAAAAGTAACCCTGCGTGTTATTATACTAAAAAATAAATGAACCAGCTTTCAAAGGGGGCAGATGTCCGTGGATTGAGTTCAGTGTCGCCGCTGGACAGAGAATTTCAGTGCAACTGTAGAAGACGGAGAGTCAGCAGACAGATTGGATCATCTGAGCAGATTCAGAGGTGCAGAGCGGTGCCCCCCAATCCGGTCCACATCCACGTTTGTCGGCTGTCTTGAAGGGAGCTCAGAAGGGGCAAAATCGTGGACCAACTGTGAGTCCCCAAGGATGTAGAGCAGCAGAATCTCAGTGCTGGGATGAACCAGTTTAGGAATGAATGAACGTTACATTTATATAGCAATTTTCAAGATACCTGAAACGCTTTACAGGAACCACCACTGTGTAGCTCCCACCTGGATGATGCGACAGCAGCCATTCTGCATCAGAAGGCTGTGAAATTACATATAGGGGGATGATTAGGAGGCCAGATTTGATAGGGCCACAGTGGACAATTTCAGCCAGAATATCTTTTGAAAGACGCCCAGGGATCGTTTATGACCTCAAGGAGTCGAGGACCTTGGTTTTACATCTCTTCCGAAGGACGGCACCACTTTTATAGCACTGTGTCCCCATCACTGCACTGGGGCACCAGGATCCACACAGACCACAGGCTAACCTCCCTCCCACACCAACACCTTGGCTTTCCTAGGTGCTCTACCATCCACTTACTGGCCAGGTCTGAACCTGCTTAGCTTCAGAGATCCTCTGATTTCATATTTCACAAACATAGTATTATAAAACAGAACACTTTTTCACTTGTTGCAGTATATTTACCTTTATTTCTTGTTATGGCCTTTATTTCTTATTGTGGTGCAACTACAAATTATTCATGAGCAAAGAAGCAGGAATATTACAGAAACAATGTACTGTGTGTATGTGATTAATTGCCATTGTTGACACGCCACAGCACGCAACAATGAAATGTGTCCTCTGCTTTTAACCCATGTGACATTGTGACACAGCAGGGGGCAGCTACGTGAGCAGTGCTTGGAGACGGGTACCTCAGCAGTACTTGCGGGTCGGGGTCTCAAACC
Source organism: Petrocephalus schoutedeni (assembly GCA_026780765.1). Lineage (NCBI taxonomy): Eukaryota > Metazoa > Chordata > Actinopteri > Osteoglossiformes > Mormyridae > Petrocephalus > Petrocephalus schoutedeni. Next base: position 1,743,347 of record JAODKL010000036.1, on the reverse strand, counting down.
AGCAGTGTTTAGATCACATAGTTACGTCTCTAACCACTACACCACCTGCCTGTGTGTAAATGCATACATACATATGTACATACACATGCACATATACATGCATGTATACATACATACACTGATGTGATGGCAACTGTGGGAAGAGTTTTGAGAAAGTGACTTCAGTATTGCACAATGTGACCTTTGATCAATTGAAAACAATTGCAATACGGAAGTAAATGATATTATCAACAGGGGATCTCGCAGTCTGTCAGTAGGATGGGGCTGCAGAGTGGCAGTGTGTGTGTGTCTGTGTGTGTGTGTGTGTGTGTGTGTCTGTATGTGTGTGTCTGTCTGTCTGTGTGTGCCAGTCTGGGTGCGTGTCTGTATGTGCCAGTCTGGGTGCGTGTGTGTGTGTGCCAGTCTGGGTGCGTGTGTGTGTGTGCCAGTCTGGGTGCGTGTGTGTGTGTGCCAGTCTGGGTGTGTGTGTGTGTGTGTCTGTGTGTGTGTGTGTGTGTGTGTGCCAGTCTGGGTGCGTGTGTGTCTGTGTGTGTGTGTGTCTGTGTGTGTGTGTGTCTCTGTGAGAACCTGGAGAGGGCCCCATGGCACCAGCACGCCGTGTGAGGTCACTCTCAGTCACCTCTGTCTGCAACCGGTCTCCACCAGAACATAGCTGAACATTTTTTTTTTTTTGCTTTTTGTGTCAAAATTCACGAGAACTTATTAAAGAACAAATTAGCTTGAACTTGGCACGATGCTGCTGTTATCAGCACGATGGTTTTACTTACGTGGCACCTTGCATGTTTTTGAGGCATGCAGGCATCATGCCAAGTGCCTGTTCATCCCGTGTGTTTCTGACACGCTTGTCCAGCTTAGGCTTCTGCTATCCTCTGCAGTTCAGGAGCCGAAAACAGCAGCCGCTCTCTCCTTATAATCACCTCAGCATTTCCTTATTGCGGCACCAGTGCTGCCAATGTTACAGTAATGGCTGGGGGGGCAAATCGCTCTCTCTAATATTCAGTGGAAATCCCCAGGTAAAGTTTTCTTTCCTGTCCGGGCATTGTGGCCAGCTGGGAGCTACGGGGGAGTTTCCATAACAACTTCTGAAGTTTGTGCTGCTTTTTTACATGTCGGGGAGGGCACAGAGATGGTACTTGACATTTCTGTGGGTTCTGTGGCCTTCCTGGACGGGTTTCCTTCTGCTTTATCTCTCCTCCTATCAGAACATTGCCAGGTGGTCACATGACCAGCAGAGAGTACGCACATGCACCATGTACTCTACACCGAAACCACATATAGCTCGATTTCGCCAACATTTGTTGCTTATTTTGTTTTGCTTTCTCTTTTTCCTCTTGGAGTTTATCGAGTTAATCCTGTTGGACTCTCTTCAGCGTTTCTGCTTCAAGGCCATGGTTCTGCCCCTGAAGAGCTCGTCACGCAGCCTCTGCCCAGGCTGTCTCCCACGGGTCTTGTGCTAGAGGTCTTCATAAGGAGGAGCTATCTCAGTCTCAGGAGTACACTGGCTGCAGGAGGCTCCAGCTACAGCAGGCCCAAGCGGGAAGAATCGCCCCCCTCCGGGGCAGAACCAGATCCGGGGGGCGTTCCCCACCATCAGAAAAGCCCGGTCTTCTTGCGCTGGAAACCTCGAGCCAAGATGCCACCAGTCCTGCTCCCCGGATCCCCCCGCCCCAGGGAGAAGCTCCACTGCGCCTCGCTCTCATCTGGCCTGAACCGATTCCTGAACACCTGGCTCCAGCATCCTCTCAGCGCCCAGCCCAGCACACCCAAGGCTGGGATCAGCACCAGCCCCCCACCAGGTACCCGCTCTTCTTCTGCAGCAGCAATAGTGCAGGGCGTGGAGAGGGTTGTGTGTTCAGATCCCTAGAGGGAGAGTCTCTCTGTTTAAAAATAAACAGGCAGCAGGTGGCATGAGGATTAAGTTACTTGTTGAAACCTAGGAGACAAATCAGCATTGTACCCCCCAGGGATGGACATTTGCTGTAGTGTTTGGCTGCACTGTAGACTGGCATGTGTGTGGTAACTGACCGGAGCTGCTTAACATGTTGCACTGTCCTTGGATCAAAGCTAATTCTAGCTAAGTACTAGTGATCAGAGAAAGAAGGCGAGAGCCTTTTGTGAGACCAACACTTTGTTCATATTCTTAATACTCACCGTTTCATTTTCTTTAAGGCTCCATCTGTGTGAATAGGTCATAGAGAGGCAGTATTCTAAATAAAATTTCATCATTTTGTGATTTGAAAAAATTCAATGTGATTTGTAACAAAAATAATTTTAGAGACTGCATTTTCATATTTAAAGTACTTAATAAAATGTCATTTTATTTCTCTATTTTCTGTCATTTTAAGAACCTTCATCACCAGCCTTACAGACTTTTAAATATAGCCTATGACTGTCTTTGGCTCGATCCAAATAAATAATTTGACACGTCCCATTGGGCCCAGCTTGCTCATTGCAAACTTAGTTTTCCAATAACCAGTAATCCTGCTCAATGAAAATCCTTATAGAACAGAAAAACAGAGCAATTTGCAAATAGTAGTGCTGTGCTCTAGCACTTGTGAATTAACCTGCCTGCTAATGGTATTGCCGTTAATTTCTCCAGGTTTGCTCAGGCAGTTGCATTTTGTGCTTTATCATATAAGGCGTCATTTTTCTGCATTAGAGATAAATCAGACTAGCTACTTGTGTTCAGCTAAACATAGGTGTTTCTTATAGCCACTAAGGCTTTGTCCACATGTGCACTCAAAAACAGCTTTTCTATGTGTTTTGGTCTTTGATCCATATGTAAACAGCATTTTAGGTGATTAAAAACAGAGCTTTTCTAAAACTTTAAAAATTTTAGAAACTCTGTTTCTAAAACAGAGATTTTCTCTGTTTTCAGCGTCGATGTCAGGGGTGGCCAATCTTATCCAGCATGTGTGCAGGTTTTCACTGCCACTCCCTAATTGGATTACTAATTAGAGGACTGATTGACTGAAGAGTCGTCACAGCTAGGTTTGAACAGCTGACAGTAAATGTTATGCCAAAAACCTTGCTACACACCAGCCCTTTGAGGATAAGATTGGCTACCCAACTACTTTGTTTGACATCAGGGGTGTGCAGTATACAGTACTGTGCAAAAGTCTTAGGCAGCCAAAGAAAGTGATGTTTAAATTATCTTAATATTGGTGCAAAACTATGCTATTATGCTTGTCAA
>JAODKL010000036.1:1665931-1679196 GCA_026780765.1 Petrocephalus schoutedeni | reverse complement strand
AGGCACTTTTTGTTCAATAAACATGTTAAGTGCATATATATTCCCTTTTTTCTTGAGTCTGTTTGCTCATGCAAAATTAAATCCGATTAATATAGATTAAAGATGAATATTTAATCGCGATTAATCAAAATTAATCCACAGCAACCCTGTGATTAATCTGATAAAAAATGTTATTGTTTGACAGCACTAATATATACTACACTATACACAGACACAGACACACACATATATATATAATACATATATAATCTAATAAAAATTGCAAAAACATGTGAGGCTGAAATTTTCAAATTTCCTCTGCGCTTCCTTCTGCAATTCCCACTACGATTCCTGCCGCTCACCTCTCCTACTCCATTAATACCGTGGAACACCAGTTCACATACTGCTCCCACCTACTGTGCGGAGTCATGTACGGCATGCCACACACAGTGAGCCACCCTGCAGAGCCACGATGAGCAAGGATCCCGCCGGACCCTTCTCGAACCAACTGCACCTTTCTTCTCCCACCACCTTCTCTGGCTGCCTGGAAAGGAGAAGTAGTTCTTATCCTAACACTGACATTTTGGTCCTTGTAGTAGTTAATGTTCTGCTCCCTATAATAATAATGAAAACATTTAAATGATAGGTAAAATATTGATGTTTGAACCAATTCTCAAAAATGAACCATTCAGAACAAAAGAATCAATATTCTGTGTCGATCCACACATCCCTACTCGGGACCTCTCTCTGGCCCTTCCTTTTCAGCAACCTCCTCCTTTTTTGTTTAGTAAGATAATCGACTATATAGACCGCTTTATTTTTAGAGCGCATTAACACCACTGCTAGAGGGACTGTTTAGTGAGTTTTATCACCATTGCGGGTATAAGTATATATTCCCGCATGCAGGCAGGGAGAGAGCAACTCAATAAAAAAGGCACACAGCCAGTGAAGAAGAAAATGGCACCAGTTTTCCGTCTGGGTGCCGCTATCGCAGTGCCCGTGCCAGAGAGAAACATCCTAATCACTATCATACACTCGCACAGATGTGAGCACGTCAACTTTTAACTCTCACACTCATATAGTCGCAGTCTGGAGCCCAGGGGAAGGTCCTTATGTCCTCTCTCACATTAACTGAGAGCGGTACTAAATAATTGTTCACGTCATTATGCTAACAGCAGCATGTGCGCGTTTCTGCAGGGCGGGCTATGAAGCCGCTGCCAAGCACTTTGTTGCTGGGGATCTGGACGTGAGCGTGAACGGTAGATCCTTCATGATCACAGGTGCCAACAGTGGCATCGGCAAAGCCACTGCCTGCGAGGTGGCCAGAAGAGGTAATGGTAGCAGGCCAGATATACCTGGTATATATCTGGTATATAACACCATACGGTACCTACAATAAATTGCCCTTGACCTAGTTACTTTTAAAGAAATAGCTTGGTCGCTCCATTTTACTTTAACAAATTTCCATTTCATCATTGTTTTAAATTTTGACGCTATAATGCCAAGATATAACAAGATATACATTTAAGTTCTCAAAGAGTAGATACATTGGAGTATTCTCTTTTACAGTAGCTTCTCAATGAGCAGTAGCCAAGCTGTGTAGCTCATAATACACATTACGAAAGTGAAGAGTGAAGACGCTGCACTGTGACGGAGTAGCCCGTCAGGAGCGGCGAGTGTGCTCTGGCTCGCACACACACACACACATTCAAACGGTTGCACATACACGCACACCCGCACATGATCGCACACACACAATATATATATAGTGTGTGTGTGTATATGTGTATATATGTATATATATAGCTTTAGCGTTTAGAAAGCTGACTGAAGCATTAAATGTTTAGCAGTGAATTTAAATGCATGGACTGTCTATGTGGGTCTGGGCCACAATGATACTGCACAGCCTGTTTTCATACAGGTAATGAGTTGTGTTCCAATGCACTGTACCTTGCCATGGCTGTCTTTGTGTTGTGGGTTAGGGGGGACTGTACACCTGGTCTGCAGAAACAGGGAGAGAGCAGAGGAAGCAAAACAAGACATTATCCAGCAGTCTGGAAATGAGGTAAAGGGAAAAAAGGGACAGTAGTAAAGACCTCAGGCTGTCATTTATGTGTTGGTTTTTCAGTATTCCTCATGGATTATATTATATTATATAATACTGTGGCTATTTATTGATATTTTTTGCTTCATTTCTAGCCCTGTCTGTTTACAATCAATATCCAGCGTAATAATCCAGTTTAAAATGAAGAATAATCTGTTTTATCTGTTCGGTTCCTGTAGTTAATTAACTGATAATGTTGTTGTCATGTAATCAAAATTAGTTTTGCTTATTCTGAAGTACCACCTGAAATGATCGTAGTATTTGATTGATCCAGTATCTATTTTTTTTGCTCAAAAGAATCAAGAAAAACTGTCACTGCTGCTAATAGTGTGGGTCGCCTGTTTCACTGTCTCTTATGTATGTGAACTTTTCTCAAGCACTTGTAAAAAATTTGTGTTTGGTGTTTTTCCAAGTTTGAAATTTGTGCAAATTTGTGTATTTTTTTGTGCCGCAATTGATGTGGAGCAGCCTTTAATCTCAAAATCGGAAATCGGCAGAAGTTCAGTGGTTTGAATCCAGTGGCCGCAAGACTGAAAATATTGCCATCGGGTCCTTGAGCAAGGCCCTTAACCTTGAATACGGCTCCACGATTGCTGGCTAAATGCCCGACATTGTGCTTTTGACCCAACCTTTGCTCTTACCTGTATGGTGTCATAGGAGAATAAGATGGGAAATATGAAAGTATTCCTATATACTGGGACAAATGGCAAAATAAAGTCACATCACTTATTATTGATCAGACGTATGCAGTCATGTTGCTCCCCTCCTCTGTATTTCCAGGATGTCCATGTTCACCTTGTGGACATTTCCAGCCCCAGGCAGGTGTGGCAGTTTGCGGAGAGCTTCATGCAGAATAACATCTTGCATGTGCTGGTGCGTCTTTGCCTCTGCCCCATAATGTCAAATTGAACCAAATGTAATGGTTACTCAAGGTATGAATGACTGTTCCAGATATTATAGATTGTGTTTACCAGATCGGAAATGAAGTGAAAGTGAATAAATGATTAATTGTGATTGTTGACACCCCACAGCACACAGTGCACAACAATGAAATGTGTCCTCTGCATTTAACCCATGTGACATTGTGACACACCAGTGGGCAGCTACTTGAGTGCCCGGGGAGCAGTGCTTGGGGGCAGTACCTTGCTCAGGGTACTTCAGTACCTCAGTTACTGCTAACTAGCCCATGATACAATATTCATCACAATAGCAGTATCACGATTCAATGCATCATGGCCACCATCGTATCCTGATGGTTAACACTCAAATATTGAAAGTATGGAACTACTAAAATTTAAAATGGGCCAGATGTAGTAAATAGGCATTAACAGCCTTTAACTACCCAGAATGAGTCAGTATCTTCAATAAAGTAGTTGCACACATCAACTCCCAGTTGCATGAAATGTGCATTTCCTTGTGCAAACAAAGTGCACATTTCTATATTTGAAACAAGCCAAAAAAACATTTGATTTATACTTTAACATTTCAGAGGTCTAGACTATATTTTTGCATTGCAGTGCCCTTAGCATAGGCTACGTAAACCACGTATTTATAATAAGGACATGTTGAAAAAAATGCTTAGAAAATTAAACGGTTCACTCTACGGGGGTTTTTCCACCTCAGCAAGTACCGTACTTTTGGTACTTTCGGTACCTCAATAAAGTACCAAAAGTTTGGTACTTCTTTTGTGTTGGTTTTCCACACATTTTGTACTGAATTCGAAAAATGGCTGTAGTATGCAGCGGGACGATGTTGTATATTAAATCTAAACATCGCATGTTATGCACGTGCAGTTCTTACATCGCTAGTGAGTTACATTAAGATCAGACTTTCTTACTTTCGGTTTTATACGGACATTACGGACGGCGCAGGGGTTAATGTTCTGCTAAATCATTTTTACTTTGGCACAGGGAAAAAGCTTAGCTAACTTTGCAATTTTAATTATTATTCCTTGCACATATTATATTTATATCCAATATATGTTTTATCTAAAGTTTACCTCCGCAGCTTTTGCTTGGGCGCTGCATGCGTTTTCATAAATCATAAATCATAAATCATAATTATTTTCAACCTTGCTATTTAAATCACTCTTGGACAGGTTTGTGAGAAATTTATGTTAACTATTTTTTTTAAATTTTATGTTAACTAACTTTTAAATACCTCAATATTTATTACAACAAAATCACATTGCTACATCTGGAGACTCTCCAGTACCGTGCTGCACTAGTATATTAAATAAAATACTTTTTAAATTTCTTATGCCGTCTAGATTTTGTTGTATCTGTTCTTCCGATCAGATCGCAATTATTATTATTTTTTCTTTGTTCATTGCAGTTTTCTGAGTCCGTAATGTTTTGTCAAACTGGCGATCGCATTGTGTTTCAGAATCGGGCTATTTGCATAACTAATCGAAAGCGAAAGCGTTTCAAGTTACGCCCCAAAGTACCGAAGTACCAAAGAGGTACCCCAACTGGTTTGGCACTTTCGGTACTTCACTTTTTGGTACCGGTACTCGACCAGAAGTCAATGGAAAAGCGAAAGTACCGTACCAAAAGTACCGAACTTCGTGCGGTGGAAAAGCGCCCTACATCTGCCGGTGTTAATAGTACTGCAGTAAGTTAATAAATAGGCTCAAAATATTAATGAAAAATCGTAACAAACTGAAATTTTGATGCAGAGTTTAGATTTTTTTTGGTTAACATTTAAATTCTGAAGTGATTCTTCTATCCAAGGCAGCTAAATAATTTTCAAATTATTTAAAATTATTTAAAATCTTCGGGTGAGGTATTCCTCCAAAGTACTGCAGCAGTAGTGGGATGGGTTTGTTCTGTTTCCTTTTTCCATTAGCTGTTATTAATCTGATGTGACTCCCAGATCAACAATGCTGGCTGCATGGTGAACCAGAGGGAGCTTCAGGAGGACGGGCTAGAGAAGAACTTTGCCACAAACACTCTGGGTAAGAAGGGAAAACACACAGTTACTCCTGCTCCGGTCCCAGGAGAAGACAAACCTTTCCCCTGCTGGCCTAGAAACTCACTTGACTTGCATTTCTCCACTTTTGCACATCTTGATATTTCGGTGTGAAGCCTCTTTTTGGGCAAAAGATTAGGTTAATAATGTAGCTATTTGTTGAGAGTCGTTCTGACATCTTTGCTGATCCAGTGGCCTCACCACCTGCTCTCTTCTCAGGCACCTACATCCTGACAACGGCACTTATCCCAGCACTGAAGAAATCGCATGACCCCCGGGTGGTGAGTGAGGCCTCGCCTTGTAATGTTATCAGTTCAAAGCTAGATTTCACATTGGTAGAAGTTCCATTAACCAGCCTGGGTATGGCACAAGCTTGTGAAAGAAACAGGGCATGCCCCATTCTTCTGTAGTGCCAGGGTCACTCTTTGGCCAAAGATTGAGCAACCCCTTAGCCCTCTTCGCTAGGATTCCAACAGAGTTTTGTCTGCATATGAGAAACTTTCTTTCTTATGTGTAACACTCCATTAAGCCTTCATGTGGGAACCCTGGTTTAAAATAGGTTCCTAGCAGGGATGGGAACAAATCATTCCTTGGCGAGTCTGAGTTCAAGTCAGAACATTGCAGTCCTTGAGTCTTGAGTCATTTGCCATCATGTCCAAGTCGAGTCCAAGTTTTTCTGTCATTTTTGCTGTCAAGTCACAAGTCATCAAATTTCTGACTCGAGTTGGTTTCAAGTTGATTCAAGTCATGTAACTTGAGTCCCTACCAGTGTAATTTTTTTTACCTTTAGTGATTAAAACTTGCTGCAGTAAAAAGCCACCAAAGTATGCTGTAGCTTAAGTCCTTCATAAGCAGAGCTTGAAAGAGTCTCCACTCTGTCTCAGTTGTCATCACACAGTTTTTACGTTCATGTGTATGCCGGGAGTGATGCATCTTTCCAACAAACTATCTCAGGAGACCTTGCATTCAGCCAATTGCAATACAGCAGAAAATTAAAATACACTGAAAATATAAAATTTATGTTATGGTATCCAGAGGGGAGACTATAAGCTAAAGTCACCTCGAGTCATAGGGACTAAGCTGAGTTCAAGTCTCGAGTCATTTTCCCTCCAAGTCCAACCTGAGTCCAATTGATATTTCAGAACTGATACTTACAGAACCTTTCGATCGCAAAATTCTGAAAATATGATGGTACTTGTTTTTTTGGAGTACCGTAGGTCCCATAGGCAGTATATATGCCAAGGCAGCAATTCTTATGGAGCTGATGGGGGCAGCATTGCCTACATGGGGGCAGCCTGGGGGCTAGGCCTCTGTGCCTGTGATCAGATGGTCTCTGGTTCAAGCCTGGCCTTGCCTTGGCTGTGGGCCCTTCAGCAAGGCCCTTGACTCCCAGCTCCCTGGGTGCCACAGGAGGTGGCTGCCCTTCACGGCCAAGCTAGCTCTTGCATGGTGTTCTAGTCTATCTTTACATGCTGAAGAACAAGAAGAACACCCACAAGTACAGGAAAAACACAATGCCAAGGAAAGTAGTTTCAGGTGTCCGGACTGGTTGGATAATAAGTGAATCCCTTCTGTGGCTCTCAGACTGTGCAGACCAGCGGCAGTGATCAACGCTCACATCACCGCACTGTGATGCTTCCCTGTCGGAGCTGGCCGCTGTAAAAGATCCAGTCCTGCTTCTCTGGACTGAGCCTCAGTGACAGGATGAGCAGTGGGGCTACCGCCGGGGGGTTCCGGAAGGGCGATGCACTTACATTCTCAAAGACAAGCAGTATCTTTAGATGGGAAGGCAGGAGGATCTGCTGTATGTTATGCTTTGGGACTGTCGCTGGGGGGTTCTGGATGGGCGATGCGCTTTCATTCTCAACAATAGATTAGTAGATTAATAAATTGTTTTCCTTGCTGCACTGAAATTGCACCGAACAATGACCCCAAACTGAAGCGAACCTTAATTTTTATTTCTTTTTGAGAATATTTTATTGTAACAATGTCTCTTGAATGCCAGGAAAGCAGCCCTGCTTAGCATTATTCATTGATATGCAGTAAATGCGGTACCTTTTTCCACTCTCCTGTTGGATGCTTTCAATAAAACTACCCAATAAAAATACTCTTAGGCCTGTGGTGCATGAGCAGTTGGAGGATCGGCTGCTGCAGTGTCACAGTTGCAGTGTACATGTACCGGTATTCATTTCAGCCTGAAAAGGCTCCAAGTTGGCATTTTCTAGTTGAGGCTACGTTGGCTTCTCTCCCCCCAGATCACTGTGTCGTCAGGGGGCATGCTTGTCCAGAAGCTGAACGTGAGTGACCTGCAGTTCGAGAATGGTACCTTCGATGGCACTATGGCCTATGCCCAGAACAAAGTAAGATGGCGCCTCTGGAGTGTGTATCCATTTCTCAATAAAGCTTCATCAGCATGTATGTTATGGATTTTGATGGAGTTGCCCATTAAGAGAGACAATGCCACAGTAAAAGTTCCTGCACCCAGCAATGTCTTGAAAAACACTGAACTGTATCATATTTCTTACACTTACCTTAATTCTTTGAAACACACACACACAAAATGTTGTTGGATAACCTTGCTTATGCAGGAGTGTAGGTGTGCAGGTTTGATATCTACAGTTTTGTATTCCCAGAGACAGCAGGTAATCATCTCGGAGCAGTGGGCCTTAAAGCACATGGAGATCCACTTCTCCTGCATGCACCCAGGATGGGCTGACACTCCAGGTGGGTCCTTCATCCGACTCATTGCAGTGACTCCTCACACAACAGTGCCTTGTCCAGGAATCTGACTTGTGTTTGAAGCCAGTGAGGTAAGTGTTCCCAAAGCACTATATGACTGTTCAGTACAGTTGTATGTTTCTCATTATGATTGTGCATGTGTCTCCTCCACAGCGGTGCGATCCTCCATGCCTGATTTCTATGAGAAGATGAAGAGCCGGCTGCGGACAGAGACACAGGGGGCAGATACTGTGGTGTGGCTGGCTGTGTCTAAGGAGGCGGTCCAGCACACTAGCGGCTGTTTCTTTCAAGGTGAGTGGGGGCTGTGTCTGCCTGTGCAGATGGCAATCAGCCTCTCGCTCAGAAAACGCATTACACCAAACGTCAGCTGTGCTGCTTACCTGTTAAGTTAGAATGTGAGAGAAGATGCTTCTCATGTATACCTAGATGTGTTAATGCAGAAACAGGTTGTGTGTGTACAGTAATGCACAGCAAAAGGTGGTGTGCTCAGCTGACAGAGTATGTTTCACCAAGTCAACAGCGATTAAAGCTGTAGTCTGGCGCAGAGACGTAGGCTGATCTTCCTCTACTGCCATGCTGCCGCAGATCGGAAGCCTGTGTCCACCCACCTGCCCCTGGCCTTCAGCAGGGCCTCCACAGAGGAGGAGCAGCAGCTGGTTATGGCACTGGAGGAGCTCTCTCGCAAGTTCCAGCCAAGACCACAGCCAGTACAGGGTGCAAGAGATGCTGAGGAATCCAGCCAGGACAGGGCTGCTCGCAGCAGTTAGCACAGTGTTTAGCCCTCTGCTAAATGCAGGAAAGACCAACATCAACATAGTGCTAATGGAAAAATCCCACTTATATTGCAAATATAACAAATTCCGCTCTTCATGGCCTCACGTAGTACCTTTGGTGTTTAAGGCTGTGACTGTTCTGTGTGTGAGACCTTAATACTTCACACTATTTTGTTCCAATTAAATTCTTATATTGTAACTATAAATGTATCACAGTAATAAGAGAGAAAAAATGCAAAAGCAATGAAGGTAATATTGAAAAGCTTTTATTTAAGGTCTCCTGATGTTGCCAATAAGCTCATTGACATCTCACAGTCCTGCTTTCTGCAAGAAGAATGGAGTAAATATCCACCAGAGGGTGAGCATTGTGAGAGCAAAGCAAGCTCAGCAAGCTGCTGGAGGCTGGTCTCACGTCGTTATGACATCACAGCGCTACAAGCCAGTGGCACACCCGCGATGTAGTCAACAGTCTGCGTGTCAGAACGCCACCATGTCCCTCCTGAATGAAACTCCCAGAGTTAAGATCTGACAAACTCACACAGTTAAAGGCTGCTTGCTAAGTAAACTGGATTCTGTCCAAGTTACAAAAAACCACTCAGATATGCTGTTCAAAACTACATTTAAAATGACATTCTGACAATTCAAACAACCATTTTTAACCAGTCAATGTCATTAACTTAAAAAAAAAAAATTGTTTTCTGTAGCAGGAATTCACAAAAAGAAAATCACAATTATGCACAATTTTGTAGGTCCTCACATTATGTACAAAATGGAATGTATTTTAGTTTAAACAAGTCATGCTGGATTTATCAATCAGATAAACTGAAGCCCAGTAGTAACAAAGTATTAATAGGTTGGGAAATTGGGAGAGTCTGCCATTGTGGTTGATAATGGCTCAGCCAGTAGAAACATTCAAGTGTGGTTTAAGCACCACTAGGGGGCATGTCAACACTCGCCTCAACTTTTTATGCACTGTTCTGCCTACGCCAGACTTCAGGAAGGTCCCATTTTAGTAACACAGCTCTGCGCGAGGTGTCCGGCGTTCCCCGCGTCTGGTGCGGTCACCACACAATATCAAGGTGCGTTTGCTGTTTTGGTATATCGGCTCTTTCTCTGCTCCGAACACTAGTAAATCAGTGTCAGCACAGTACCAATGGAAAAATCCAATCATAACCAAACTTCAAGCGTATAAAATAACACCCTTTTTAAAAATGGAGGTGCACTTTTGAGATACACTCTTGCTAAAATGTGTAATTACTGTTTTTACAGATATTTACAGATTAGACCTGTTCTACGTACACTTTAGTTAAACAGATATGCGTAAGACATGTCTCACAGTACTTGGGCTATCTGAACGCGTGGGTCAGCCTTGTGCACACACCCCACGCACACGTGATGGGGCGGCACACTGGCCGGCACTGTGACACGCTCCATGCTAGTGAGGGCTGTGCACTTGTGAAACAACGATGCTACCACGCCTGTGTTCAGGCTCACTTTGGTATTCCCATTTTGTGTCATGCTACCACCAAACCCAACTCCCACATCAACATATCTGAGCATGGCTGGCTTCACACGGATACATGGCGATGGACCAGGCTGAGCTAGAACCAAAAACGGATCACACGGACGTTATGCACAAGAGAAGAATGCTGACCGTCCAAACGCAGCCTAAAAGCATTGTGACATCATCACAATGCGACAGTGCAATTTTAGGCCTTACGTCTTGCAACAACGTTTAGACAGACTTCAGCTCTGGAGGCAGGCAGCAGATGTGTACACTGAGAAGGCCAAAGCTCACATGTCCAGCACAGGGCAGGACACAAGTGGGTCTAAGAAGTCAAAACACTGCACCTTCACAGATTCATTTTATCCAATTCTATCACTCCTTAACAAGGGTGGGGGTAGATTACCTCAGATTAACTATTAACGAAGATGAATTATTATAATTGTCAGATGTTCCTAACACCAGCCTTGAGGAACAGACATAAACACCCCTGGAAGTAACCACCGGTCCGTCCTCCTGCCCAGTTATTTATGTTATATATTTATTTACACACATATTTACAATATCAGACCGCATGACCCAAGCTAGACGAGGCTAAATTAAAGTTCAAAGAGAAATTTCCACCCACCAAAACAAGCTGGGAGAGGAGTATTCATCCTATGTTTCATATATTAACCTGCTCTTGAAAAATGCAAATTCTGAGCATGCAAATCAGCTGCATATGCATCATGCTGGGAATGAGTTTCATACTATGTGGGAGGGCTCGGCGCAACACTAAAAATGGGTCAGAACTCTGGAACATCCTCTCGCCCATTATGGCTAACGATATCCGGTGTCTTCATTCCCAGAATGCACGGCATACCTCATCCGGAAACCTCTGCAAAAAGCTAACCTTAAAGATGTCTATGCTGATATTACAGTGAGGAAATATAAACCGTGTCTTTCCAGATCATGACGATGTGATACCATACAATGACTACAGTACAACAGGGTCAAAAAACAACATCTAAAGGACGTCCACAGAAAAACCTAAAAATCACCATGACTCTTTGGGAGTACCTCTAAATTTCATAAGGTATAATTCAATTAATTTAAACAACTGTATGAACATGAGAACTAGTGCATAATATTGTGTAAAACTATACCTTTTTGCTTATTTTGCTATGCTTTGATGAACTGAATGGTTCAAACCTGTCAAATCGACTCCAAGACAAGTCCAGTACTGACCTCAAGGACCTCAAACTGAAGCTCTTTCAAATGCACAAATGTAAAAATCCAGAAGCTGAAAGAGAATGTAGATCTTGCCTCTCTTAGATCCCTGCTGTCTGTTAGACATATTCAGTAATTGTCCCTCTGAAGTGTCACATGCGTATGGAGGGAGGCACCTCACAGAAAACTAGACAAATAAATATTTAGTATGTGTAAATACATCTATCAGTATAATACAGTTGAGGTTAAGTGGCTGCCAAGTGATAATGTGGAAGCATGAAAAGGCAGCTATTTGACACATTCGACACAGTGCTGAGGCGCCAATGGCCAACTGACAGCTATGCTGCCCTCTTGTGGATCAGCAGTTTGTTACCCAAAAGATTAAACAGAGTGCAGCTCACTTTCAGAATGTTCTGCTCCCTTGAAAGCATAGCTTAAAACCACACATGCTCATGTCCCCTTTTTATGAATAGTTCCATTTGTCTCCTTTCCATGGAGACAAACAACTAGTATATATAAAGATAAAATGCCATTTAACCAATCAATCAGCAGGCAGTTTCACACAGAGGGCCTGAAAGGGGCATGACAAAAAACAAACCCGAAAACAGCATGTTCACATTGTTCCAGTGTTTTCTGGAAGTTGTGACTGTGGTCCGAATGGCTGTTAATGTTTTTCCTCACGGCGTTGTTCTTCGATGAGTGCCAAACCTGTCAGAGGATGCTTCAGGAGACCACTGGGCTCATGTCCCAGAGCTGTGAAGCCACACATGCAGATGCACATACAGAGACACACCAAGTGAGCAGAAGGTGGTTCCCCTTACAGTTTAACATCACAAAATCAATGGCCTTTAAGAACCTCTCACCTTAATGACCTTGTCCATCCCTGAAGTGAGCAGCCAGCCGCGGGTCGGTTCAAAGTGCATGTGGACGATGCCGTGCTTACTGTCATGGAAGGTGGCCGTTGGAGCTCGGCTACAGGGCAGAAGCAGTGTGAGAAAAACACCATGGTGACTGGCCAGCTGCATTAGTAATCTAAATCACTATTTCCCTGTTAATTTAAAGTTTTTGACTTCTCCATCACCCCGCGACCCTGAACAGGATAAGCGGGTTGGAAAATGGATGGATGGATGGACTTCTCCATCAACCTAGGAATTTTCCAGGTCTCCCAGCATGCTCCAAGACTGACCACAGGCTCCGCCCATACACAGTGTGCAAAAGCCAGGGGTGGAAAGTTCATGTGAAAAATCCAGACCAAGATTTTGCTTCAACCAACCAATTGGGTACTCTGTGAATGTGACTATTTCTACACTGGTTGGTTGAAGCACAATCTTGTACTTTCTGAACCTGAACTTTCCAACTCTGGCCAAAGCACATCATCCACAGCCACCAAAAGGGACCTGAAGTGTGACCTAAGGGGCCCTCCCTGGTGCTCAAAGTGTGGCTGCATAAATACACTGGTTAATTCTAATCACAATGGCAAGTGGAGATATCATTCCCAGAGTCAAACAGCTAAAAACATTTGTTATATACTGTCTGGCCAAAATAAAAGTGCACACTTTAATATCTCTTTGGATCGTCTTTAGTTTTGATTATGGTGCGCATTCATCATTGCATTATTTCCATGTGCTTATGCTACATCTCAACATTGTTTTCCATCCAGGTTTGCATTCATTTGAGATCTTGTATTGATGATTGTCAATCAGAGTGAATCAGTGATTGACTGCTAGCAGCAGTCACATACGCAAACCTTTTTCAGTCTTAGGGTGAACTGCCCCTTTAAATAAATACTCACTCTTCATCAGTGATTGACTGGTAGCAGCTGTCACATACGCAAACCTTTTTCAGTCTTAGGGTGAACTGCCCCTTTAAATAAATACTCACTCTTCATCAGTGATTGACTGGTAGCAGCTGTCACATACGCAAACCTTTTTCAGTCTTAGGGTGAACTGCCCCTTTAAATAAATACTCACTCTTCATCAGTGATTGA
>JAODKL010000036.1:1651582-1665831 GCA_026780765.1 Petrocephalus schoutedeni | reverse complement strand
TTTCAGTCTTAGGGTGAACTGCCCCTTTAAATAAATACTCACTCTTCATCAGTGATTGACTGGTAGCAGCTGTCACAGACCCGAACCTCAAACTCGAAGCCCATGAGGGGGATGCTGGAGCGGTGGGAGGAGCACTTGCCGCAGACAGCCTGGCCACACTTCCTGCAGTGGTGCTGGGGGGGCAGGCAGAGCAGACAGGTTAGCTGCAGGTCTACCTCACGCAGGCAACACACCTCTCAATCTCACTTAGCATCACTTTGATATTTAAATGACGGAAATCCACCGGAAAATCTTCTAACTGTTTCTCCCTGAAAAGGGATTAGCCGGGCATGGGAACCTGCTAAATGGAGTGCTACTCTATCACAGGGCTCACTGACACACAAATACACACTATGGGAAACTGAAAGGCCCCAGATCAGCCTGACTGCGAGAGGAAATAGGCACAGGCAGAGCCGCCAGGAGGAGGTGCAAACACCACCAGGCTGAGCACTGGTGACACTCAAAGCCCCAACCCTGCACTGTGACACCTCAATCACAGCTGCCCCCTACAATCTTACAAAAAAGCTCTGATAAAGGTTCTAGGTCAGGGGTGGGCAGTCTTATCCGCAAAGGGCCACTGTGTATGCAGGTATTTGGGATAACCTTTTGGTCAGCTGTTTAAACCCAGGTGTGACGACTCTTCAGCCAATCAGTGATCTAATTAGTAACCTAATTAGGGAGTTGCAACGAAAACCTGCATACACAACAGCCCTTTCTGGATAAGATTGCCCACCCCTGTTCTAGATTAATATCCAGAATTAATTGTACAAGTTATATGAAGCATGTGAGATAAAGAAACGACAGAATGACCTTGTTTAGGCCAATGTTTCTCAATCCACTCCTCGGGGACCCCCAGACAGTCCACAGTATTGCTTCCTCCTAGCTCCCTGGCAGACAGACCACATTTCTGATTGCAAAAATGTGGACTGTCTGGGGTCCCCAAGCACTGGGTTAAGAAACATTTTTTAAAAAGTGATTTACACTATTAAAACAAAGCCAGTATGACCTATTCAAAGGAATGCAGGGCGATCCAAACGAGAAAGTTCACTGGAATTATAGCCCATATCTCTGGATGTCTAACTGAGCATCTGCTGCCTCCCTGTGGACATCCGTGGAAGCAGCATTAACTGAAAATTCAAAATGACATTGCTCTGCGTGGACTTCTGCCTGAAGATGGTGTTCATACTCAACGTCTCCAGCAAATGCACCACAAGCATGGTCAACTGGCTACAGCATATTGTATTACTGCTGCTGCATCCATCTCAACGTTGAGAGGAGAAAGAGAAATAGGCTGTGAGTCACAGGATCGTAGCAGTGACAGTGTCCTCAGGCAGGACACTTACCATGTTTACCAAATCAGCCTCCATAAACACACAGGCTTACACAGGAAGTGCCCCCAGAATCCACATCTACAGCTGTATTTACTGAGACTGTTGCAAGCAAGCATTAGGGTAGACAGATCTCAAGACTTTCACTGGGATATGAAAAGAAATGATGGGGACCAATAATCCAAAGTTTGGGACGAAGCCACTTGAGATAACGGGCCATCAGCAGACTTTCGCTGCCACACACTCCAGCAGAGTGGGAACCAGCTGCAGCAGGTTTGCCACTGAACTCCGTGTTTCGTTTTCTCAGCTTAAAGGATACTGCAGATGTAGGATGGGCTTTTAGCTTCTTACATGTATCCACTCTGCTCCCCCCAAACCCAAGCTGAGGGTGGGGGGTGAGAGATGGGATCATGGGTGCCTGAACACCTGCATGCTCTCACCAACACCTACATGACGGCCACTATTGGAGGGTGGTGCTTGTGTTTCCGACCGAGCTCTGCTTGGAGATGGTGCATCCTAATGTTCCTGCTTCTCCAGAAATGATCCACTGAATATTTGTTTTTCTGGGCCCCGCCTGTGACTGGAAGAGGGAACCCTTTAGTCACACATCCGGCTCCTTAGCCTTTTTGCCAGAAACTGCAAATATGGCTGTGGGAAGTTTGTGGGGCAAAGGCCGTGTCACATGACTTGTGTGACTGTGTGTCTATAAGTGCTGTGGGTATGTGCTGGGGTGCACCCAGACCAGAGTATTCCATCCCCGATCAAGCGTAGCTTGTCGATCACAGAGCCCTGAATCCAGTTTTGCGGGGACCTTGTCACGCAGCTATTTTCCCCCCACAAATTATAAAAAAGCAGCGAAGAAAAAGCTTAAACGAGCACTGCAGGCTTGAGAGGCTGCTGCTCTGGCCGGGGCCTCAGAGAGAAGCCCAGGGAGAGCGGACAGGTCACTAAAGCAAAGGGGGATGTGAAAACGCTGAAGCTGAGTCCCCCGGCTTGCATTTCTGAAGCTAGCTGGGTTTTCCTCGCCCTGCATAAGGACGGTGTGAACCGCGTTCTTCCGGCACCCTACGGGGTAAAGGCGGCTTTGCCGGGCACGCGGCGGGGGCCGGCTGGACAGACCCCCCACCTGCCGCAGGCCGATCTTCTTGCTGTCCCACATCTGCTTGAAGTTCCAGAAGAAAGGCTGCTCACACTTTTGGCAGGAGTCACTGTCCAGCCACTCGGGGGTCTGGGGTTGGAGGGAGCAAGAAAAAATGAACGAGAACAAAATGAAACTTCCGTATCTTTATAGTATCTATAGTAACTTCCGGGATAGGCTCTGGACCCCCTGCGACCCAGAAAGCATAAGCGGGTTGGAAAATAGATGGATGGATGGATGGATATATATGTGTGTGTATAAATATATGTGTGCGTATCTATACAGTACTGTGTAAAAGTCTTAGGCAGTCATAGGAGAGGTTTAAGGCTATTTATCTGGGTTGTATGTATATAGGAAAAACACAATTTAATAGAACATATTCAAATTATGAGGAAAACAATAAAAATTACCAGGAATTTCATAATTTTCTTTAGATATCTTGGATGACTTGTGGTTCCTAAACCTCTCCTCATGGGTATCCATCCATGTATTTGTTAACTTTCACCACAAGCTCACTAAAATCATTAATGAAACTAGTTCTAAAAAGCCACTAAGACATAGATCAGCCATACAAGGTGTGCCAGTGGTCAAGTCATAAAATGGGCATATTGGATGGTTGCTGCAAATACTGGGGTGACATTAGGAGAGATTTTGAAACGGTTAATGGCCAACAAATATCGACAGACTTCATATCATAATTTTACATCAACATGAAGATCATTTAAACAATTCAATGACAGCCTAACACTTTTGCACAGTACTGTATATGTGTTTATATACAACTCTGGAAAAAATTAAGAGACCACAGCAAAAATTTTTTTTTTTGCTTTTCTCAATTTACAGGAATGCTTCTGTGAAAAATGCAGGTTTTTTTTTTGCAAATTCCAGCCTGGCTCTTCTCTGCTTCTCATTGATGAAGGACTTACGCCTTGCTATTGGGGACTTCGGTACTGCTTCTAGGAGGCTGTTATGAACTGTCCTAGCAGTGCGCCTCACACCACTTAGTGTTTCCCATTCCTTTTGAAGGTCACTTGAGGTCATCCTCCGACTCATGCAGCACTGCCAGATAAGCTGATGGTCATATCTGGCATTAGAAAGTCACTTCTGCCCTCGACTTGGCTGGTTTTTGGTCATTCCAAGTGTCTCCTGCTTACCTTGCTCTTGTGTACTGCTGTCTTACAAACTTTGAGCCTGGAAGCAACATACTGCACAGTGTAGCCTTCTGCCAGCAGAACCATGACTAAACCAGGAATTTAAAATGCAAATAAAAAAAAAATATATATATTGGTCTCCTAATTTTTAGAGCTGTATGAATGTATATGTATATGCGCACAGAAGATTGATATTAATTTCACTAAAGATGTATTTACTGGGGATACGGGTCCCCCCGCCCGCCCCGCACCAGCCCAGTCCCCGATTATATGGCCATACACATACAGCAGCGTTTGCCCCCCCTGCTGGAGAGTGCCGCACCCACGCGGGGGGCCCACCCCGAGGGGGCTGACACAGACATTCTCTGTTCCCGCCAGCGCCGCAGGCCTCTGGATGTGGGCGCAGGTGCGTGCAGCTGCATGCTGAAATGCGCCCATACAGTTGCAGGGGCAGCATTTACAGGAAACATCTCTGATGGAAAAACACCGCAGTGTCGCGTAGCCGGGTCAGACCGAGGAGCCCACCCCCCGCCAGAAGGCTGCAGGCGGGGCACTAAAGGCGGGTCCCCCCCCCCCGGCAAAAGCAGGCCCTCACCTCCTGCCGCTTCACATCCATGTTCCAAATGACGATGCCGCCGTCGGAGCTGCAGGAGATCAGCTGGCGTGTGTGCGGCGCGTAGCACAGGCCCTGTACCTTCTCACTGCAGGGACAGGGGACACACGGCCACAGAGTCACGCACTCAGGTCACTGGGCCAGCTGCAGCGGTGCAGATCTGGCCCGGCGTGTTCGCATTTCCTGCATGCGGGCGTGCACGGGCAGGGCCACAACCCGCACATCGCCGCAGCACTTCCCCTCCCATCAGCACTGCTTATGCACACGCTGCCCAAGCAAATGCCAGGGAAATGAAAGAGGCCTTTCACCAGAAGGCAGCACGGAATAAAGCAATGCTGGAATCCCCACCCCACACCAACACCCCCACCCAGGGTCCAGGCTCACACTCGCAGGAGGCCTGCTGGTGCCCATCCGCTATATGATCTCTGAGCTCCTCCCAGTCCTCTGGTTACCCCCCCCCCCCCCCCCCCCCCCCCCCAGAGCGCACCCTCAGGTCCCCCACTGCCCAGCCGTCTTGGTCCCAGTGCCACCCTGAAGTAGGCTCCGAGCTCCGCTCCCATACTTGTGTCCCTGCAGCTCGATGGCCGTGCCCTTGCGGCCCCCGATGTCCCACATGATGATGGAGTGGTCCGAGCTCCCCGAGAAGAGCACACGCTGCACCGGGTCCCAGCACAGCGCAGTCACATTGCCTGGAGATGGGAAATGAGGGTGAGGAGGTGCACCGGCACCGAAAACACCAACCAACAACAAGCACCAGCCAACAACACCAACACCAACACCCAACACCAACAAGCAGATGCTCTGCCACAAAAAGCCTGGCAGTTAACAGATCCCACAGCCCTGACGATGGTATTGAACCCACCAATAAACGTGACAAGTATAAGGAAGTACAGCCGTCATGTACATTGATCTGGATACAAGAAGCATACTCCTAATCGTCAGCTCTAGATCAACTCAGATCAAGGCAGCACAACACGCAGAAGCAGATCAGGCAGCGTGTGGCATCACCGGACCCCTTCAGCCAAAGCTGAAACACTCCCCATCCCAAAGACCCTGTCCTTACTAGTACCTGTGTGTCCTTTGAAGGTGGTGACCAGGCTGCAGTCGTCCTGTTCCAGCTTCAGTATGGTCACCTGGCCCGAATGGTCGCCCACAAAGGCGTGCCTCGTCTCCACGTCAAATCTGAGGAAGGCGCTCGTTAAGAACCAGCTGCTAGGGCCCGCGGCTGGAGCCAGGTGCGTTTTGGCCTGCTCGGCTACCTTATATCATTAGACTGCTATTTTATATGTCAAGATCACCAGCACAATTCCGGTTATGCAACTCAAGGACCGTGCTGAAGATCTTTTACTAACCCATCCTGTTCGTCAATACACAATGAGAAACAAACACTAACAATGGCATGTGAAACTGTCGCTTTTGCTTGAGATGCAGGCTGGGATCAGAGGAGCACCACAGACTCGGATCAGACTCGATGGCGCCATGACTCCATTCAGGAGCCTCTGGGGCAGCGACCAGGTGAAATTCAACGCAAGAACGCCCCCAGCACTGTGGGTTAGTGTACGCTTATCAATGCGCTGAAGATACGTTCTGGGTGAATTCCCGTCCCAAGAAATGAGACCCTATGGCAGGCTTCCCTAATTCTGGTCCTGGAGGGCCAGAATCGAACACAGTTTGCAGGTTTCCCTGCACGAACACATCTTAATCAGCTAATTACCAGATTTAGTAGGTGCGTTTGACTCCAACTGTGTTGGATTCTGGCCCTCCAGGACTGAAATTGTGGAACCCGGGTCTGTAGTCATGCTGTAGCCAGGAATAGGACAGCTGGACGTACTGTAGGAGATCGCTCTGTGCTCACAGGTAGCACACTGAGTGAGAGTGTGTGACAGCCGCGTAAAAGGGACTAACTCAGGCCAAAATGGTGTCAGAACTGCTAACTCCCTAACAGATTAATTCATAGTATTTTAGGGTAAAAGCACTACTTCACAAGCAGGTTAAAACATTAACTGATTACTATGACAGAGTGTGACTGTAAATTCAGCTGGCGATTTGAATCCCCCTGGGTTGCTAGGATACTGTAGCCCGGAAACCCAGGCGGTGGTGCGGTAGCCGCCCAGACGCTGTCCACTCTCCGAGCAGTGCCAGGCGAAGGTCCTGTCCTGCCCCGTGCTGAGGACCCATTCCATCTCCAGAACGAACAGAACCACGGTCACTCTGCCCTGATGGGCTTCAAGACACACACACACACAAAAATGATTACCATATTGAAGATCCACATACACACGTTCAGCATGCAGCAATGCACGATTATCACAAACTATGGTGAAAAAAAACACACTTCTTACTAAAAACATCAGAATTAGCCTTGTTACATATTTTCCCCCAGCATCCATTTTAATATTTGGGTGCCTACATGTGTCATACTGATGAAGTACCATGAAAACTGCCCAGCGCAATCTGACACCCGGCCACTAGGGACAGATGGTGGCAATGTGTGAGGAAATGGGCACTCATTGGGAGCCAAAAGACATGATCGGTGTCTTCATACACTGATATTCACAAGACTAAAATTATCACGGAGGAAGCTTTATACCCCCAATTTATAGAGGAGTCAGGTGCAGGATCAAAGCTGTAACAAGTGAACAGGCCAGGCTGAAATGAAGCCAAGAGGCCTTTTGAATACAAACACGAAGGTGGAAGAGAAGCCAGTGAGGAGGATCGAGGCTCTGAGAGACACAGGCTGAGTAACAGCCACACATCAGAGACGAGGTCTCTAGAATACAGCCAGCAGAAAACACTAACCTTCCACACACTGTATTCAAATATGTCTAGCTAGGAGTGCAAGAGAAATTAAAATAAATACTAAATAAACAAAATAGACAATGTAGAAATGCTCCTGGCACCTATCATTACACAAACAATGTTTTTTAATTAACTGATAAAAAAGACTCATATACTGCACTTTAAAAACACTGAACGAAATGCAGCACGGAAGCCCAGTCTGAGGGACTGACCTTACGAAACCCAACATAAAACATGTGAAACAATAAGAGCAGTTATGCTGTAGATGCAGGCGAGAATTATCAGAGCAGGGCACTGGGAGCAGCAGCGAACGGCCCCCTCACCCTGGTACGTTCCGGCAGGTGTCATCTTGTTGTAGTCCTCAGAGACAATGAATTCCTGAGGGGGGGGGGACCCACAGGCATACCTTATTTAAATAGATCAGCGTGTCTGTGACCAGATCAACACTTTTAAAGTTACTGATCAGCATTTTGTAACATCCTCAGATTTTGAAACTGCTGCTATATTTCTGGTTTCTAATTGAGGAAGATTCCAGCAACACTGTCAAGTATGCACAATGCATAAGGATGTTCCTTTTTTATGAACCACTCCAGATTTAGCACATTTCAGTAAGTGGGCTTCCTGAAGCATATATAGAGGAGTTAAGTGACCAAACATGTGTGAGGGTTTGCCAATTTAATTAGCAGAGCAGTGCGTAACTTAATAAATGATGAATTAACTGCTGGCCCACTGTGCATGCCGGCCTGCTGTGGGGAATGGAGGCCTCGTCGAGGGCCACTTACGGACACCACGCCATTGTCCATGCCCACTGACAGGCGCCTGGTCTCCGGGTTGAAAAACATGCAGGAACAGGGAGCTGGGAAAAAAAGAGGAAGAGGAGGTATTCCACAGGTGAATGAAAGAGGAAGGTTTGTGCGAGTTTGAGTGCGATAACCATTACAAGCAGCATGCGTGGGAGTGGGTGTGTAACGGCGTCAGAATGAGTGACTAAGTGACTGATCACGTGAATAAGTGAGTGACTGAACGCACAGTGCCGAATGCGATCCTGCAGGAAGTTTACAAGAGCAATTCACTCCCTCAGTTCAACACTACAGAGAACACAGACATACTGGGTTCATTATAGTAACATCACCATCGAATTTAAGACAATAAACACCCGGTGCCTGACAAAAGTAGGTGCAAATAGTTGTAACTTTTCGAAGAAAAATTAAAAGGCGGCAGTGTTGAGGGGGCCTGCACTGGCTTGACAGTGCCCTCCCAACCTTTCCTGGCAGCTCTGTCATTGCACAATCCGAGACAAGTCAAGCTGGAGAAGCTCAGTGAGTCTGCAGCTGGAAATGAAATGAAAAATGGAGATGTGGGGGCTGTGAAGCCTCCAGTGGTCACTGCACATGGCAAGGCATCCCAGTGACCCGCACCATCAGAGCACATTTGTGACAGCAATAGAGTTCCCACAGAGACTGCGGTAAATAGTGAAATGCTTATTTATTCTGCGTAAGGAATGTTCACCTCTCCTTGGCATCTCTGTTGGCTAAATGCAGATACTGACCACGTCGCACCCGGTCAGGAGGAGCGCCACATACCACAGCACTACTATAGCCGCTAGACCTGAGTAATTACAGACAGTACATGTCATGTGTGCTGCCTCCGTGTTCCCCAGCTGATTACCGGCGACGCAGTGACCACGTCCCCTATATAATGTATTAGGGTGGAAATACCATATTAAATTTATCGGTTACAATAGCAGTAACTATCAACTGACGCTCTGGACATTTGATCTCAGCTGCAAACAATGACCGCACTAAGTCAGTCTACATGCTGCTCACTGTTGCAATCCACTTCTCTCTGAAACCATTTGCTGGTTTCATTTAGAATTTGTTCTGAAGAGAGTGCCACAGACATACAGACGTCCTGGAGTGGCCTGACAAACAGGCACCAAGTTAAAAGGCCTTCTGGTTCTCCAGGAGGCTGGGCTGTAACTCACCTGGCATGGTGTGATAGACACTCGGCCAGTACTGCCCACTGTCCCTCTTCAGCCATATTCGAATGGTCCTGTGGGATGAAACACAAACATTATACATACATACATTATTCAAACGTTTCACTTTCACTCCACCATTCGAACGTTTATCTCCTGCAACGAAGGCAGTGAGCTGGAACACGTCATTAACAGACCAAGTCCTTTCAGCAAGGCAACTGGATCATATTAGCAGAAACAGAAATAAAGAGGCAAGTACAAACACTGATCCATACTCATTAGGGAGGGGCGATACCACTTTGGTTTTTGATACGATTTGATCTGATACTTTACAAAACTGATCCCAATCTGACTTTAACTAACTTACTTTAATTTAACAGGTTTAAATACTGATATCTTAAAGTTACAGACTCTCAAACTGAAACATTTAAGTTGAAAGAATAGATATTTCAAGATTGACCTGCACATCCTTAATACTCATAAACGAAAGTATGGTGTCCGGGCTACGCAAGATTAATATATTTGCTCCAGTTCATGATTAAATCCTGCAATAGACTTCAGGGAGGCCAAACAGACCATGTCCTCTGATAATCATTTAACCTGAAGTGTAAATGACCAGATTTTCTTTCGATACATTATGTGGACCCAGTATGGAAAATCCTATAAGAAGAAGGAATGTCACTTTATGGTTACCAGGAGTGGAAATCAACTTGCCGTCACCTTATAACATTTTGGTGTTAAGTTTACTTAAAACTTCAAACGTAATAACATGTATTTGCACATTTCGACGGCTATAGTATCCTGGTTATTAAGTTCCAAAGAAAACCAAACGCTTGGCCAACTCTCCCGGGTTCTGCCTTGTCAAGTCTGGTTTTTGTAGTGCGGACAGTAATACGGTAACTATTACGTGCTATGACAGGGCATGCATTTTTCCAGAATACATCAGATTACAATTACATTTTATTTTTCTCATTGAAGAAGTCATACAATGACGAACAAAACACTAAGCAACTTCAAAGAGCAAAGTCCCAGTAAGTGCACCGCTGGTGTTTCTGTGGGAAGTTTACCGCAAGGGAAGCGTACCAGAAAATATATTTAACTGTATAAACGAGCACGATAGAAGTGTAATCAATACAAGTTATTTTTTTTATAAAAGTTTCCTCTAATATACGAAGTGTTTAATACTTTGTGATCGCACCTCAAAAAAGAAGGCAGCTTTGCAGCGGATCATACCCATATGTGTGGACGAATGCAGCAGGCAGTCATAAAGCATAATGACTATAATGTGACTCCTGACTCAAAGCGGTAAACCTTTGTTCAGACGGACTGGACGGAGGCACCGTGACACCGCAGGTGCAATCAGCATAATAAAAATAAGTAATTCATATTCTGCCCAGTTAAAATGCTGTTGAACTACTCAAAATTGCATATAAATAGATAATTAGCAGACCTATATTAGCTGACCTCAATATGATCGTTGCAGCCTGCATTACTGTACGCAGTCGATTGCGATCTTTCCGTGTTAAGGGTCGCCAATCTGTCAACGATGGGACGAGCGAGAAAGATGGATCAGACTGAAGCGAGCATGCATCGCTTAGCGAAGGGTTTATACGGACATCATCTTATGCACCGTATAGGCATATGCACGAAATATGCAGGCATAGCGACTATCACACACTATCTATTGTGGCTCAGTCTGAATAATGCAGCAGCACCGCGAGAAGCGTGCGTCAACTTCCTCGACAGAGACAAATAGCGAAAGGGAGGCGTCGCCGCGACCCGCCGCGGCCCGCTAATGCCAGCACCTACCTGTCCTCCGACACACTGATCACCCCGTCCTCCTTGGGAATAATCACCGCCGTATTCACCACATCCTGAGAAGCTTCTATCTTATTAAGCAGCACGGGTTTCCGAGCCTGAGGAGTGGGCTGTACTTCTGCCGCCATGGAGATGCGCCAGCTTTATATGTCCGTAGCATAACAACCCCTACGCTGCCGACATAGGTATCTCAGGTAATATTGCGCCCAGTAGGACTACACTAAAGGCGAGTCCAGTGACAGAAGGTGACGCTGCCGGTCAGCTGACGCATCCGATTCCCAGGCTCACACGTCACGGGCACGGAGAGAACGGGGGATAGTGACTGCGCATGCGCGGTGTATCTACCGAATCTACCCGAAGTTCCCTGTGTCAAACTTGTACAGTAACTGCGGCGGCAGATCGGCCTTTCCCATGCTTAACGCACTCCGAGAGTAACATTAATGCGTAATCTTTAGTAGTGCTTGCCCGGTTGCAGTTGCTCTACAGTATTGATTACAGGATGCCGGAGATATGGCCTGTCATCCAGCGCGTTGCATCGCGGTCCTCCTAATCATTTCACATCTTCTCTGGTCAGGACTGCAGAGTACTTGTCATTCTTATACTCTTAGGACATATATAAAACTGAATGATGGGGCACCCGAATTTGCGGGAATCGCTGATTTGTAGCATTCCCGAGTCATCTTATCACTTTCACTCTCTTTTCACATCCATATAATAGGATGAGCAATTGTGGCAGCTCGCCCGGGCCTTCGGGGTTGTTTCTGGGAATCCATAACGCCACAATCCACAAGTTATCATTTAAAGCGATTTGGTTATCGGTACTTTTTGATCGATACGTGGAGTTTGCCAGGTGTGTACAAAAAGTATCTATGCATCCATTGTCATAGCCGCTTAACATTTTCTAAGATTATTTTAACACTTACATAAGGTATTTATTAGTTAAATTGAGTCGCCATACTGTTCTAAATTTGAGAACGGGACGAGTTGCTGAAAAAATGTTTTTATTGATTTTCTTGCTAAATTGATATCGGTCAATAAACTGAATGAATTGTGCGTAATATTCCGTCATTGTAACTGAGTTGCATATTGTAAGAAACGCACCTGTGCTTTACCCCTTTTGTTGATCGAAAGCGAAAAATAATCAGGTGTAGAGCGTTTACTCTTAATACAGCACATCGTTAATCGCACTGCTTTTAGCACTGGAATGAGATTTATTTTCTAAGTCTAAACAGTCCATCAAAGAGACTTAAAATGTATATTTATATTCCATATAGTTAGTCTGAAATTTTTGGAGAAGGGAAATGGTCACTAAAAGCTTACTGCGTGAATAAAACCTCAGTCCATTTGTTAACGTCAGTCAGATTATTAGGGGGTGACGAACAACCCATTATCTGTTAATCTGTTTCTGTACAGCATTTAGGATCTAGCATTTAGGCTGAGCTGAAGCTAATCAATCTTAGAGATGGGTAGCAAGATCTGGATCCAATGTGAAATTGAATATGAAAATCACACTTTCTTGGTTGCTGTATAGATACAGTTTTATTACTTTGTTGACTTGGTCTCAGGTATTACCTAGCAGAGTCCAACTTGTGTGGCTCCAGGTTACATTCTGGCACACTAAGCCAGAGGAGAAAAACAGCTGGGGCACTTAATATTCAGTCCAGCTTTCTGACACAGCAAATCTGCTAACCATAATGCTTATTTGCTGCATAGAATGAGCCCAGATATACACCAATCCCACTTACCTCTTCGGTATTAAAACGGAGATTTTGTGGCACAGACAAGTACAGCAAAGGAGTTAAATGGGAAGTAAAGGGTATAAATGGGAAGGAACATTAACAAACATATTTGATTTAGTGAGAACTTAGCAATTTAGCAAACAAGAGTGGCAATGGCTAGGAATATGTATGCAGGAGCATTGCATGGTTCAGTGATTACAAGCATAGGTGGGAAAACTATGGTGCCCATCTGAAATATCAGGACAAGTACAGTAGGTGCTGTAGTACAGTTGATCTGAATTTCTCCAGTCAGATAAGTATCTTTATATATGTGTTGCTTGGGACAATATTTAAACAAATGTATACAGAAGAGCTGGAGGATTGTGCATAGACAGTAAATGTGGTATTAAAAATAGTGTGTTATCATTCACTCATATGGAAAAAGCACGTTTTACAGAATTCAGTAAAGAATGTTTAATGTAATTCATTTGCATGTTCATCTACAGCTCTGGGAAAAAGAGACCACTCTATATTTAAAAAAACTGAACTTTTGAATCCTGGTTTAATCCTGGTTCTGCTGGCAGAAGGCTACACTGTGCAGCAGGTTGATTCCAGGTTTCTAAGCCAGAAGAACACAAGAACAAGGTGAAGAAGAAGACACTAAGAATGAGCAAAAAACAGCCACGTAGAGGGCAGAGGCAACATTCTAATCCCATAGATGAGTGTCAACTTATCCGGCAGTGCCTCATAAATCAGAGGATGACCTCAAGTGACCTTCAAAAGGAATGGGAAACATGAAGTGGTGTGAAGTGCACTGCTAGGATAGTTTGTATCAGGCTCCTAGAAGCAGTACCGAAGACCCATAAAGCAAGGAAGAAGCCCTTCATCAATGAGCAGGGAAGAGCCAGGCTGGAGTTAGGAAAGAATGCATGTTTTACACAGGCGCATACCCATAAACTGAGAAATGAGTGAAACTAAAAATTTTGTTGTGGTCTCTTCATTTTTTCCAGAGCTGCATACAGAATTGCTCTAGAGCCTCAACATCACATTGCATGACTTTAATGGAAATGTGTCCCACCACGTGAACCAGAGCTCAGAGACTTCCTAAATAAGATGCCAGTTCACTGCAGGCACAGTCTTACACACAATCACAAACTATAGCCAATTTAGAGATGCCAGTTAACTATGTGTTCGGAGCAGGATCTCCAGAGGAAAGCTGCACAGTGCTGGGGAACATGCAAACTCCACACACAGAGCAGAGCACCAAACCACTGCATTTGTCATAAAGATACTTTATACATCAGTTTAACATGTTTAAATGACCAGATGCGGGTTATTTGCTAATTCGGTTGTGTGCCACATCCTATGAACCTTTTTGTTCAAAGTCTTATTCTGTAAACACCATGCTATGTCTATATCTATACAAGTGTTGTTTGCCAATGTCATGTTTCTGCTGCTATAACAGAAATAACAGTATAACAACAGTTTATACTGTTCACTTATATGCTCATGCAAAAGAAATGTTAATACATATCATTTTTAGTGCTGTACCAATACTGTTTATTAATTTAATAATTTGAAACCTGGCCTCCAGGGTTCGAATCCGGCCCAGTTCCATGTGTGTGGAGTTTGCATGTTCTCCCTGTGCCGTTGTGGGGTTTCCTCCG
>JAODKL010000036.1:1636889-1651364 GCA_026780765.1 Petrocephalus schoutedeni | reverse complement strand
TTCCCTGCCTCGTGCCCATTGCTTCCGGGATAGGCTCCGGACCCCCCGCGACCCTGAACAGGATAAGCGGGTTGGGAGATGGATGGATGGAAACCTGGCCTCATATAGTATTCATCTGTTTGCTCTGGATTTTGTATATAAATTCTTTGTTACCTCTTTGTCAGCAGGGATGATGGATCTAGGCCCCAATTGATAGTGCATAGTGCTTTCTGTTCATTTTTATTATCCATTTTTTCACACTGTAAACCGAAACATATAAAACAAACAAATAATTTATAAAGCTATGAATAAATTACCTCAAGTTCACTGTTCCAGTCAATAGCTTGATATGAAAGGCTTGTAGGAAAATATTCTGGCTATAATAACCAAAATGGTGTTGTTATAGTGTCAGAAAATAACATTTTGAATCAATAACATAGATAACACAATAAGCTTATTTTATCAACAAAAGTACAAAAGAATAGTGAAATGATCGAGGTGCCACGAGGGATTAAAAAACTGATCAGGCGGGTATATGTGCTGTATAATTATGAGTTAGTATCTCAAGCAAAGAGATAATGTTATTCTGAGTATATACGATCTCTTTCCGGTAAATAAAATAATTCATATTAGACAAGTATATTTGTAATTTCTTCCTATGACGTCGTTGGGTGTAAAATAAAGGATACATGATTGGGGTGACCAGATAATCCATGTCATCCCAGACACTTTGAGCTCGGACAGGATTTGTAAACTACCATTACAATCAAAAGGACCCGGATTTCACTTAAGCGCTGAGTTCTTGCTCTGTGCTGATTGGTCCGTCTCCTATAATTCCTATAAACACTAATAATGGACACACTCACAATACACAGGCCAGTAAGTCAACCAGTAAATAGGAAGGGGACCGCTGCTTTTTAACATAAGGATGAGCAAATCGAAATAGCGTGGCTTTTTGCAGGATCTGTGGCCACCTGGTTTCCCTCGAAGATAGAAACAAACAACCAAAGGATGGGCACGAACACCGCGGAAAGAGTTTGGTTTGGACACAAAAGTCAAAAGTAATATTAGGTGTTTTTCTTGTGCCAGCACGGCTAAACTGCACGTTTTAGCAGGAGCACACAGGTCGCGTTATCTGGTTGAGACATCCATTCTGTTTAAATGGTACATAACCTCGTCTCGATGTAGGCCCATGTGCAATAATTGAAGTTATTACATATTCTTTTCGTGTTTTTCCCCTTTTATAAAAACCTACGGGAATTGTTGTGATTTCAAGGTGTACCTTATAAAACCCGCGAAGAATACAGATTGCGCAGATTTAATGCCAGCGTGTATCCAGGCGCTCACTAACAAATTATCTCAGCGGTGGCAAACACACAAAAATCGATATTAAGTGCAAGTGCATCAGCTACAAGAGGTCAGACTGTCCAAAAGCTTTTCATTAATCTTAGCGACCATGTTATGCATTAATGTATTGCGGCCGAGAGGCACTGTGATAAGTTTACACACATAAAGAACAAAGGGCCGATGGTGCTTTCTGAATGTGGGTCACACACAGACTTTCCACACTCCCGACCCGCTTCATGAGGACAGGAACTTGTATTTATATAATCCCCTCAACATGTACACCGGTAACTACAAAAGTGCTGTACTGCCTTGGGTCCTATATTTAAAAAAAACCTGGTGCTTTACACAATTTTAACATTTGTTCGGCCTGATTTGCACAAAAGCCAGACCGCATGCGCTCATGAAGCTTTTTTTCTTATCACGTCCCTGACGTCCTCCAACGGCGCATGTGCAAGCGAGCCGCCCCGTTCCTGACTTACTTGGATATGTTAATATGACGGCTTCTGACAGCCAATCAGCGGCGGACGCTGCGGCCGTATGGCTATGAAGTGTCGCTGGGAGGCGGGGCCAAATCCCCAACTAGGGTTAAAGCGAGTGAGAAAGACGGTGAGATTTCAGTACAGGGAGAACTAGGAGTAGGGAAGTTAGTTCAGTGTAACGGTATATATATTTTTAAACAAACTTGCGTAAAATTGACCTATTAGCAACAAAGCAGCAAAAATCCCTTGTAGACCATCAGTCTCAACCCCCCAGGATTTTTGGGCTTGTTTAGAATGGCCGTGGAAGGGGGGTTATCTACTCTCACTATCCTTACTTTTTGAAGAATGAGTAAGAGATCCGGCCAAGTCGCTAAATGATTACCGAAGCCAAAAGGGGCGAACAAAAGATTTTTTTCCTAGTTTGGTCGATTGCACTGACACAAAGTCCACA
The DNA here is from genome assembly GCA_026780765.1 of Petrocephalus schoutedeni. Classification (NCBI taxonomy): domain Eukaryota; kingdom Metazoa; phylum Chordata; class Actinopteri; order Osteoglossiformes; family Mormyridae; genus Petrocephalus; species Petrocephalus schoutedeni. The sequence continues at coordinate 1,649,108 of JAODKL010000036.1, read as the reverse complement.
CAGAAGGTGTCATCACCAGCACAATGCCCGTTTTACTTTTCCTGATAGACACGTCCGCTTCCATGAACCAGCGCACCCCTCTGGGTACGACCTATCTGGACATAGCGAAAGGCGCTGTTGAGACTTTCATGAAGGTACCGTAACACCAGGGTCCATAGGCAGCTCCGAGCATCGCGGGGGGGACCGCGCTCGTTTGCGTGTGTCGCGGCGACTGCATGTCCGCTGTAGTATTTCCGCAGCCTCGGTTATGCTTTCATCTCCTGCATGTTCACACAGCTGAGAGCCAGAGACCCGGCGAGCCGAGGAGACCGGTACATGCTGGTGTCCTTCGAGGAGCCTCCCGTTGGAATCAAGGTAAGGCGTCCCCGCTGTCAGCTCCGCTCCTCGGTAAGCGGCCGGCGTGCGTTTCCTGCGGTCCGGTCTGCTTTCATCTCTGGCCCTAGATCCCGATCAGAACGAGCTGTATGATCTCTGAGCAGCATCCGTAACCCGTCTCAAACATGGCCGACATTTTGTTGTAGTGTGCAGCAATGAACTGTGGGTGATGTCTTGGCTGTTCGGATCTCAAGTTGTCAAGTTGGAGATGAGGGGAGGCGAGATCCATCCGATAGCCCCCCCTAACGACCTAGCCCCTAGGCTGCCTTATAAACAAAAGTATCACATGATACGCTTCTTTCTTTCCTTCTTTCTTTTAATCCAAATGTCACATTGTCACTAAATAAATAAGTAAATGAAGTAAATAACCTGGATCATGCACTAAATGAATAAACCTGGATGATACGGTTTCTTTTTAGGAATTTTAACTTTTAGTAGCAGTGATGTGGTACTTATAAAATTAATTTTGACTTTTTAAGTGAGAATTTTCGTTACACCTGTGGCTTTGCATGATGGTGATGATGATGATTTTTGTCCTCTTCATCTAGGCGGGATGGAAGGAGAACCACGCCACCTTTATGACTGAACTGAAGAACCTTCAAGCTGTTGGACTCTCCACCACGGGTCAGGCGCTCAGGACAGCTTTCGATTTGCTCAATCTCAATAGACTAGTTTCTGGAATAGACAACTATGGACAGGTACGTTGTGCACAAAGAAAATTATGTGAGGTTTCTGTGTGAGGAATAGATAATTTAACACCCACCCCCCCCCCCCCACTCCCCCTTCTGAAATTTTTGCACAGTATTACAAGCATCACACACTAGCGTGTCTTCATAAACAGGATCTGAAACCAGCCTGAAAAGTTTAAAACAACAAAACTAGTCTTAAGCATGTTACACTGACCAAAGAAACTGCTTACTTTTATTAACCCTCGCCCACGGAGCGCCTGTTTGGAAACCTCCAGTTTCAATCCTTTCCCTCTTTAACATAATGGGCTTCATTAGGCTAAAAACGACACATCCGTATCAGGATAGCTGAACTTCGTATATTTGGTCTGTTCGTCATCCGGTGGAATCTGTTACCGTTTAATGGAGCCTTTTTTGGCTTGTCGCTGTGACACTGGGCAGCATTTCTGACACAGGTTGGGTACTGTACACTATTCTCATTTTCCCGTTTAGTCATTGAGGTATCTGACGTTTGAACAAGGAGCACCAAAGAAGTAAGGTGGATACGTGTTAGTTTTAAAGTTACCAGCAAGTAGGTAACCTCAGCCTTTAATTCAGAACTTAAAAAAGTGGAAAAAGCTAAAAACTAGAAACTGGTAACTGTATAATTACTGAAATAGTATGAATCTGAGGCCTGTGTACTTGCCATATCACAGGATTTGAGTTTGACTTTGAGGCTAGATGGATGGAGTTTTGAGCAATTTATAAATGCATTGTAGAGCCAGATATAAGATTTATAAGCTTTCATTTTAAAATGGAATACACTAGCTTAACTGTCATTGTACATGTACAATGAAATTTCAACATGGAAATGTTTCACAAGATTGCTTAGCAGAGGCTGAGCTCGGTCAGTGCCTTGTAAAGCTTCTTGTATCAGTTTTATTGCAGCAGCTTTTGTTTGCCCCCCCAGCCCTAACCGGTCAGAGACCAGTCCCTCTGCCATGCTTTGGGTCATTGTTCTCCCCTGCTGACTTTCAAACATCCCGCTGTCCTTCACATTGAGCGGCGGCTGCTGACTGCCCCCCCCCCCTACACACGGTCTGTCTCTCTGCTCTTCAGCGTGGTCTCACTATTAATAATAGATCAGGAGCCTGTTAACCCCCCCGACACAGTGGAAGAAATGGGCTGCAGTGAGTAGCAGAGAAAGACCATGTGACATAATCCTAGAGGCGTATTGCTATGGTGGTATTCCTGTCCCTGGCCCTCTTGCCTTTTCTCTCAGTTCTTTGCTGTATTCTGCCCCTCTCCGCTTCTCCTGGTCCTGTTCCCATCCGCTGTATCAGTCCTAGCTAGCTGCAAGGCTCTGCTTTGGGGGGCACATTGCCTTAGAGAGCTCGTGCTGTCGTGATAAGTGAGCCAGTATTGTGACCTGATGATGAGTGTCACACAGCTTCTGTAGTCGCCTTTTGGTTTCTGGGATAGAGCAAGAAGGCATGCCTATTTTTTATTTTTTTTTCCTGACCGCTGGGTTTTTTGTGGGGTTGATGCTATGCCAGCTATGTAGGCACATGAAGAGCTTTTTGGAGACCTGGCAGCTTTCTATGTGTGCCAGGAGATCGATAAATGGTATATGAAGACACGGGCCTCGTGCACCTAGGGTCTTTATATTCAGAATTCTTATTGACAAACTGCACAAATGAGCATCAGTAACAAGAGATTTTGCTTTGGGTACTTATATAGATGTTTTCATAACTTGATATGAGCAATAGCACATGGAAAGGTACTGGAAAGTGAGTAGTCTTATTTAATCAGAATAGTGCTTCTTGATTACTTTTGCCTGTCCACTAGTGATATTTGTTTGAATTCAGTATTTTTATTTTTTTTTGTCTGTGTGAAGATTTTCTTTGTCTGGGGATTCTCAGGCTGTATGACCTATTTCAGGAAGCTTGTGGCACAGAACACTTCAGAAACTATGGAAACGCTTTATCCCACCTATTGCTGTCTGGTTTAAAAATGCGTATTGTAGTTTTGTAGCTTTTGTTGTAATGGGAAATCACAGTTGACTGGTATAGCAGTGGTATAGCAGTGGTATAGCAGTGGTATAGCAGTGGCCAGCCCCACCTACTTATAATGGCCTGCTATTGAGTCTGTGCCCCCTGGTTTTGGCATCATCGTCTCACATGAGCAGGGTGGCATGTGCCAGGAAGGCATGGCCGTCACCAGCCATATTTACCTTAGTCGCCCAGAACAGTGGTCAGGCTCTGCCAAGGCATTTGTCTTCTTCTTTGCATTGTTTACCAAATGGGTTATGTGTGGTTACTCCTTATAGATTTAAGGTGCTATAGTAATCTTTGTAGTGTTGAGCCTCAACAGTTGGGTTAATTGACAGGGTATTTAGATACCTGTGTCTGCTCATGTCTCCGGCTGCCCTGTAGCTCAGCTCCCTCTGGCCATGTGCCTCTGTCCTCCCCTGATGCTCATTAGTGATAACCCCAGGCTATATACACTCTCCTGACAGATGTGCCCTCTGCCCAGCCTTCCAGTTTGTCCTTACTCAGCCACCATAGTTTCATATAGTAGTGAGCTGCTCTAATTGTGAGACACATCCATGTCTATGCTGGCCTTCACTGTAACTAATTCCCTTAGCCCACATAGTCAATACTCATGTGCATTTTTACCTGGATAGATGGTGCTAGTTAATTACTAGTGTATTTGTGTGTTATTCAAATGTTTACTTATTTGTGGGGTAAAACTGCATACACGGTCAACCAGCTTGACCATCTTGTCCTGTGTCCAATGGGTCCGCGAAGCGTTACTGTTCTTTGTGTGAATGAGGCTGGTATGGCAGAGGGAGCATGTGGAGGTGCACAGAGGGCTCCTTTAGGAGGAGCTCACGGCCCCGGAGAGCAGGCTTGTTTGTGTACGGCTGCCATCTGGCAGGCTGTGGGAGCTGTGTGTGAGCGTGGGCTCATGTACTCAACACGCAGGCTGCACGTTCCCACCTTTTACTTGTGCATCTCTTCCACTCAGGGACGCAACCCCTTCTTCCTGGAACCCTCGGTCATCGTCACCATCACGGATGGGGGTCGACTGACCAGTGGCTGTGGGGTGCAGGATGAGGTAATGAACAGCAGGCCGTCGCCATGGAGACAGTCACGGGAGAGCTCGTGTGAAAATAGCAGTAGCTTTGTGTTGAGGAGCAACTGTCATGGGTTCAAGTCCTTGAAGGATCCTCTGCTGTGATTCACTTATGCAAGATACTTAAAGCTAAATCACTTCAGTGTCGTGTGCAGCATAGCTGGGTTGATGGTCCGATAGTTCAAATTGTCAGGCTTGTGAAATGTGCTTTTGCATCACAAAATAATAGCCTTCCAAGTCTATTCTCCTTCCTAATGTGATTGCATGCCATCTGTGATCCTGCCACCTCCTGCCCCTTCACCAGCTGCACCTGCCCCTCACCACGCCCCTTCCGGGCAGCGAGCTGACCAAGGAGCCGTTCCGCTGGGATCAGCGTCTCTTTGCCCTGGTGCTGCGCATTGCAGGCCATGCCTCGGTGGAGGCAGAGCCTTTAGGGGGAGTACCCTGTGATGACTCTGCCATCACCCCCATGTGTGAGGTCACTGGAGGTAAGGAGTGGTGGTGGAGGGCGGTGTGGCCCGAGTTATGTCACAGGAGTGTATGTAAAAGAATCTGTAATGTGAAGTTCACAGCCTCTGTCTGACCCAATCGCGTGACTTAAAAGGAAAACATTTTAAAAGGAGTTGGGGGAGGGGGGGGGGGGGGATTTGGTAAGGTTTGTATTTTGAGAAACTGCTAAACTGGACTCTGACGTGCCCAAATTGCTGGGTTGGGATGGACATGCAGGGATTTGGGCGCAGGCTTCCTCCTCCTGCTTCTGTAGAACGTGTAGGTGTTGGCTTGTCTTGGCCAGCTATGGCGCCCACGGTCTGATGTGCACACTCACCCTGGCAGGCCGCTCCTACAGCGTGTTCTCCCAGCGCATGCTGAACCAGTGTCTGGAGTCGCTAGTGCAGAAGGTCCAGAGTGGAGTGGTGATCAATTTTGAGAAGACGGGGCCAGACCCCTTGCCTGTGGAAGGTAGTAATGAGACGTGTTTTGTTTGTGCCCCTCCTGTGGGTTTTCCTCAATTCATTGGCCCCACCCCCTTCTTTGTCTCGATTTGGCCCCGCCTCTCTTCCCCACATGTTGATCTGTCCCTCTCCCATCCTGCAGATGGCCCCGTCGAGCTGCCCAAACCTGGCCCCCAGCCTTGGCACTGCAGCCACAGGCTGATCTACGTGCGCCCTAACCTAAAGACGGGCGTCCCCCTTGGCCACTGGCCTATTCCAGAGGCCTTCTGGCCAGACCAGAACTCGCCCACATTGGTAAGGTGGCAACTGAGGGGATTCTAGAGGCTCTGTGCATGTGGTGATGTGAGAGAGCCGAGCTTCCTAAATGACTGCATCCTGTCTCCTCCAGCCCCCACGCTCCGCCCACCCCCATGTTCGGTTCTCCTGCGCCGATACAGATCCCATGGTGGTGGACAAGCTGCCTTTCGACAAATACGAGCTGGAGCCCTCGCCCCTCACTCAGTATATCCTGGAGAGGAAGTCACCCCACACCTGCTGGCAGGTACTCCTCTCCTGGGCCCTTAGTGCCACCCCCCACCAATCAGACCTGCTCAGATGCTGAGTCATGTCAGTGGTAGGCAGTTTTAAATAGGGACTGAATTATAGATATAAGCAGTGCCGATAGATTGCCAACCACAAGCCCGGCGACCCATGCAACCTCATTTTTGACCTCAGCTCTTAGATGCTGCATTAGCGGTTACTGGGTCAGGTGTGTAATTGGTATTAAATCTAAAAAACTAAGCTGCAGGTGACAGACCTCCTCGGACTTGGGGCCAGTCAGCCGGCCGTGATTATGCCAGATACCTCGTGCTGTTGTCACGGCGCTGATGGGGTTGGATCAATGCCAACACCTTACTGCGGTGTCTAGGTTCCCATCCGCTGCCCAGAATTAGGTTCTCCTGTCCTGTTGGCTCCTGTTTAGTCAGTTCAGTGGCTTGTATATTATATTTTAGCAATCAGACTCCTTTTTCTTATTAGAACTAATAGTGTCAGAAACCAAGAGATGTATGTTTTAAATTTTATTCAGTTTTTAGTAATCAGCTTTAATTTATTGGGGAAAAATACACAGCATTACTTTGCTTAGCCAGTGTTAAAATCTGCAAAATAATATATTGTAATGTATGAAATAAAATGGAAGTTAATAAATAAAAAAAAAAAAAAAAAACTTATTTACTTTACTTGCTTTGGTGCTGATAACTCTTGGGTTCAACTGCATTGTTGGTTGGGATTGTTGTTTGTACACATTGATAGTTTATATGTTTAAGGGGAATGCTTATTAGGTGTTTGTTTTGTGGCGATGTGCCTTTTGGAACCAATTACTGATGTAAGGTGTGGTATTACTGTATGCTTAATGTGCCAAGACTAAATCCACCAGCTATGCAAAAGGAATACAGATTACAATATGTACAATGCTTGTTTGTCATTATCCATAAATTAGTTGCATCTCAATTCAGCTTTGAATTAATTTTCTCTGTTAGAACCCACAGACTGTGAGTCCAGGCTGTTGCTCCCAGGCAGGTCGTTAAGCAGCCAGGTTCTGGTCATGCCTTTCAGCCTTTTGACGTGCCTGTGGTTCCTTCTGTAGGTGTTTGTGTGCAACAGTGCCAAGTACAGCGACCTGGGCCAGCCATTTGGTTACCTGAAAGCCAGCACAGCTCTTAGCTGTGTCAACCTCTTCGTCATGCCCTACGATTACCCGGTGCTCCTGCCTCTGCTGGGTGAGTGCGATGGGGAGGCTTCACCCAGCTGCAGCGATGGTAGCCCGGCACTCCCCGGGCGACCGCAACGCCAGCCTGGTGCCCCCTGGCAGCCCTGAGCACAGATTCCCTCTCACAGATTTGTTTTTGGCTGTTGCAGATGACCTGTTCAAGGTGCACAAGCTGAAGCCAACTCTGAAGTGGAGGCAGGCATTCGAGAACTATCTGAAAGCCATGCCCCCCTACTACATCGGCGTGAGTAGCCAGACCTTAGGCATTCAACGGGGTTCAGCCCTTAGGCCCGCACTACCAAGTATTACACTGATTCATGTCTAGTAACACACAGCATGCGTGTTTGTTTTTCTCTGGGATGTGCAATATGTGTATACTAGCTTACTGCTTGTAATGAAGCTACATGTCTTGCAGTCGTGGTAATGGCTCCAGTTAGAGGCCTAGTCAGCAATATGTGCGGTGTGTAGTAAGCTTGTCCCTGAAGACTTCCCTTTCACCTGCAGCCCTTGCGCAAGGCGATGAGGATGATGGGAGCACCCAACCTGCTGGCAGACAACTTGGAGTATGGCCTGAGCTACAGCGTGGTCTCCTACCTGAAAAAGCTGAGCCAGCAGGTACGGTCCGGCTGCTCATCCCATTAGCAGAGCACACATCACACCTGTGCTGTAAACACGGGTGATGATAGTCACAGTCTGCCTCCGTCTATCCAGCCGTCTTCAGACTATTGACTGTTGCGTAAGCGGCATGCCAGGCAGGTCAGACGAGACCTCCTTCCAAGGCCACTGACTCGAGCTCCTTCTGGGGTTTTCTCAGGCGTTCCCAAGACAGATGGGAGATATAATCCCTTCAACGTCTCCTGAATCTGCCTCAGGGCCATCACCTAGTGAGACACACACAGAACAGCTCCGTCACGGGCCGTTAAATTTTAGTCTTAAAACAAAGACTTTCAGTTAACCACTTGATGTAGTTGTCAAACTTGTCTTCAGATGTATACATTTTACTGGTGTATTAAAAGTGCCAGAGTGTTCAGGTGGAGTATTTTGCTTTCTGCTAATGTTGTCTGTTGAAATATGGATCATTGGTCAGTCTGGACCATAGACTGTGTCTGTGTGCCTGTGCCTGATAATTCAGTTATGTATATGCATGTTTTTTCTGTGATATACTTGTTCTGACCCAGTTTCCCTTGTGGTGTAATCTCCTCTCTGCTCAGACCAAACTGGAAGCAGAGCGTGTTGTCACCTCTGTAGGGAAGAAAGCTGTTCTTGAAAGTGGGACCAAGGTTCGGTGGCAGGCCAGCAGCCTATCATTGGCTCACCATGCAGACTTTGCACAGCTGCTGCAAGGCATTGTGGGTGTGAGCCGAGTCGGCCCTGAGGAGCTCAACCACAAGGAATTTGCTGGGTTCCAACTTGCAACACTCAGCAAGGTGAGCTTACCATAATTATGCCACTTGTACTGCTTCTGTATATCTAAAGCCACACCCATTCCATTTACCAGGCCAGACGTTGTTAAATCCAGCTACCCCGATCATACCAAGGTCCATTCACATTTGTTGATTTAGCTGTTGATCTGAGGGTACTCCTGTTTTATGAGTCAAAGCACTCAGCTAGGACCCGCTTAAGGTTTTTGGTAATAGCCCTGATTTGGTCAGGTCACATGTGCTTTCCCATCATCAGAACCTTTTTCAGGTACCAGTACTTTTTCAGGAAACTAGGAACCTCTGTTGCCTCCACTGCAGGAATTTGGCCCAGTTGTAATTTCTGATTCTTTTTTTTAGTTCCTACTCCAGAGCATGTACTTGACCACAAGTGCCAGCACTAACTTGGAAGTTATTCAGAAGTGTGTGGGGGGGAGATAGCAGTGGAGCAAAAACTGAGCAAATAGAAGTATTTTTGTATCTGAATTATATTGAATGCATTAATGAAATGCAGAAATATGGAGACAAATAAAGCATCGGAAAATTGTATCGATAAGTGATATGCTTGTGTCTAAAATCGCCGGTGCTGAAACTTGTTAGTGCATATTTGTGGAATAACATTACATTTTCTGTTTTTTGGAAAATGAAAGCTTGATCTGTTGGCCAGGTATTGATAATTAACCATAAATGTGTCGCAGGCCATAAAGTGAAATAATTGAGGAAACATTGCATTGCTGTTGGATCGCATGAGATTTTTGCATCCATCATTGCCATTTAGCATATAGGTCGCAGTTGCTGTTGTGCAGTGAGAAAGCGACACACAGAAGGTCCCGGTCGAGACCGCCCAGAAGCAGTCTGAACCTGGCTCTGAACCCAGGAGCTAGGTTCCTGAAGTAGGGAAGTGCCTCATGACTTTCTGATCTCTCATTCATTTCCCATGGCACTGGATCTGATCTGCCGTCCCAGAGTGTGAAGCCCCAGAGCTTCCGCAATGCGTATGACATCCCCCGGAGACAGCTGCTGGACCAGCTCAGCCGCATGAGGAGCAACCTTCTGAAGACCACCTCCGGGACTTTTCAGAGCCAGGACCCAGGTAAGTGTGGTGGGACCCAGCTGAGCCTTTGCTGCAGGGCACTTACTTTGGCCTCCAAATGTGGTGACACTACTGTACTTGATGTATGTAAACTGAATCATCAAAGCTCTACAGCACTACGGCACAAGAGTTGTGCCGGGCGGTTACCGGTTCAGCGTGGCGTTACGGGCATGCTGCTCTGTTTATGTAGTTTTATACCGAAGGGGTCGAGACAAAATCACCTTCTTTGTAAGTCCATGAAGCCCTCTGAGGACCTCTGCCTGTAAATAATATGAAACTGTCCGCCGAAAAGCTAGTGCCATGACTCTTGGGGGGTCGGCAGCTAGCAGGTGAGAATGCATATTGTGATGGTTGCTTTAGTGGGGTCTTGTTGAGCGCATGCATGCTGAGAGCTGGTCATGCATCCATTTAGATCAGCTGCACAGCATTGCCATTGCTGAGATGGGCAACTACCAGGACTTCCTGAAACACGCGGCCCCACCTCTGAGGGAGGCAGATGCTGACCAGCCCAAGCGCCTGCACACCTTTGGGAACCCCTTTAAACTGGACAAGAAGGTAAGGATGCGCACTTCTAAGGTTTATAAAGAGCATGTTAGTCATTTGCAGAGCAAACAAAAAGCATCGTTCCTGACCATTATCGTGCTTATTAGAATAGATAAAGGGAATTATCCTACCATGTTTGCCAGCAACATCCCCGCCTTAATGTTTACTTACATAGTAGGTGTATTTTTATGGGTTTTCTGACTAGTATCTTGCTTGTATCACTGGACCTGGATGTCTATGAGAATCTAGGATTCAGTCCCTCTCCACTTGCTCTTCCTCACAGGGAATGATGATCGACGAGGCGGACGAGTTTGTTTCCAGCCCCCAGAATAAGTCCAAGCGGCCAGGCGACCTTGGCATGCTGGGAGGCGCCACTGCCCCTAAGAGGCGGAGATGCATGTCCCCACTGCTCCGGCCAGGCCGCGCCTACACCACGCCTACCCTCAGCAGCCCTGCTGGTGGGCGGAGCTCCCCGACTCCTGCCAGTGCCCCACCTATGCCAGCAAGCCCCCAAGCTCCAGCTCCATGTTCCAAACCGCTTCCCTCCCCCAGAGGTGAGTCCTTACCTCTCCCCCAGCCCTCCTTGGGACACCATCTGCTAATTGAGCCACAAATTCAAATTATCTTGGATCAGAAATGAGAAAGCAGTTGTACGTGATATTACATTATTATATTGATATTGGTGTAACTGAGGCCTTGTACAAATTTATCCTACCCTACCCTATATTCAGTTTACTGACATGAGGACCTCTGAGGCTAGACTTCTTGGGATTTATGACGTTGCCCTTTTCACTCAACCTAAAGGTCTTTTTAATAATGGAAGTAATGGGAACTACCCAGCTCTTAATGGTCCTTTACAAATGGGGAGCATTCAAGGTTCTGCTGGTGGCACAAAAGGTGCAGGTAAATGTACAGTTTGGTGACATGAGCTTCGCTCCCTGGCAGTGCCTGACGCCAACCATGACATTGACGACGGGGTCTTCGGGAATCACATGGGCAACCACTACAGCCCCGAGGGGGCAGCGGCCCCCGAGGATGAGACGCGGCTGCAGGCGTCGCTGTACCTAGCTGGCGCGGCAGACGATGGGCAGAGCGGGGCCGAGCCGCCGGAGGAGAACCGGGTCGCCGACTCCCTGGCCCGGCCCACCCCCAACCAGCTGAAGAAGCTGCACGAGGCTGAGGCCCAGGGCTGCAATGCCGAGCTCAAGCTCCTCATCACCCGGGAAATCCGCAGGCCGGGTCGACGTACGTGCCGCCCGCCGGGATCTGTCTGTCGCAGATATCAAGTGGGGAACTCATTGTGATGGACGGGTTTGTACTGGGAGGGACGACACCCATGTCTGCTCTTGTTTCTTTGCTTCTGTAGGTTATGAGAAGATTTTCCACTTCCTGAAGCAGCTGCGCGGCAGCCTCAGCGTGCGACTGATATTCCTGCAGAACATAATCAAAGAGGCCAGCAGGTGTGTCATTAAGCTGCCTTCAGTTTTTATCATTTGGGTGACTGTACACGTAACTATCATGCTACGTAAGTGAAACATATACAAACATATAATTGGTAATTTATGATTTATGTAACAGCCACCTCGGCCAGTCCCGTCCATTAACCTCTCCCCCCCTCCATAGGTTTAAGAAGCGGGTCCTGATTGAGCAGCTACAGAGCTTCCTGGAGCAGATTCACGGGGAGGCAGGCCACAAGAACCACCTACATGGGTGCTGAGTGTGCCGTGCTCTCTGATTTGGAGTCCTCCCTCACTCTCCCAGCCTTGTTCACTCTCTGCGTCCTCGTGGACGCATGTTATTTGAGAGCTGTCGTTATATGCAGGGTTGATGGAGAGGCACAGAAGTACATTGCAGACTGGGTATAATCAGCATGTGATTCTCAAGACGGGAAGTGGCAGAGAACTGTTATTTTTTTTTCTTTTTCTGAGAGCTTTGTTCTGTCATGTTACTGCCTCTGTTACAGTGCTGCTGCTGGTGGTACAGCAATATACTGTGGATGAGTTCAGAGTGGTTCTATTGCGATTTGTTGCATAGGAGGACCTACCCTGAGCACGCAGCCTCTGCATGCTGTAGGAAAGGCTGCAGCATTGGGATGATGGTGAAGCATAGCAAGTCGCAGCCGTCGAATGAATCCCTTTGCATTTCTGGCAGTAGAACGGGGTTTTCTTCTGGTCTCCACACCTGATTTGTGGATTTAGTTTATATCCACTGATAAAATTGCACTCTTACCATATCTACCAATGGGTAGGTTGGTGCTGCACTACGAGGTTATTGATAGGAAGGCAGG
>JAODKL010000036.1:1504203-1514732 GCA_026780765.1 Petrocephalus schoutedeni | reverse complement strand
ACATTTCAAACTGGATTTAAGGAAGCACTTCTTTACACAGCGTGTAGTTAAGAGTATGGAATAGTCTTCCTGATAACTTAGTGCAAGCTGAATCCTTGGGGTCCTTTAAATCAGAGCTAGATAAGATTGTAACAACTCTGAGCTATTAGTTAAGTTCTCCACAAATGAGCTCAATGGGCTGAATGGCCTCCTCTCGTTTGTATATTTCTTATGTTCTCTTGTTAACTAGACCATCAGGACAGGGCCTCTACTCCAAGTAATCTCAAACACACACACACACACACACACATTCGGCAAGAGAGACACGATGCTGCTCACCTCCAGCCCCAAAGTTCAGGACATACTGTGTGAAGAGAGCGTCCAGCTCATCATACTGGACCAGCGCATCCTCAAATTGCTGCAGCATCTCGAAGACAAAAGCCAGCTCCTCCTGTATGTATGTGTGTGGGGAGGGGGGGGTGAGATGAGCTGGCTTTGCGCTATACATGCACATGCAAGTGCACACACCGGCACCACACCTGCACCATAAAGTAGTCACAGAAGCTCCAGCCTGGCTCGGTCCTCTTCTCCCGCAGCGTGCGCATGTCATCTTCGAACCTGCCCAGGTTGCGCGTGAAGGACATGAGGAGCAATGTGCGCAGCTTCGTCAGGAAGGAGCTCCAAGATTCCTGGGAGCGGGAAGAGTCCTTCAGGGGGTCCGACAGAACCACACATCTGGGGGGACAGAGCACCAGTCAGACAAGGGAGCCACCCACCCACTACACTGCGCTCAGACCTTACTGCAGACCTGCCGCCCCTCTCCACACCTACTCCAAGTTCCCACGTGTCTCCCATTCACTGTCCCTGCCCCCATTCTCTATGCCTATTCCCCAAACAAAACCCCCGCTGCGTCCTTCCATGTGCATCTGTTTGCCTTCCCGACCAGGACAAGTCTCAGAGGGTGTTACAAATCCAAAATCAACAGTGGAAGATACAAAGAGGAGACAGGACAACGGGGCTCTAGGTCAATCTGGTAGGAGAGAAGACGGCCAGACAAAAGACCCTGTATGTACCTCACTTGAAGTGTGGAACCTGCAGAAAAGTATCACGCTGTGGAACACGGACAAGCGCGCTCACTCGCAATCAGGCTCCCCGGCTCGGCCCTGCAGACAGCGAAGGCCCCCAGCTCCTCGCCCACTGCCCACCTGTCACTCTGCTTGTTGCAGAAGTCATTGCGGATCTTGTCCATGATGGAGGTGCGGGGCAGGATGTTGGTCTTGTTCTTCTTCTTGGTATCGCTCTCCACCACCACGATGAGCCAGTCAAGCGTGCTGTGGGCACGCAGCAGGCTCTGCCACCTCACGATGTCCTCCTTCACCGAAGCCTTGTACACCTCTGTGTCCTGCCGATCGACACGGGGACGGCTCGGTTCAGACCAATGCCGCCGTAAGGCCAATCGTGGGCTGACCCTACACCCCGCGGACATGCAGCACATAGCCTGTTCAGACTGCGTCTTTTGAAGCCACAGAAAACCCATTACAATGCAAAGTGCAAATTTTAATAGCTTAAATAATTCAGAAGAAAAAACTAGGATGGCTACTGGAAGTCAGCTCCTAACCACCAGGCAGGAAGACGCCAAGACTCCATAGCAGATGGACACCAGACTTGTATAGGGGAACTTCATGCTTTTGGACAGAAGCTCTCATCTAATGAACAAACAACAGATTACCGTGGTCTTTGTTCTAAAGCCTGTATTTACAGTAGGGCAGTAATGGCACACGTGTTTGTGTGTTGTTCAGTTACATCATTTTTGCAGAATGAAATCAATAAATACTTTAATTGACATGGGCAGAACCAAAATTCACAAGTAGATATTCAGCACCGAAAATATGCTATTTGTGGTTGGGAGTTGTTTACAGCGAGTGCTAGTTACAGTCACTCATATCAAAGACCTTCCCACATCACTTAAATCAGTATGTTTCCCAATAAATGATACTGGAGAGAGTACTGGATAATACCAAAACTGTCCTGTCAGTGCCATAATACAAGACTTGGGTACGTTGCTGGAATATACATATACATATACATACAGACACAATATGCTAACCCATTTCAGATGCCCTTGTCTCGAAAACGCATGTGAGCAAAAGCAGCCTCACAAAGCAGCCTGGCCAGCAGACAAGTGGGAAGAGGACCTCAGGGAAAGCACTCACACAGCAGTCTGTCCAGTATATGTGGAGGAATGGAAAGGTGAGCAGCGCCTTATTTCCTTCCTTAGGAAGTAGTTCCTCCTTGAACTGGACAAAGTTGGCCTCTAAGTGAATCATCTTTGGAGCTCGTCCATATGACCTGAGTGAGGGAGGAGCTTGTCAGTGAGACACCACTGGATACTCACATGCACTGACACTACAGCTATCCACAGATGTGTACCACTCTATTCAGCACTTTCCAAATATACATGCACAGGAAAACACCAAGCTCACATCACAAGTCCAGACCAAAAGACTGACTGCATTACTGACTTCATTAAAGACAGACTTCTGCTTCCCTAGTCACAATCATGTGCTAAATACCTATATGATGTTCTTTCCCGAAAAGCTAATGGGGCTTTCTCTCTACCCCCACATACCAGGCCATACGGTTTTCATTGTAAACTATGCGAGCTGTACCCGTGCTGACATGGCCCTGTGTGATGAAACGGAGTTGGTTGTGTCATCACCATCTGATTGGTTGAAATGTACATTACCATGATCCCCCCCATTATGCATGGATTTTTTGGAAAAAGGAAAGGAAAAAAGAGCATATTCTATATATTATTCATTATTTGTAGTATTGCACATTGTAAAGTATTGGCACATTCCTAATAACTTATTCTTAGGTTTCATTGGTACATTCCTAATATTCCCTACCACCTACTTAAAAAAAAAGTATCAGAGAACGGTTGAACAGAATTAATTCGTAATGCAAATGTATGCAAGCTAATGCTAATACCACCAGTATTTGAAGCCAACATAACAGTGTACTTGTC
Source organism: Petrocephalus schoutedeni (assembly GCA_026780765.1). Classification (NCBI taxonomy): domain Eukaryota; kingdom Metazoa; phylum Chordata; class Actinopteri; order Osteoglossiformes; family Mormyridae; genus Petrocephalus; species Petrocephalus schoutedeni. The sequence goes on along the minus strand of JAODKL010000036.1, from coordinate 1,511,725 downwards.
ACAGACATGCTAGCGGAAATTAGCACATAAGCGTCTCTTTGGTTTCACGTCATCGTTGCTCTCCAAAACCAGCAACGCCATTACCAAGCTGACCCTTCTGCATTGGATAATTTAAGCAAGCTGGAACTGAGCTGTAACTAATGTCCGTTTGCTATACGAGTTGCATACGGCCTTGTTCCTGTATGCCAGTGGAAAAGCACCATTATACTACAGTCAGTACTTCAATCTTCAAGAGTAGAAGAAGAGTAGCTGGGAAGTCAATTGTGTCCATTTGGAATTAATTACAGCTTTATGGTTTTTCTCATTCCCACAATGCACCAGATGCTGTTACCTCCTCCACTCCATGGGGTCCCGGGGCAGCTGCTGGGTTAGGGAGTTGTAGAGAGACATGAACAGGGCCTGGTCCCCAGCACCTGTAAAGATGTGAGTACAGTCCACTCAATCCACTTTAGCCAGGCCGAGACCTCCAGAAACCCATGCTTACGAGAGCCCTCCCACAATACTTTAAAGTACATTTTAAGCATCAAAAACAACAAATGCACACACACACATATTAATTCTGTGTGTTCACACATATAGAAACACATATCAGCCCACAGTCGCTTATTGATAAGGGACATGTCCTCTCAAAGCAACCTGTAAAACACACAGAGTAACATCCCACTGACAACAACCACAAGAGAGCAAGTGGTGCAGTACTTACAGAGCTGAACACTTGACCAAGCAGTTCAGGGCGCCTGCCGCAGTAACCTTCAGCAAAGCTGCTTAAGCAGAGCCACCACATAACGAATTGCACAAACATCACATGCCAAAGATTCCAGTCTGCCGACTCACTGGGAACCTCGAGCAGCCGCAAAGACAGCAGAATCACGACTACGCTGCCGGAGCAGTAACATTCCCCATAATACAGATGTGTTGTGGCAGGCATGTGCCCAAGGCTTTGCTGAACGATACACGGCTAAATAAGCACGATAAACAGACTTCAAGAACGCTTCCTTCCCAGTGAGTAAGAGTGACTCAAAGCCTTACACTTTCCTCCAATTACACAAATAGCCGCAGTTGTGAAACAACTCAGCAGGTGTCCACCAAGAGCTGGAGACACCCACAGCGGTCAAGAGGTCACAGATCTGGGTTCAAGCTCACAATTCCCCCATCATTCAAATACATCTCCTTTAAGATGCGGCTCTGGTCCAGTCCAAAGCAATAACTATGTGGGAAACTGAGATCTTCATTAGGCCTGATCATTTAATCAAATACAACACCAAGGGCCTAAATATCAGTCAAGAAAAAAAGTCTGAGCGAATTTGTAAAGTTATTTTAGCCCACTCCCCCTCTGTCCATGAATCTTATATGCAGTCAAGCTCCCAGTTACAGACTGCATGTGTTTAGTCCATAGTGGCCAGCATGCTTTTCTATGCTGTGGCCAGCTGGGGAAGTGCCATCAGTTCAGGTGATGCTAAATGCCTGAACAAACTCATCAGGAAGGCTAGCTCCTTCACATGACTGACCTTAGACCCACTGGAGACAGTTACAGAGAAGAGGATGTCAGCAAATTTGGATAATATTATGAACAATTCTGCCCATCCACTTCAGGGGGTGCTATCCTGGAGTGCATTTAGTCATGCCACTCCCCATCCACAGCCAAAGCAAGCCGTGAGCATCCTGTCTTATTAAAATACAATCCAGTGCTTTCAGGTCTAACTGCACATAATAATTATTCTTACCCTTAAAATGTTTATTTTTAGTACTTCATTGTGTTTTTCTGAATACTTCCTTTTGCACTAAGTGCACCGTCTTTTTGTTTGGCACTATATGTATGTTCATCAGTGCGCTGTTCTTGCTGCTGTGTGCACCAGGATTTCCCAGTGGGATCAATAAGCTTAATCATAGTTGCTCCTAGCCTCTTACGACCTCACATGTCAACATTTACATGGAGGCAGGTGGTGCAGTGGTTAGGGACACAACCGTGTAATCAAGAGATCGCCGGCTTGAGTCCCCGACCCACAAGTACTGCTGAGGTACCCTGAGTAAGGTGCCCTACCCAAGCTCTGCTCCCCAGATGCTATGTCACAATGTCACATGGGTTAGATGCAGAGGACTGTGTGCCGTGGTGTGTCACCAACGACAAATAATGACCCTTCACGTCACTAGCTGGAACTAGCTCGCTCTGTCACGTGGTACAGACAAACGCCTGTCTTTTTCTAAGTCACACTTCATCACTTAAAAGAGCTACACAAAGTGACGGGTGTATTTCGTTTTGACAGTAGGCTAATAAAACACTTGAAGGGAAGCTGCAATCATGCATCAACAACTGGAAGCTGTGGGGATGGGTGACTTTACAGCACATTCAGTCGGGGAACATGTCACCCCCGATCTCGGGGCTGCGACCTAACGGCACACCTGACGGCGGCCAAACGTGCACGGCTCTGCTTTCACAGAAGGGCGCTGCGGAATGGTGTGGGCGCCGTGAGCAGCCAGCTTTGCCCCTCGATGCCTCCTTCTCGGCCGCAGACACGTTTGCATGTGCACATGGGCCTCCTGCCATACCCGGGCCGGTGCTCCGGGCGCCCGGTGCACAGCAAACTGCGCAGTCAGCTGCGGCTCGGCAGCAGGCAAGGTATCGCGGCTAACGGGCAAACTAGGCAGACGGCCGCCAGACGACGGGTGACTACCCCGTTAACCGGGGGAGCACACCGCGGACACTGCTCCTTACTCCCACTACCGTGGCAGGGGCGAAGCCTGGCTGCATGCGAAGCCGAGCGCCGCTCTGCCCGCCCCGGGAGCGCACACGCGGCCTGGGCATTTCCGTCACTGCCATTCAATCTGACAGCAGGCGAAACGGCAGCCAAAGGAGAGACTCCGCCGCCCGTTACAGCGCGCTTACTCGCCAGCCTGCACCTCCGACCCCCCGACGGCAGCACATTCCCCCGCCGCCCGTTACAGCGCGCTTACTCGCCAGCCTGCACATTCCCCCGGTGTCCGGTGTCGCCAGCAGGTCGGCGGCCACACTGCAGCGGAGAGTCGGCGCTGCCCAATGCCCGAAGTGCCACAAAGCACTAGCTAGCCGGGCTGCTAAAACTGCGCCAAAATACTCACACGTTACAATTGGCTTGTTTTCCATTGTGTAGATTATTGGCTTCTCCTCATGGGACTCCATGGACTCCGGCTGTTAGCAGTAGCCCTCCATGTAAATGTCAGCTAAATCAGTGTTGTTATTATTAACGCACTAATGCAGTAACATATCGCTCGGGCCCTTTCTCCTTCTACTTCCTGTATGCCCATCATGTGATGACGACTTCCGGTACACTTTCTGTCCCTTAAAGGAAATTGAAAAAATCCATCATTCTATTTCGCAGATTAAACAGAGAACTAAAAGGGGAGTTGAGCCATAATTCATGTCGGTTATGAATGATTTTTATGTTGTTTTAAACAAAATTGCATTAATTCCTACTCTGCATATTTGTCGGTGACTTGGGGGTTTTAGACAGTCATACATTGCAAAAGGCAATAGTATGTGCCTTTTGCAGAAAAATACAGAAACGTGAACATGTTAATTTATGTAAACTGACCACATGACCCGAGGAGTAAAATGTATGGAAAATGAAATATGAGGCAACTGGAATGGATAAAGTCATGTTAACAGTAAAGCAGAAGTCGATAACAGAATAGTTACTGGCATATTTTGGCTGTAGGTCTTTCTGAGCCTAAAGACAATTATGGGTCTTATCCTCAAAGGGCCAGTGTGTATGCAGACTTTTGGGATATCTTTTAGGTCATCTGTTCAAACCCAGGTACAAGGACTCTTCAAATCAAATAGTCTTTTATTGTCAATTCACTATATGTGCAGAACACACATATATATATATATATATATATATATATGACATACAATAAATAAATAAATGAGCAGCCAATCAATTCCCTAATTAGTAATCTAATTAGTAATGATTCAGCTAATTAGCAACCTAATTAGGAGGTGCAGGGAAAACCCACATACACAACAGCTCTTTAAGTGAGGGGTGTCAGACTCCAGTCCTGAAGGGCTGGAGCCCTGCACATTTTTGGGTTTACCCTCATTTAATACACCTGATTTAACTCCTTGCAGCTCCTTGTGCTAATTACCACATAGTTCTTCAGCTCAATCATTTGTGGTGGAACAGGGAAAGAGCTAAACTACACAGGCCACTGGCCCTCCAGGACTGGAGTTTGACACCCCTGCTTTAGGTAAAGAGATTAGTAGTCACTTTTGACACACCACAGTGCAACAAGATTTATCCTCTGCATTAAACCCATATGTCACATAGCAGTACGCAGCTAATTCAGGACCCAAGAAGCACTGCTTGGGCAATACCTTGCTGTTTGGGGAATCAAACCAACAACCTTTTGATCACCACAACTTTAGTGTGGTCAAAACCCAAACATGAAGGGACTCGAACCCTCAATCTTCTGGAGACAGATGCCTTATCCACGTGGCTTTATATTGGAGTTATTTAGTTTACTGGATAAGATTGCCTGACCTTGCCTTATGACAATTGAGGCAGAATTTAGACAGCTTCTGCTGCGCATACACACTACAGCAATTTTAAAATACTAAACTCTGGTTAGTGTCTTTTGAAGTTAACGTCATGCTGAAGATTATTCTGCACCTTATAATTTTTCTTCAGATTTAAAAAGTTCATTCATGCAATTTCATGTGATTCACTATATATTTGTTTAATATACTATATTGTGAAATAGTTTTCCACAGTTGAATCAAACCAATGCAAATATGTTATAATCATTGCCTAATCGAGTAACCTCAAAATCTCAGCCTAAATGTGTTGTGGTCTTAATGAATACAGATGCCCGTCGGTTCAGTCCTGCAAACAAACTTTATATGGGAAAAAAGCAGCCGTGTTTGCATTAGTCTAGGAATTAGTTTTATTTAATTCATTGGGGGTCAAACGCGCACATACAATGCAACTTGTGTCCCATGGCGCAGATGAAATGGTTGTGCAGCCACTTTAGAAGCAAATCCCTGAATGTTATCACACATTACCGAGAATCATGCAAAAATAATAAAAAAAAAAAAAAGAATACCACCCAGGCAGCCAAACTATAATTGGTTACATTTGTACATCAGGCATAAATTTTACTCTTCACATAGGAAGATACAACTTTATAGATTCATTAAATGTCTATGTAACTGAAACCAAACAGTTTTAACCGCACTAAGTGTATGTAAGTCCCATTGATGTCTCGCAGAGGGCTGTATCCTCTTCTGCCTTTTGAAAAATGACAAAAAATTGTTTTGTATTTTGGCTTCAAGCCACTTTGCATTAATTTGATGAGACTTCTTGCTGGCCCCTCCCACCCCAAAAAACTTGCTGGGGGCTCCTGGCTGCTGCAAGGTGGGCTCCACGTGTGCATGTCACTCAGGGAGGGCGAGTGAGCCACCTCAATGACATGCAACCACCATGCCGTAGGAAGCCAGTAACTCTCAGAACTCTGGACCAGACACTGTACCCAGATGGCCCTCATTAGTCTAATACCCTAAATCCCTCTCATCAGTCATATGAAGGTAGTCTAGGTCTCAAATAGTTTCATTTTTTAAAGTATCCTTTTTGCCAGGAAGGTGTACTCAACATACAGCACTAATGACTGACCAGCTACATCAGATTAACGCATGACATTTTTTCTGACATGTAAAGTGTCAGTCGATTTGGTCATTTACCTTTTTTTAAATGTTCTGAATTTAATAAACAAATACATTTGTCAGTTACTAAAATATGAAAGTTTGTTCTATTATAGTTTATTCATAGTTTCAAAAGAATATACATAAAAAAAAATTCTATGTCGTTAAAGTGAGTTTTCAGTAGAAATTTCTAGTAGAACACAGGTAATCGATTTCGCCTCATTCTGCTTCATCCAAGCCACTCAGCAGGAGACCTGAAGGCTGTTCAGATACCTGAGGGAGGTGTAATGGGGGGACTTTTAGGCTGAACCTCGCCCTCCTCGTTCCAGTACAATGCTAACATGAACGTTTGTTCATTTAGTATCACATTAAATAATACAGAGAGGCCTGAAGATAGCCACTGTTTTGAACATGCAGGTAAGTCAGTTTGAAGAGGCAACCCCCTTCCCCCCAGGTCTCTCCAGGCTTTTAAAGAACGAATCCACAGCTAAATACAGCTTTAGAAAGAAACTTATCAAATGAAACTTTTAAAATCCTTTCTGAGTTCAGAAAGGTGCAAGCCTGGTTGTCATCTCTCCAGTTGCTACTTGCGGGGAGCATATGCATACAAAGCAACCCAAGGCTTGCACAGGTCTTCCCTCTAGAAAGTGTTGATCACAGAAAAATAGCTCACTGGCAATCAAAATCAAGAGAAAACAATGAACAGAACCATCAGCCCCATCCTCCACCAGCCTCAAAGACATTCAGTCTCACGGTTCCTTCCACATCCACCTCTACTGAGAAACTGGTTCACTGGCATGATGCGTGACAAATGGTCAAACATGAAAAGAGACAGGTTTTTTTTTTCCAGTGTACCCTTCACCATTATGCAGTGTGACTGACACCAGTGCTGAACATTTGTTTGCCCTCCCACTAAATTACCCCATTTTACAGTAAACACAAATAGAAGCAATGTGGGCAGGAGCTCCAGCCATGTCACAGAAGTCATTCACCAAAAGTGAGCTGAACTAGTGGAGACAATGAAAGAAACTACAACGAATGAATGAATGCAAACAAAACAACTGCCAGTGAAGGCTTTTTGTTGTAAGCTGCCTGTTAGTGGATTCTGATTATGTACAATTTTCAGTTATCCAGTGACTAAATGCCCCGATAAGGACTGAGCCCTTAGGGAAATACCCTTAACAGGTCAGAGTTGACCAACATCTGCCTCGTACAGGAGCAAGAGAAAGATACAGTTCAAACATTGTTGGGGGGGAGGTGGCAACAGACAAACTGGAAATCGGGTTGGGGGTCCCAGTGCTCCACTAGGTGGGTACCATGAGAAGGTAGACACTATTATTGCTACAACAAAGTACGTTTGAGGAGAATCTTCATATGTTCACCAATGGAATGGGCTCTCCTAACTAACAGCTGTGCGGTTCCTCCGCTAGGAGTGTCGCTTTCCAGAACAGAAGCAAGTACTCCAGAAACAGGGGAAACTTCTGGAGTCTCTCCTGAACACAATCGGGGGAAGAGGAGGAGGACGCGGAGAGAGAAAAAAATGGCTCCATCAATGGCATCTAATGAAGATCTACTCTTCATTTTGATCACTTTTGCCAACACAGAGGGGGCTCACAGAGAAAAGGAGCCAGAGTTGAAAGAGTAGGAAAGCCATTAGGGACTCATCACGACACAGGACAGAGGTTCCCGTGTGTAAGGGCTGTCAATGCACAACACAGGAGCCAAAGTGGAAAGAGTGGGAAAACCATTAGGGACTCAGCGTGACACAGAGCAGAGGTTCCCGTGTGTAAGGGCTGTCAATGCACAACACAGGAGCCAAAGTGGAAAGAGTGGGAAAACCATTAGGGA
>JAODKL010000036.1:1458023-1470825 GCA_026780765.1 Petrocephalus schoutedeni | reverse complement strand
AGCTTCTGCATCTTCCTGTTGGACGCTGCATCTTCACACCAGCTGCTGTATCTGAAAAATAAGAGCCAGGGACACACACACAAGAGCTGGGGTTTTTAACAGGAAATATAGGGCACAAATGGGTATTTCCTGAAGGGGCATGCACATACACACAGACACAATCACAGTCCATTGGCAATTTATAGATGCAAAAGACCTTAACTGCACATCTTTGAACTGCAGGGAGACTGAGCCACCGAGCAGCCACACAACAGCCCAATGCCATGCGTACATAACACAGGTCCAGCTACCCACCCACCCCTTGGTGGCAAAACCTGCCGGGCTAGAGAAAGCAGGTCAGTATCCCATTGCTGTGAAAAGACACATGAATTGGGTGGTGTGTGTAGTTAATGTTTCTGAATGTGAATGTAATGTCCACTGTTTGAAATTCCACCCATGGCCACTGGGTGGCAGCAGCCTATATATTGAAGAACAGCAGGGAAGAGTATTGATCCAGGCCATTGGGCTCAGCAGGGCTGCATATGAGCACTGTCTGTCTGTGAGCCTGACATGCAGGGACGCTGTCAGCACTGCCATTTCAAGCCCCATTACACCAAAAATGTGCCCCATCCCAGGAGACACATCAGCAACACCTTCAGCTGTTTTAAAGGGGCTTTCTTGACAGTTGAACTGACTTGAATTATTCACCAGTCAATCTACTGGTGTGAATTAGAAGCAGCACCCGACCCAGAGCTATCCTGCTACACCTGCTAATGTGCAACTCCAACCGGTTCAGGTGCCCTGCAGTCACTGCGAGCAGACTGCTCTGCACTTTCACACTGAAATCCAACAGGGAATGTCACCCATAATAAGCAGGAAAAAAACATCTCTGCACTAAAGGCTTGGCATTCATGTCACACACAACATTCCTTAGAAAAAAATGGCAAGAAATGAGCTTACTGGAGTCTAAATTTAGAGACTTTTTAATTAAGCACAGAGTAGGAGAGCACCCGCTGCCACTCGGCTCCGGCATCTGAAATGTGCTTGTTTCGACATTAAAAATAATGAAACAAAGTGCTTCGGCTAAAAGCTAAACAGATGACAGGACAGCCATTCAGCAGTGGCTGTCCGTAAGGAATGTGGGGTTACACAGGGCGAGCACTTTAACTCTGAACCACTGAGGAGCCCCCTTCGATCTCACACCCAGAGCGGCCGTCAGCTGCGAACTCATCAACTCTCTGCTGAAAAAAAACGTACACGGAATATCATGCAAACCACCGACCATGAACTCAGTGATGGAGAGACCTTGAGAGATCAGACCTGTCCTCACGGCTTCTTCTCCAAGTGCACCCTCTGCAGACTGAAGCTGCATTTGTCCATTTGCCCACAAACAGAGAACTGGATGGCTGTAGGTGACTCAGGTGCTGGTTACAGTGAAGGTGACCTCAGGGATGAGGCAGGGGGGTGTTACAGAAAAAGGGCTCTCTCCCCAGGCCTCATGACATCAATGCGAGAGAGAACACTAATGATGCTCACTTCTCGGAAGACCTTATGCATGCAATGGAGAAGAGGGCAGCTCCTGAAAAAAAAACAAACACGGCTCCCCTTTTTAGAACCATTTTAGACAGCTTTTTGTTCGGGCTTTAATCTGCTTTGACGGAATGGAATTAGGAATGAGAGCCACTGGAATGTCCCCACTATTCACTACTACACTTGTGTTGGGTCCCTGGGGACTACCAGTCCATGTTTTTGCTCCCCCCCGCCCTTTGCTCCCTGTGGACTGTCTGGGAGGGACCAAAAATCTGGGGGTCGCTGAGGACTGGACTGAGAAACACTGGGGTAGTTTTAAAATAAATAAACAAATAAATCAGCTTGAGGTATGGCCAAGTTTCCCTGGAAACACAGTTGGGGGATAAAAGCAGGGAAGAGAACTGAAAGCAGCCGCATCCAAAGCATGGCTGGGCAGGATGTTCAGATTCACAGCATCACTTGCCCAGGAAACAAACACAGCAATACATCAGGCACTCAGAATGGAGCAGAAGAAAAGAATGGAGGGAACATGGGAACCAGGAAAATTGGCAAAGAGGGGGCACATTTGGGAGCATTAAAGCTAGTGTGCTAGTGGACCTTTAATGCTGGTCCTGAGGCCCGAATGGGGTTTGCCTGGGAGCTCCAGTATGCTACTGCTTACAGTCTCATACAGCTGCAGTGCCACAGATGACATTATGATAATGACAGATAATGATAAACTGTATTCTGTGATCCAAGTAAATTAAAAAAATATATAATAATACCTCACTTTCCATGGGAAAATTGATCACGTGACCTTTGACCCCCAACATGAATGCATAGTTAAGCATTTCAAGCATTTACATTTTTACCCAATAAATGAGATTTTTCTTTTTTCATTAAGCTGTCCAGGAAAATAAAATAGTTAAGCAAAACCAATCTCATTCAGATGGTCAAAAAATATTCCTTGCCATGGAAAACAACAGCATGGCAGTTCCTAGGCCATTAACATAACTATAGCTTTCTTTCACCCAATGTAAGGTGTCCAGCATGATAGAGAATACAAAGGTGTCCATTACAGACTGCACAGTCCTTTGAGGGACCAAAGCATTCTCAGTAACCTGTGGCTGGGCTGCCGGTGCTGACTGGATGGAACCAACGTTCAACCCAAAGAGTTTCAAAAATCAGCCCTTTATACTTTTATCTATTCCAATTAAATATCTCGTTATCTTTAAAAGCTATTCCGGTTCTGGGTTAAGTACCCTCCTCCAAAACAAGTAATACTGATGCATGAAACAGCAGAAATGAGGAATAAACACACCCACTACAGGACACACAAATATTTGCATTCATATCTTTGGGGGCACTGTCCATTCATTTCTAATCCCAAATATGACAACCTAAAACCTTACCCAGCCCTAACCTTAACTATAAGTAACCAAATGAAAATGAACACAATAGAAGATTCTTGGCATTTCTAGTCAATTGATTGCAGTCACAGATTTTTATAAAATTGAGATTCCCCTGTTGGGACCATTTTGGTCCCTGCAAATGTTAAAATAACAGTTTCCTTAAATCACATATCAAATGTCCCCACAATATAATATGTGCATAACCCACAGACATGAACGACAGGAAAGGCTACGGATTCCCTGCTGCTGTGAGAATCAGCATTATTCTGAAAGCGGGAAAAAAGAACTATCACAATCACAAACTTTACAACAGAACTAAAACACTACATTGTCCAGAGAGGGGAGATGTGGATAAAGAATTGAAGTGGGTGAAATGCTGTAGGAGGCATGGAGCATGCTGATAGCATCACAGGGCAGTCACACCTCACTGCACCATTTGAAAGGACAGTCATTAAACTAGAAACACCACTCAAGGAGGAAAATGCTGCATGACAGCATAAAGCCTAAACCAATTACAATGATGCATAAAGCGGCTATACGAATGGTAGCAAACTAAGTGTAGAAACAAACATATCTGTTCAAAATTCCCAGTGTGAGGGAAGGCCCACAAAAAAGAGGTCTGAACTGTGTTAGGCTGATTAAGGACTAAATGTGAAAGAGAATCACCACACACAGGTCATACGTGGATAAAATGGAGTACCTGTGTGATTGGAGAACTGCACAGAGTTGATGGAGTCCACCTCGAACCCAAGCACCTGTGGGACAAACCATCAGAGACGTATTGTTAAACAACCAATAGGATACAACGCTGAACTGTATGAGGGCCTGGAACTGCAGTACCCAGAATGCACCGCAGCTTCACGAGACCTCGCAGGCTGACGTATATACTTGCGGTCCTGTGTGTGCACTGACACAGCGACTCGCATAACTGTCAAGGAAAATCATCCTGAAGGCTATACAGTACTACTGCGTTTTGTATATGTTTCTTTTTAATCGCGACATACAGTCAAAGCTTTCCTTCACAGCTAAAGAAATAATTCAAAACAACTCGTTAGGTTTGGCTTTATGTTGATTTGTGTGTACACTCGTCGTCTTGCACAACATCATCCCTTCTTTGACGTCAAACCAGATATTTCATCAGCCACCTAAATTATAGACAGCCTTGGACATCCCGGATAATCCGAAAATCGACACGTTTCTCCCCGGCTCATTCATTTTTTGTCGCTGTCACATTGCTAAGACTTGCAACCGCCGATTAAAACGTAAAAGGCAGCCATTAACCGTAGACGTAGGACTTTTCCCAGTGGCACCTAGCTTAGCTTGCAAGTATCTTGCTTCCTTTAAATTATGTTTGTAAATTAATCTTTTGTTTGTTAGTTGCCAATTTCATGTTCGGATATTAATGGCGTTATACTGTTGTCATGATGATGACGACGACGATGATGATGATGATGCTGCTGATGATGTTTAAAGCCGGCGTTGTCGGATTGCTCCTCCGGCGAAGAGACTGAGCAGAGGACAAATTTTGTAACATATTGAAGACGTACACGTCGTCCCGGTGTCTGAATGTCATTAATCAATTCCAAGAAAAAATACAAGACAACTTTTCGTATACCTGTTGGCACGCTCAGTTTATTTAAAAAACACTAATCGAAATGAAACATGGGCATGCATTTAAACGCAAACCCAGATCTCGGCGATTAATACTGTAAAATTGCATCACGACATGACACCAATTACTCGTGCACGCATGACAGTCTTTGGGTTAACGTTTTCTACGGTATGCTTACTCGAATACAGAATTCGCACACACTTACTTGACATGCGATAACAAATAAGAATATTTTGCCATGTGACCTTTAGTTTCCTACCTGCACTCAACACGTTTCCAATAATCCCCATCATTCAAATGAAGCCAGTGGAACCTCTCTATTAAGAAACGAAATACAACTTTCAGAGAATGCGATACATAAAAAATCTTACCTGTAATGGAAATGATGCCGATTTATTCCCAACGTATCCCCTAACAACATGACTCTGAATTGACAACACTCTGCATTCCATTTCGTGCGTTCCCTTTATCAAAGATACACTGACTGGCTCTCTGTGTGTATCCCCGGCTATGTGCAGCTAGCTAAGAAAGTGCAGTTTCCGATCCGCTTAATGTGGAAATTATCCAGGACCGAAAAAAAACAGTACAGCGAAACTGAACTGAAGGACACACAGCTCACACCGAAACACACATTGACGAGATACACCTAAATTCTTCAGGCAATTAAGAAGGACACCTAAGTCCATCTACGTCACGGGGATAATAATTGACCCGCTGAGACCTGACAGCACGCTATATTATTAGATTCCGGCTTGACAATACAATGAGTCTTTATATAGCATGTGAAATAAATCTTTAACGAAATTTAATTATTTTGTACGTTGCTCTATCAATAAATAACGTGTACAATAATTCTAACGTTTTACTCTACGATCGTTCGGTGTAATGTATGTATATAATGCATTGTATATAATGTATATAAGAAAAGCGAAAATATAATGTCCAGCGATTTGTGTCGGGGTTATTATTATTTTTCTTTTTACCTAAGTAGCGCAGACTTCGAACCGAACTTGGGGTCCTTAGTTGAGTGTGTCGCGTTATGAAAACCGTCTGAAATAAATAACTGTAAAGTGAAAACGATTGCTGTTACCGTTGGCATTAGGCTACTCTGTCTTCTACTGAAACTGCACATTCGTAAAGTCAGCGCTCTGAATGTTAAATTGTTTAAACTGTCCCCAATTGCCTGTGTCAAACAGATATCAAGAATAGTAAAGCCTCCACAACTTATATGATACTGATGACTGTTGTCAGCAAAGTATTTTTAATATGATATTAATCTGGAAACTGTAATCCCCGTGTGTGCCCAACGTTAATGTGGTTATGCCTTGCGCTGTTTTGTTGTTGGGGGAAAATCTGGTGATTTCATGGTCTGATAGTGAATATTATTAATTAAAAATTAATAATTCGTCTACGGTTTACCTGAGGGCCTGTAGCCTATGCCAGGCAGCTGAAGGCACAAGGCAAGGGTGGGCTGTCAGTTCATCACATTGCATACACACAAAGTCTGTGGGAAATTTAGAGATACCACTTAGCCATGTCTCTGGCCTGTTGGAGGAAATTATATTACTTGCAAGAAACCTGTACAACACAGGGAGACCATGTAAACCATACACACAAAGGGAAAGTCGGATTCAAACCCCTGTTCACCATGGTACCCACAGTAATAACAAACCACTAGAATTAATAATCACTAGTAGCTGTAGCATGGAGTACGTACAAAACATATAAAATGATATTATAAACTATAAAGTCTTAAATATTTTCTTAATGTGACAGCTAGATTAATAGGCTACTAAGGCACCCAATAAAAGAAAAATTCTGCAAGAGCATGGGGTGGAATGGGAGCCAGCACCACACAAATGGCTCCCAGCTGCCCTTTTCAGTCCACCAGGAAGTGCAGTCCTGCTCCTCAGGGCCAGCATTTGAAATTGCTTGTGTCACTTTCAATGTCATTATTTTGAAACTGATGAGAGCCCCTGCATTTTAATGGCCGTGCTCAATGTATGACAGTATGTTTTCCTGGAGAAATTCTGATTGAGTCTCTTGTTCAGGGAAGGGTATGGTATTATGATTACTGTCAAAAACAACAAAGCCAGAGGCAAATCTACATCATATGAAAACACCAATTGCTCTTGATTGTAATGAAAGTGCATTAAAAGTCAAGGTTTCCAATTCAACGTATGATTCATGAAACAACGTATTGTGAGTGTGTAAGCCCTCTGAATGGGCATACTTAGCTATTAATATTCATTTATCCTGCTTAATTATGGTCCTATGCCATTACAGACTTTAAAGATGGGACGTGTAGTGTTTGTTATTGGTGGTTATTTGATGTGCTCAGTCCTCATGGACTATAACTCACACAGGAAATGACATCATTCAGGGTATCTGCCTGTGCTGTTCCTCTGCACTACTGATAAGCTCTCCTCACAAAAATAATAACAATAATACACCAAACCTTCCTATATAGTCTTCCTTGCCCTTGTTTTTTTTCCTCATAATGACCTAAAAAATGAAATCTTGCTGTTGAGATTAAATAACCCTATCTATCCCACAAGGCTATGTATATTTACCACAATGGTGTTAGTATCACATATTCTAGACGCTGCATTGTGTTCTGCTATTCAGGAGGGTCTACAGGGAGACAGATGCCAGGGGACGATAATGATGGAGCGGCCACTCGTCCTGCAGGTGAGCTTGTGGTGTTGGGTGTAAAAGTGGAGGTTGGGAATAAATAAGGAAAAATCAGTTTGAGGGGGCTGCAAAGGCACAGGTGTTTACATCAAATTGAGGACAAAGTGTTCAGACACATGGTGGGAGGAGCTGTATCACGGAGACATGCTTGGCATGTTGGAGAGGTCTGGCTGGCATTGCAGGATGGAGAGCCCCAGTTGGGCTCTAAGGACCGCTGTAGCCCCTCTTCAGTGGCTCCCTTTCCTGACACTCCTGGCAGGCTGTGGGAAGCGTCATTGTGTGGGCACAGACGCAGTGAAAGGCCACGGTTCCATAAGGGACCTTGGCGCCTGGCTGCGTACGCAGTGGCAAATGTCCACAGCAGAGATCAAGCTCAGAAAACAAGGTAAGAGAATCACCTGGGCTGTGAAGCTCACGATGTACTTCAGGTCAAGTGCAGAGGACATTACCACATAATCATCGTATACAGATCAATACAGTGTCTGTGTCAACACCGTTATACCTCAGGGTTGACAATATATAACACAATGGGCTCCATTGATTTAACATGTATTTTAAAGTCTGCATACAGGATATCGATTCTTTTATGCTCTGATTTCACAAGGGTTTTGGGTCAGTTAAATAGTTTTAATTCTTTGGTTCTTATGTTTGCTTTAAAAATGTTTGTTCCGATGTAAAGCAGTTGGCAACTAATGGGTAAATTTAAATAAATATTGCGTGATGATGAAATATTAAATTTCACAAAAGCCAGTTTTTCATTTCCAGTTTTCCAGTTATTGTTTATTCAATTTTTATTAAAATATCTACAGAAATTCCAGCTTTAAGCTCTCTTCTAGATCAACAGTGATAGATCAAAATCTGAGAGTCTAGGCAGTGCTGATTCTGATTGTGGAAGTTTCAGCCAAGGTTTGGTCTGAAGGAGATTCTGTTTCTCTAGATGGCAGTGGATTGGCTCCTGAGAGCTGATTATATACTTTATTCAATGGTGAAGTATAAGGTAACTTTTATTGTTAAGGATAGACTGTACTAGTCCAACAAAATTAAACAACATATTGCATTAATGCATACATAGAACATATGGTAAGAGGTCAGTTACAGAGTACTCAACTGGTTGGTTGAAACACAATCTTGATGTGGATTTTTACTTTCTGGACCTTAAATTTCCACTTCTGCTAAGAAGGATATTGCCCTGGGTGCTAGGTATAGCACTCTAGTCATATTAGAGACACAGAGCAAAAATATAATTACAATGAATACAACTATATACATTGTCTGGGATCATATATGTGTGGGAATGCGTAGTTTCCGATCCTTGTAGTGTTTATAAGTGGAAATAACAGTTCTACAGGGGATTCTTTTCATTAGCATGCTAGTTGTTCTTTTTCCCTGTCCCTGTCAATATGTCTCCCACAGATATCTCTCAACCATTCACAGGCCCGGCCCAAAAACAACTACTCTACTGCCGTGTTGGGATTGGCTATCACTTACAAATCCTGCCCAATGGAAGCATTGGGGGCGTGCATGAGGCCACGGAGTATAGTAGGTTCTACTTTCTCTGTTTTCTATGTATCTTTGTTTTGGGTTACACTGGACATTTCATCTCAGCATATAGTTTAATGAATACTTGTGTTTGTGAGTGCGTGCATTTTTCATGACCACCCCCAAAGGTTGGCTGAAGGTGTTCTCCGTGAACTGGGGTGTTGTGGGAATTAAGGGACTGAAAAGCAACCTCTACTTGTGTATGTCCAGTGAGGGAATTTCCTGGGGATCGGTGAGTCCTAGTCTGTACACCACCAAGCCAAAGGTTCCAATTTATTCTACCAGACAGATTCTCGTATTCTTTATAATAACTAAAATATAGAATAATTATGATGAAGGAGTTAACAAGTCAAGAATAAGTCAGTTTATAATAACTAATTTTGGGTTGAATTCTCCTTGGGCTGAGTGTTCAATTTGCTTGTCCTGTTGCTTTGAGATCAGGAGCACTTCATGGCCGAATGCCTATTCAGGGAGGACATGGAGGAAGACCATTACACCACCTACGCCTCAGCCTCTCACCCGGGCCTTTACCTGGCCCTCTCCCGAAGTGGCAAAGCCAAGAGAGGCAACAGTGTGCAGAAAGAGCAGCCCTGCGCCCACTTCCTGCCTCGCCTCCGAACATGACTCTGTCAGAGTCAAATCCTGCCTGCCTCTGTGGCTGAGCAGTCTCCATGGAAACAATGGAATGTGACATATTGCTGAAAACCAGATTTGATTAAAAGATGTGCGGGGGGGCATAACCCCACGACTAAAGAGGAAGTGGTCAGCCCCACCCATTGGAGCTGGATCAGTCAGTAAGATGATGCCAGGTACCAGGGAGTCAGTATGTCTGCATAAATCTTATTTATATTGTCAAATTTAATTTATTTTTCTTTCTTAATAATTCATGTTTTACACTTATTACTATATGTTCAGTATTGTATGTATTTATTAGATTTTATTACATTGCTGACAGACATTGGCTTTAAACAAGCTTCTTCATGACACCTGAACATGAATTGTGAATTGCTGTGCCTTCTGCACCAGTGAGAGCTCTCCTAAGACTGCATACCGTACTAGGAGTGTTTCAGCCTCTTACTCCCAGAAGCATGGGCAAGATGCAGCACTGCCATGTACTGTAATGAGTAATAGTATTGTCTGTGTGTGATTTGTCACTATAAACCTGCATTTTAACAGATCTTACTGGTCACTATAATGTTTATTACATGAGCCCATAGAGAGCTGTCTTTAAGTTCAGGATATGAATCTCTAAAAGAAATTCCCTTCAACTGTGAGTCATACCATGAAAACACATTGAAAATACATGTCTGCCAGCCTTTAATGATGGATTTAATATGGAGTTGGCCTACCATTTGCAGCTATAACAGCTTCAACTCTTCCGGGAAGGCTTTCCACAGGGTTTAGGAGTGTGTTTATGGGAATTTTTGACCATTCTTCCAGGAGAGCATTTGTGAGGTCAGGCACTGATGTTGGATGAGAAGGCCTGGCTTGCAGTCTCTGCGCTACTTCATCCCAAAGGTGTTCTATCAGGTTGAGGTCAGGGCTTTGTGCAGGCCAGTCAGGTTCCTCCACACCAAACTGGCTCATCCATGTCTTTATAGACCTTGCTTTGTGCACTGGTGCACAGTCATGTTGGAACAGGAAGAGGCCATCCCCAAACAGTTCTCACAAAGTTGGGAGCAAAGGAAAAAAAGAGTTGGGAGCAAATTGTCCAAAATGGCTTTGTATATTGAAAATCAATTGTCTGTGTTTTAAGCAAAACAAGTCCCTCATTCAGAGAGGCTGGGAGACTGTCCACAGCTTTTGCAAAGGGTAATTTTTTAATTCAAGGGAAATTATTTTAATAAAATCATTTCTTTCAAAGCAGACTTTAACACAATCTGTTGTAAAGAAATGTTCATAAGTGAAATATCTCAATTGATTTGGAATTAAAGTCAGGCTTACCTGGCGAGTCTAGCATTTGTCAGTGTACAGTAGGTGCTGTTGTGTTTGTGGTCACTAGTGTTGTTATCGCTGGCCGTGGTGTCTGTGTCCCTGTTTCCCAGAGTCCTTCACTCGCATTAATTTGCATCCTTCCCTCTCCCTTCACACGTGCCTGACTGCCTGTGACAATGATTTAAAAAATGTCTTCCGTATCTTCAGTCATCGCAAGCTTATTGAAAATGCCGATCCAGAGTCAATGAGAAGCACAATGTGTGCAAGTAAGCAATGCAAACTGCTGTTCAAGCCGCTAAACCCTCGCCATATCCTTCCAAATATTATTGATTGTTCTTTGTTTAGACAAGGTTTTCATCCAAGGCAGCATAAAATTTCAGCCAGTTATTCATCTGTGTTTTTTACCCGATTAATGAAGGATATGTAAATGTATCATGAGTTCCAAAGGTGGACTCATCGTAAGATACCCAGTCTGGCATTTATGGCTATAAATTCTCACGGGCAAAACGCTGTCTTAAGGCTGTGTTTTAGAGAAGTAGACTCGTTGCCAAAACCTTGCAGGAAAGTGCTTAACCAGAACAGCTTTCATAAAATAAGGTTATAAGACGTGTCTGCTGCTCTGCATGGGAGCATCTGCTAAGCCACTAAATGATGTGTGAAAAAGCCTGCTTTCCCCCGAGCTGCTGAGTCAGAGCCTGCCTCTTTATCCGTGTCGTCGTGACCGCGAACAGAGGAGGAGGAGAAGATTAAAGGCGAGCGGCATTTCTCCACCGCCAGCCGGTGACTCATCTAACTGACTCCGTTTTCAGCTGCAACGCCTTTTCGGCGTTTCTTGTCAGTTCAGCCTATTAAAAAGCTCATAGCGCGCAGTCGGCTACTACTACTGTTCTTATCACAATAGGACTAGGGCAATGGGAGAAGGCACTGGAAACGAGAAAGCATTTGTTGGAAATCAGACTCATCCACTATCTTCCTGACCATGGCTCTGTTCACATCAGGAATTCAGTTTTCTACCTCGTAGTACTTATTATTAATACCATTAAGCGTTGAACACCAACGTGGGAACGTAGTCTAATCCAGCACTATTAGGTATAATCCCAGGGCTGCAAAAGGCATAATCACAAGTGGTTGTGAACTGAAATACTAGTCTGTGTCCCTGCCCCTACCCGAATTAAAAAGATGAGACATTTTTATCTGATAGCAAGTAAATTAAGAAAAGTAACCCGAGTAATTGGACTGGAGTGTACCCTCTGATGACCAAGTCTTTATGGCATTATAGTCACGTCACATTTTATGTAGATATATCCTGTACATATATACATTAGACAACAAAGCAGTTGGGTTCTGAAAATGTGTTTATGTATCTTTTTATACAACGAAACCACATTAATAACGTGAAAGAGACTCGATACACCATCACTTGACTTGCAGGGGAAATAATCAAGTGCTGACATCTGCTGGGCGGAAAGTGCCATTGCTCCATGGTCCTATCAAGAATCGTTAAGGATTTCTCGATTTTTGTTACAGCTGTAATATTCGGTTCCTTTCTAGGATTCGGCTCCCTCTGAGTCACTCACTGATCCGGGTCTGCGACTCACTTGAGTCAGTATTGCCAAATCACCTGCCGTTTGTCTTTTATAGAAGAAAGTATACATGTCTCGTGATGAGAATGAATGCACAATATACATTAATGAATTAAACACTGTCTTACAAATCACACCGTTTCAATTCCAAAAGGTGTTCTATCAGGCTGAGGTCAGGGCTGTTACAAATCTCATTGTTGACGAAGTCTAATCAGTGACCATTGTGTGAAAAGCTGGGGAACAATAGTCTGTTAAGAGGGGGGAAGAAAGAGGAAGAAGGAGAAAGAAGGGGGAAAGAGAAAAAATGGGAAAGGAAAAAGGGAAAAACAAGGGAGAAAAAGAGAAAAGAAATTGATTTTTTATGTCCTAATCCTCTATCGCTAAATTTCTAATGCCATTATATTCATTAGATTATTTAAAAAACCCTTTTGTATGAAAAAAGTTGATCCCCAAGGTCGCATATTCGAATCCCACATTTCCCAAAAATTGAGTTGTTCATTATTTGCTGAAACATTTATTTTTTATTATTGGAAATAATA
>JAODKL010000036.1:1421552-1435445 GCA_026780765.1 Petrocephalus schoutedeni | reverse complement strand
ACACAGGCCCACTGTGACATTGTGCCTCTAATAACTACCCGCTGCTTCCTGTCTGTTAACCAGTTTTCAATCCAAGTCGCTACGGTTCCTAAAATCCCTGCGAATTTGAGCTTTGAGATGTGGTTTCTCTCTCTCATATAAATCCTGCGTTCGTTTATCGCTCTCCGCAACAGTCGCAACTCGGACAAAAATGTCACAAAATCATCACTTCCCGTCGGAAACACGCCCCTTTTCTGAGTTTGAAGTCGGACAGAATTTTGTTGTCCGAGATTCCCCTGTGATGTCATTTCAAGATGGCAGCTTACTGCTCCTCTATTTTATAGATATTTCAAAACGTTTATATTATTAAATGTATTACTAGTTATTAAAGTAATCGCACACGGTCTTCCATATGAAGTAATAAATGTCTTTTCGTGAGCTTTTGTGCTCATATCACGACAATAACAGCGTGTTTGTGGAGGCAGCCATGTTGGTTCCAAGTTGTGGGGCTCGAACGGGAAATTGTCGGTTGTGACGCCTCGCACCTCGGATTTTACGACTTCGTCGGGACAAACAAACGCACCAATAGCTTTCTTCATAGCCCCTTCCAAACATAGACATTCCCCTCCCCTAGCCTCAGTAACTCCACACGGCCCTAGCCACTTACCCCGATGTGCTGGAAGAGCCAGGAGCGCATGACATTGGTGGCCTGCTTCGGAAGGACCCCCCGCTTGTTCTTCGATGTACTGTCGTCATGGTTAAAAAAGCCCAGGTCTTGGTTCAGCTGCAGCTGGAGCTAAGGAGGTGTGGTGTGGATCAGAGCATGTGAGCGGAGCGTGAGCGAGGAGCGGAGCGGGTGGAATTTGGTCAGAGTGCGGAGCGGTTTCTTTATTAAGGCTGGAGCGGTCGCTCTGTCTCGCTCCAATTTCGCTCTGATACCGCTCGAGCCTGCCCAGAATTCTACCCAGAATTCATCTGTACAATTATGAAGGCTGGTACACAAATTGTGCTTTTCCACCACAGCAAGTTCCGTACTTTTTATACTGTTGGTACCTCAGTAAAGTACCAAAAGTTAAGTACTTCTTTTGTGCTGGGTTTCCACTGGCGTAAAAACTGGTACACACGTGAGGCGGAGCATTTCGTAATGAATTCTGAATTTAAAAAATGGCTGTAGTATACAGCTGGACATGTTATGCACATGCGGTTCTTACATCGCTAGTGAGTTACATTAAGATCAGACTGTTTCTTACTTTCAGTTTTGTACAGACGGCGCAGGGGTTAATATTTCGCTAAATCATTTTGACTCTGACATAGGGAAAAAGCTTTGCTACCTTTGGAATTTTAATGATTATTCCTTTTATAGATTATCCAATATATATTTTTAAAATCGGTTTAAAGTTTACCTCCGCTGCTTTTGCATGACCGCTGCATGCGTTCTCCGAGACGATCATAATCTCTCATCCTGGCTGTTTAAATCACTCCTAGACAGGTTTGTGAGAAATTTATGTTAACTGTTTTTTGCTTTTTAAATACCGTAATATTTATTATAACAAAATCACATTGCTATATTTGGAAATTCTCCATTACAGTGCCGCCCTAGTGTATTAAATAAAATACTTTTAAATATCTTGTTATGCCATCCTCATCTTGTTGCACCTGTTCTTCCTACTAGATCGTATATATTTTTTCTTACTTCGTTCATTGTTGTTTTCTGAGTTCGTAACTTTTTTTCCAAGACGGCGGTCGCATTATGTTTCAGAATCGGGCTATTTACATAACTAATGAAGTTACACCCCACAGTTCCCAAGTACCAAAGAAGTACCCCAACTGGTTTGTCACTTTCGGTACTTGAACTTTTGGTACTGGTACTCGACCGGAAGTCAATGGAAAAGCCAAAGTACCAAAAGTACCGTACTTGTTGTGGTGGAAAAGCGTCCAAATTGCCCAAGATGGAGTTTGCAAAATATTTTATAAAGGTTAAAGGTGACAGTTGATAGGCATGCAGATTATTTCTCCCTCTTTAAAACTGGAGCGAGCGTGGAGCGATTTTACTGGAACGGGAGGAGGAAATTTTAGTGGAGCGAGGAGCGGTATGGAGCGGAACGGCTTAGTGCAAATTAGAGCGGAGGAGCGGGCGGAGCTAACAGCCTTGTGAGCGAGGAGCGGAAATTCACACCGCTCCGCTCACATGCTCTGGTGTGGATACTCATGTGAGCAATCAGTAACATCCCGAGCCTGGCTCACAACATCAGCATGCCGATAAAGACACTTACCTGTGTGTTCTGGATGCGGATCGTCCCCGGTGAGATGGTCTGTGTCACAACCTGTCCTTGGGGTGTGACCACAGTGACGGGCTGGTACACAGTGCCACCTGGAGCACAAACGGTGGGCGAGTACAGATGTGTACATATCTAAGTAACTGTAACACTCAGCTGCCTCTGTAACACTATAATGAGTGATACATTATATATAATGACAATGGCTGAGAACCACAGGCCTAAAGGATGGGAAAATATGTGATAAACAAAAGTACTAAAAGTGCAAAAGGTCAGGCTGTTTGCATCTGCTCAGAGCAGACGGTGGAGCCTGCGTCCCATGGAGACGAGCGTACCTGCCACCACCTGTGCGGGGTTGACGGTCGCTACGGTGACGTTGCCCTGCTGCAGGGCTGATGCTGGCACAACAATCCCCTGGGGGCTGAGGGTCCCTGTGAACGAACTGGAGGTCTGGGGGAGACGCACACAGACACACCACATGGGGACAGATGTCTCTGTGAAGGCTGAACAGTGGCTAAAACTACTAATTATAAAGGAAGAGAAAATCTACCCCCCACCCCCTGGGGTTCCTCTGCTTGTTACCTGCGTCTGTACGGGCGAGTAGGGGCTACCCGGGTCTCCGCTCAGCAGAGTCTCACTGTTCATCTTAGTCTTCAGGCAGGCGATGTAGCGGCTGCAAAAGTCCTTGCATAAGTCGCTCACCTTCTCCAGCTCCAGCAAGTGTATGCGTAGCACCTGGATGGCCTTTACCATCTGTAAGCAGGATGACACCTATGAACTGCATTTTACAGCAAAAGCTATGAAAAAGCTCTACAGGTGGGTTTTCAAACTTTCCAGGCAGAAAAAAAAATTACTTGCCGAAACTGACAGATAGACATTATTATGATTTGAATATTATGCGACTGCCCTGGAAAGCAATGTCACCGTACATTAGGGTTAACTTGCCAACATCAGAAAATGGGAGCTTCATGCATCCAATTGTAATTTATTGTTCTATTTAATTGTTAGAGGTTTGTTTACACTCAAGAGTTCAACTGACTGAAATTTGCACAACAATGGCAGTGATTCCAGGATTTACCAGTCAAAGCTATAGTAATATATATTTTAGCTCTAAAAAGAATGATGATTTTAGCAGGAAGGATAACAATAACATATGGAGTGATATCAGCAGTAACAAACAATGATAAAAGATGTCATAACATTCACTCTAAAAGTAAAATCATGGATGATGCTAGCATGGAGGCCATCAATATTAATTATTCTTCTATCACAGTTGGCAATATTAACATCAAAGATAAATGCTACCATAAAGTAGAAAAGATGCTGTCATAATGATAATGTATAATGTAAACAGCTTTATCACTCCCTCCATCTAATCCCTACTCCTCCCACAGCCCACAGCTGCTAAAATTTCTAGAATTACTGGATGGATTAGCTGCAAAAAAAAGCCAAGAAATGTGTTTTTACTCAAATGCTCTGCATCCTAGCTGAGATATGAAACAACACCTATTCATCAACTGCACATTTCACTTACATGCTGATTTGCACAATTTGTCACAAGGTGTTTTAAAATGCCATTTATATTATGTATATTCTTTATACGTCTAAATATTGACATTATATTTATTCATCATTTGTACTATGACCAACATTTTCCATGACATAACAGTGAGAACTATAATAGACAAGCAAAAGTTTTAACTGTGTAATTACAATGTAATGTCATACAGATATTTCTTTATCGCCATCACTGTTAGGCAATCCATCTCAAACTTTGATTACTTCCAGTTTGTCACCAATGTGTCTATGAAAGATCCATAAAACCCTTCAAGAGTTACTGTATTCACAAGACCAAGTATTTTCTACAGCTGCCACTTCCATCCTTTGCTGCCACACAGCGCTGCTACTGCAGCTGCTTCATTTTTAGCACAACTTGTCTGTAGATCGTCATACACAATTTTTCTGTGAAGCAGTAATAAGATTCATCAAATATTCTTTGACTTTTCGCGTTCACAAGGTCAAACGTACAAAGATCCTTCAACTATTTTTTCAGTTATTGTTTGATCATTAACATTGTCCTTTAATTTGCTATCACTATGCAGCGCTACATTAGTATTGGGGTGATCTGTCTCAAGATGTTATCAACTCCAGTTTGTCACCCATTCAATGTCTCTGCAAAGTTTGAAAAAGGTCTGTCAGATACTTTTTGAGTTGTCGTCTTAACAAGAAAGTATCTGTGGCTGTGGCAGACTGGTCCCAAAAGCATATTCACCTTGTCTGGTGAATACAATCAATAATCTCAACAGTTATATCATGTGATATAAACAAAAACAAAGTAGTGGTGATACCAGCCATGAAACCAAGAGACAGAACAGCTGGAGAATGAAGAGACATCCATCTTTACCAGGTTGTCGAGGTCTGGGTCATCACTGAAGAAAGCCTTGCCTTCTTTCTCTTGGCTGCGGACAAAGTTCTCGATGTCGACATCGAAGCTGGCGGAGGTGACACACTCAGAGCTCTGGGTGGACTGTTCACACTTCTCGAAGAGGAGGGCTAGCAGCGGGAACAGAGGGTGCCTGGGACATCAGGGAGCACAAACACACTGTTTAAACTAGAATGTTATTAAGTAAAACAATTTTGCAGCACTGTTGCAATTTCAGAGACATACAGGAGTCAAAGAAACATTTAAAAACACCCATTCTTGAGAACAGCTGGGAGGGGTGGAGACCACAACTCACTACAGAAAACATCATCTTTCTCATTCGCATAATACTCGTTGCACATCTATACATGCACACACCAACAAGAAACACAGGGGTGGGAGGGAGGGAGACAGAGGTACCTGTAAATGGACTCCTTGTCAGCGTCCATAGAGGTCTGTGTCTCCACAGGCGGGGGACTGCCAGTGCCCCCACCACTCCCGTCCGGAAACCTCTGGTCCTGACCACTGTCCGTCTGCACGACGGCCTTCATCTGTGTGAGGGAAAGGGTCAGGGGTGGAGCAAGGCAGAATGACGCAGACTGGGGGAGGGCTTCATACCTAACAGTGAACATGATGCTGCTTCCTCTGCCTAGGGTGCTGGGAGGCAACATTAGCTGCTTTCACTCTTCTAACACACCACAGCTGGTGAGGAGGGTGATCAACGCCCCGTAACACAGGGCTGGAGGGCTGATGGGTCATTGATAGGTCTCAGAGGTCAGAGGTCGGAGCTAGACTGTAAAAAGGGCCTCTCATCCCACAAGCTGTAGTACATTAGGGCTTTTGTACCAGCTTCTATTGACAGATCAGTTATGCAATATAAAGCAGACATAAGTTCTGCAATCAGTATAAATATAATGTTGGATCTTTAATGTTGGAGCTGCTTAAGTGACTTTTTTTCCAGACATACACTCCTGGGCCATCCTCAAAATTGCAAAACATTAAACTTTTAATGGTCTCAAGAGCAAATAGCCAGAAGATACGTGAAAATTTTGAATACCCAAACATTTGCCAGTCTGAATATTTTTATATAACATTTGTTCATAATTTTGTCTTCGCATACCAAAAGATTATGCATGTGAATTTCCCCGTTTCCTGCTTTTCCCCCAAACAGTGGCACAAGGCTTTTTTTTACGTTTTTGTTAATTATCTGACCAATGGTTTTTCTGTCAAGACCAATAAAAGCTTAATGTTTTGCGATTTTGGGTCTGGCCCATGTTTTTGCCCAGAGGTGTATATATGTGACACATACACTTCACTGGACTGTCTTAAGATAAGTACTACAGCACCTCCCAGCTATTACCTGTACATTATCCTTAAGCTATCAGGCTGTTACATTCCCATTACAACCATACTACCTGTTGAAAAAAAGTACGGGTATTTGCCAATAACACTTCTGGATAGGTGTTGGAGCCCAGCTGGATATACATGTTCAATATCATGGCCTCTCTCTCTCTCTCTCACACACACACACACACACACAGACAGTGAAGGTACAATCCACAAGCCATGTGACAGGAGGTCATGTGGGTGGGCAACAATAGATCGATTGACAGGAGAAACAGTGATATACTTTTCAAAGAACTGTAAAAATATCTGGTTGGTCACGGCACCCAATTCTTTAATGACAGCCATTCTTCACAGACATACACTGCAGGCAGTTAGCTGGGTTATGTGACTCGGGAACACAGAACGTAATCAGCAATGTACATGGCTGCCAACAGGTACTAACGACCACTGGCCCTATGAGACTGAGAGATGTGCCAAGATGACAAAATAATACAAATCTCAGACCCCTTTAGCTAACAGAGAATAAGCAGCTTTCTGGTTTTCATCAAGAGGGCCCTTCTGATGCTGATGTGTGTAATCGTGATGGGAACCCAGAGCCTTGAACCAGCAACCTTTATTTTGACTCCTTTTCAGAGGACAGGAACGGCTTCTCTGTGCCACTTCCACAATGAGGGTTCAGACCAGTGCTCAGTGGCCATTGACTTTTGGTGGGGGTACAGAAAAATCCTGATACATTAGCATGGCATAATATTTTCTCTTACTGGGGGGGGGGGGTAGTGTTAGCCATACCTCCTGGTACTCATCCATGGACACCGACTGAGCTTCCATCGCGGTTACTGTAGGCCCACTGGGAGCTGAAACATCATAGGATCGTGGCGAAGCCCCAGGTCTGCAAACGTGCACACATACATGCCAATATGCGCTGAATCGCTACTGGGCAGAAGGTGGACGAGAAGCCCTGTAATGCAATGGGGGTAATCTGGTTTTGCTTTTTTTGGCTGGATTGATAATTATCCAGTGGCTTTGAAATGTGGAGCCGACAGCAGACACATAAAACGCCACATAGGAATAAGGTGGCCGGAGTGAGCGGATAACTGCGGGGCCCCGGCGCCAAAGCGGACGTCTGCTGTGATTTCCATATAACATATGCCATTATCATCATTATTAAAATCAGAATTCGAATATGTTTTCGTAACATTTCCCGTATCCAGGCTGTAATACTAAAACGACCCCGTCCCGTTAGCGGCGTATTCTTATTTAATGCGGGTCAACACAAAAGACCGCGGGGCTCCTCGGAGGGACGTTATGAGGTTTATTCCCTTTCTTAGGATGCCGTGAGTAAATCGGTCGGGGGTCTGTTCAGTAAGCGCGCAGTTAACATGGCAGGGACGGGGGCGGTACCCGCGCCGCACACAAAATGGACACCAGCTGGCGGAGCACGCGTGTCTCCGCGCCCCGTTCGTGCCGAGATGGAGCCCGATTCCTGTCAGTATGCGGCGGAGCCCGCGACACGATCACACGCCCACCACCCCGGGCCCGCGGCCCCCTCCCGCGTTAGCCACTTAGCCGCGGCCGCTAACATTCAGTAAATGGTGCGGCGGCTCGCCGCTCCGTGTGCCGGGAGTCCGCATGCTAGATGGCGCGGACGCTTACAAAGGCGCCCGGCTCGCAGTAACGGCGGCGAGGCGCCAAAATGCCCGCCCGGCCGGCTAACGGCGTCCGCCGAGCGCCTGAGGACTCCCGCGGACGACGATCCGCCATGTTCCCCCCCCCCCGAAGCGGCTGTGTGCTCCGCCAGCAGCCGCGGCCGTCGCTGCGAAACGCCGCGTCTCCCCGCAGAACCCCGCTAAAAACACGCATCGTCCGAGGCTACCGCGGCTCAGCTTCCCCGTACTATTGTTATTTTGCTATATTTAACCGTCTCTGTCCCTTTAATATGAACAAAAACCTGCCCACTCCAGTCTATCAATCAAGCGGGGGACAGCTGCCCATCCCTCCCCTTGTGCCGTTCGCGCTCGAAGCGGACGAGGGGGGGAACAAACCGGGCCCTGCTCCCACTTCTCCTCCTCGCTTATCCAGACATTTCTACTCCCCAAAATGCCGACATATTTTTCCCCATATGAAGGCTTTTCTCGCCGCCCGCCCGGCTAATCGCCCCTTTCCCTGCCCCCACCAGCCTCCCCAGCCAGGTCCCCGGCCCGGCCCGCGGTATTTTAGCGCCTTGCTTAGATTGTTTGATTGATAGGGAACGGAAAAAGAAGATTTTGAGTGACAGCTTACCTGAGTGCCAATCTTCGTCACACTGACAAGCAGTTGCAGCAATCGGGACTCGCAGTTGTCGCGTTGCGTCATCGCGTAACGACACGCAGAGTCGCGAGCTCATGAATATTCATGGGGGGGGAGGAGACACGGCGACTGATGTTTCTTGTTCTCGCCCCTCGGGACAGAAGCAGAAAATGCGGCGATCGCTTTGGCTCCACCGTCGGAATTGTGACGGGCAAAGCGTGCTTATTCTTCGCGGAACGCGGGAATCAATCTAAGCGGCACCGATCGGAATCTCTTAATTTTCTTTTATACTTTCGGTTCATGCAATACAGCTATATTATCTGTATATACGGAACATAATCTATATGCGTCATACCTCCCCCCCACCCCAGGACAGATTTTAGAGATTAATGTATTAGGGATAATTAAGCAACAAAATTGCGTGATCAGGTGGTTTTTCAGGCGATAGGTTTAAATAAACGTTAAAACGTTACTAAAATAAAAATGTTTTAGTACATATTAGCCTACTTCTTTTAAAACTAATTCTGCATTAATACTGCGTTTAAAATTATGTGAAATAAAAGAAAATGCACAATCAAATTCCTCAAAAAACAGCATCGGCTTCACCATTGATCCCCGTTGGGAAATTCTCTTACCTCCCCCAGCCTTGCTCTCCACATGAGAGAGCAACCACCCCTTCAACAGTTTACAACATATATTCGTGTAACTCGTTCATAAAGCATAAGTTAATGAGCACATACACAAAGCAGGCACACACTCATTTACTTAAATAATTTTTATTGGTAATAAAGGAATTTGCGCAGACTGTGAGTTAATATAGAGCTAGATCTGTGCATGCACTTGAACGCCGTGGAAACCCCCCGCTGTCTCAGTGGCGGGGAGAAGGCCGGCCAGATGAGG
This sequence comes from Petrocephalus schoutedeni, assembly GCA_026780765.1. Taxonomy (NCBI): domain Eukaryota; kingdom Metazoa; phylum Chordata; class Actinopteri; order Osteoglossiformes; family Mormyridae; genus Petrocephalus; species Petrocephalus schoutedeni. The sequence continues at coordinate 1,426,235 of JAODKL010000036.1, read as the reverse complement.
GCTGGGGCAGCCGGTACTTTGCCATTTCCACCTCCATGTCCACGAATGTGTACTGGTGGTAGCTGTGGTGCTGCAGGTTCTTGTAAGAGCTGTTGTCAAAAGGCTCAGGCTCAGCAGGTGAGGGAGCAACTTCTGAGGGAGAGCAAGACAACACAGTGAAGGTGAGGCTGGCGACCGGGATGGGCACTGCCCCCTGACATCATCTACCATAGGGAGAGTTCCTGCATCAGTGCGCTATCAACACGTGGTATGGGACTTAAGCAGGACAATCTAAAGCTAAAGGTGTTTCAAACCAACAGCAGTCAGAAGTAGCCAAGCAGTGCAGAAGTATAGAGGATAATTTGTTTGCTGACTGTCTGCACTAACATTATCTATTTAAAAGGACCAAATCACATTAAACTGCTTATCTACAGCACATAATTATTAACTTGACTGAAAAATACTTATGTTAACAAAGGCCTTTATCCAGGGGCCAGCAGACAGCACGCAACTGAAGGATCAGTCGAAAATCACTACCTGCCACTTGCACTACAAAGTAACCTAGAGAGGTCTGTACAATTATATTACTGATGCAGAAATTGTAAGCTATACCCAAAAAGGTCAATTGAAAGTACTGAAAGTAAACTTCAAGAACCAAGTTCAACACTTCCAGTTGTTCCTCTACTGTAACACCAAAAGCCGACATACAGAAACATAGTGAACTCAAGTTTCCTTAGTGACACGTCCAGCCTGAACAAAGATTGGGATGATGTCATTTACAGAAGCCAAAGCTGTCAGAGAGATGGTATTGCTGTGGGAAAGAGAGGACACAAACACTAAATCCTAAGCCCGAAATCCAAACCACCCAGACCACGGTGAAGGAGAAAAATTAATGAATAAGTGCAAGGAAACTGAGTGAGCAGGCAATGCAGATTAGTACTCAAGACCCAGAGTCCGCAGTCGTGATCAGTAGTGTTAAGATCTAAAGGCCAGAAAATAGCTCAGCTCATATTATAAACACAAAAATTTGCATGATGGAAAAGCAACATAAAAGATTAATGCAATTATTACTTCAAAGTTACTAAGCAAAGCAGGAGCAACTATGTAAGAGTTTAGGATGCTTAGGAACTCAGCATACTTAATAATGGAGAAATAATATGGGTAGGTAAATGAAAAGGAGGCCATTCTCTACATGTGCTGCAGGGTCCATAGAGGAAGGAGGTATAAAGGGACATGGCCTGTACCATCAGGTGACTGCAAGGCTTCAGCCTCAGCGTCAGGCTTCATCTCCTTTGCTGCAGCTTCAGACAGTACAGGGGCAGGGTCCACCAGCTCTTCTGACCTAGCAGCTACTTTGCCAGTCCCTGGGGTATCTTCCAGGGCAGCTCCTGGGGCAGCTCCTGGGGCAACTACTTTGCTGCCTGCTCCTTTGCCGGCTCCTGGGGCAGCTTCCGGGGTAACTACTTTGCTGCCGGCTCCTTTGCCAGCTCCTGGGGCAACTTCTGGGGTAACTACTTTGTGTGCACCTTTGCCGGCTTCTGGGGCAGCTTCCGGGGTAACTACTTTGCCTGCTCCTTTGCCGGCTCCTGGGGCAGCTTCCGGGGTAACTACTTTGCGTGCACCTTTGCCGGCTCCTGGGGCAGCTTCCGGGGCAGCTACTTTGCCTGCTACTTTGCCGGCTCCTGCGGCAGCTTCAGTTGCAGCTCCTTTGCCGGCTCCTGCGGCAGCTTCAGTTGCAGCTTCTTTGGCTGCTCCTGGGGCAGAGGGATCTTTGGGGGTTGCTACCATAGGGACTGGATCACCCAACTTCTTTGAGCTCATAGTAGTTGTTTGGTTTGAGGAAGCATCAGCAGAGGCTCCAAATTTCCCTTCAAATGGTCTGGAAGGTACAGCCTCTTTCACACCACTTCTGGAATATTTTTCTTCTGCGACCTGGACGCTAGACAGAGGTACAGCAGAGACTTCTTCTGATTGGTCTTTGCTGGTGACACCACTGGCAGCTGTCAGTAGAAATTCTGACGAGGCTCCAGGGGCGACATCAGGCGACACATCTGTAGCAGCAGAGCTGCTATTGCTCTGAGAAGAAGTTGGGCTATGAGCCTCATCACCCCCCTCTGGCTTCTTCCTGCCATCTGCCCACGGCTCGGCCTTTTCCTGCTCCTTCTCATCATCAGAGTCGGAGTCAGAGTCAGAGTCACTGGAGGAAGAGGAGCTTCCAAATGTTCCATCTTCATTGACCGGAGCTTTAGCAGCTGGTTCTGTTATTGTAGTGCCAGTGGACTTTGTGCCAATGCCTGGTTCAGAGGCACCAATACTGGTGATGCTCTCCACTTCAGCCTGACGAGCCGATTCCAAGGTCACAGTTTCAGGGGTGACAGAGGCTGTACTTGTGGATGGGGCATCCGCCTGGTGGGTGACAGCAGGCCCCTGGCCTGAGGAAGAGCTACCTAAAGCCTGCACTGGAGGCACTGGAGGCACTGCAGGTAGGGCAACCTTACAGGGAAAAGCCACCAATGTCTTGGAGGCAAGCTGGACACCCTGACCATCAGCGCCCTCTACAGCAAAGGTAAACAGGAGACAACAACATGAAAGTTTGTCCAATTAGGTTTCATATTTATCTGGACTGGGCAGACTCTCTCCATGGCATGACATTCATGTTCCCCATCCTCAGGGGGAAAGTTTAGTTTGGCAAAAAAAGGTGCTTTAGGCTAGGGGTTCCCAACAGTTTTATTTTCACAGACCAGTTGACACGATACAAAAATGGCCTGGACTGGCAAATGGCAGGGGGGAGTCGGAGGGGGGTGCCGGCAGAGCGAGCTGGGTCCGTTTTCTCAGATGTGAACAGAATGTGGGAACATGAAGGGTTGTTAAAAGAAATAAACCAAATATATAGTTTATTTTTGGAAATTAACCAACCCTTCAACAAAATCCCCAGTGTTCCACGGCCTGTGGAAATACTGGCTGCAGACCAGGGATTGGGAACCCTTGCTCTGGGATATTAACAGGAAAAAAAAAAACATTACCTTCACTAAGAAAGAGTGAGAGTGCATGCAGATTGTTTAGTATGGAAATGCAAAAATCTATCACTGCTTGTGATGTCTTATCTACATCACTTGTACTTTGCTTTGGACAAAAGCATCTGTCAAATAAACCAATCGTGAAAAGAAAATCATAGGCTTGTAATCATTTCAACAATATCTAGGCCAATGTGAACACAGTATGCCATGAACTAGAGAATAGTATTTCATTTTAACCAGAATAGCATGAGTAAAAATAATATTACATACTCTGTGGTTTCATTAAGAAAAAAAGGTTAATAAAAAGGCAGACTATTGTAGTTTAGTTTTCATTTGGAATTAAAGTAGAAGCAACAATATGAGTCACAACCAGATCTTACACCTTATAGTGAGAGTTTGTAGTATAGTTTGGCAGTTTGTTATGAACAGGAGGCATATTGCCTCAGGGGACAGAACTTTCAATACTCACAGGGTTGGGGATCTATCTGTAGTGTTTGCATGTTCTCCCTGCGTCAAATTATGTGACTGACAGGCACCATCAACCGTACAACAAATTAAAAATGACCGCCTTACTAGCAGCTTTAGGCTTCTTTCCGGATTTCTTGGGCTCTTCCACGTTGGTGGCAAACGTGACCGCTGGAGTCTTTTGCAAAGCGGCCCAGCTCTCCTGCGGGAGACACTGCAACATCCCGTTAGAATGCACAAAATGACGAGCGAAACCGACATTATTCTTCGCAATTATACAGAGCCGCAAATACAAAGTCGTGGAATTATAATACCTTATAACAAAGCTAAATTACTTTTTCCTTATGCAAAATCTATCATTTATACTATGCCATATAATCATATAAGCCAGAACTGGTAATCGAACATAGATACTGTCTTTTTCAGCAGGCAGGCATAAAATTCTAAAAAGATTAATTTAAAGGCAATGACGTCAGTTTCAGAGCCGCAATGCGTAATCTCAAAAATAACAACGCTGCTAAATCTTATTTATCTATACTAACAAGAATACAATAATACCCGAAAACACAGTGATTAATTTAGTTATTAGTTAGTTTTGTAAGATTTATCACCTTGAGTGACCCAGCCCGTCCGAGCCGAAGTAAGAGGGCCGCCATGTTTGTCCTTCGATTATTATTGTTCGGAATGACGAAGCGGACAATATAAGAAGAGTTCCTACCCTGTTAGCAGATGGAGCGGTGCCAAAACGAAGAAAAATAGCAGCATGCATTTTCATTGCGACGAAAACTGAAAAAAGACCACTATGCAAATCTAGCAGATTTATGTCATAAATAGATATCATAGATATCATCAGATAATCATAATCGGTAGTTGTGAAATTCTTATGCCACAATTGCAGGGTAGGGAACAGGTGCATGGGGGCCAATGAGACAACAGCACAATATATTATAGGACAAACAAGCAGTGTAATAGGAGACAAGACAGTGCAAGGCAAAAGGAATTGAGAAATGGCGCAAAAGCCGACTCTTCACTAATAATATGCAATACCATACCATTAATCCATCTATCCATCCATCCATCTATTCTCCACCGCTTACCCAGAATCGGGTCGCGGGGGCAGCAGCCTAAGCAGGGAAGCCCAGACCTCCCTCTCCCCGGCCACTTTGTCCAGCTCTTCTGGGGGAATCCCGAGGCGTTCCCAGGCCAGCCGAGAGACATAGTC
>JAODKL010000036.1:1401746-1413292 GCA_026780765.1 Petrocephalus schoutedeni | reverse complement strand
AGCACAGCATTTCTGATTGGTGAGCATGACTGGCACGTGAGGAGCACAGCATTTCTGATTGGTGAGCATGACTGGCACGTGAGGAGCACGACACTTCTGATTGGTGAGCATGACTGTCATACAAGGAGGGCAGCATTAATTTGTAAAACCACTCTTACAAGAGTTTTTAACCCCCAGGCCTAGTCCACATGTACAAAAGTATTTTTTTTTCCTAAGTTTTTCCTCCTCCGTTATTAAAAAAATAAAAATCTCCATCCACATGAAAAGACTAAATTGTCTTGGTGAGTTTATACAAAGAGTAATGCCTGTTACTTTTTCACTGCACACCCATTATCTATTATTTATTGGTATACAGTTAGTTATTCTGTAATTACTGTGTATTTGACACTTGCCTAATATATTCAGCAGAACATCTTCAGTCGTGACTCAAATGATCACCCCTGAATGATTTTAATTAATGTCTTCCTATTCTTGCTTTTAGGGTTGAAACTACTTGCAGGTAAAATACATTAATAGTCCATTTTGTAATTTCTTCTCCAAAACTACTAGAATTAGCATATAGCATCCTCAACTCTCCTTTGCAGTTTAATTAATATGGTCTTTAGCTTCACCTCAATCCAGCAGTAAGCCAGGGTAGATATGAAACACACAACTGCCACACACACAACGAAATGAATTGGGATTAATACTTACTTATGCTGGTCGGCCTGGCAGGTTTTGGGGGATCCGCATTTTTCGTACAAAGGGCAGCAGTGGGAGCTGAAATCAGTGTGCCCCGACTCTCAAGCCATTTCTAAGAATAAAAAATACAGCTTCAGCAAAACATTTTTTAAACTTATCCAAGCTGGAGTGGCTCTAAAACTTAGAGCATGGTGGTAGGGCCATCAGAAAGGAAGCCAAAATGCAGCTGCACAGAAGGACTGGGGCAGGTGCTACAGGCACCGATGTCCAGCAGGTCTGACGACTTCTTGCGCATGCAGCCGATTCATAATTATGATATAATTAAGATAAGTTGAAATCCCGGAGGAATATCCAGTAGAATTAAACCTAAGCAAGCTATTCATGCAGCACAGTAACTGATAAGACACGCATTGTACATGGCAGTAATATATACCTGACCGTTTTAACACAGGGCAAATTACGAAAGAACTGATCGCATGCTTGGCCTCAGCAAAGACCCAGCATTTTATTTGCTTATTAATGTAGTAATACAAAACCAAACCGCGTTTAAACAAAGTATGTGGAGCCTAAGAACAAGGTATGTATCTGACAATTAGTTATCGTAATGAAGAATTAATTTACCTTAAGCGAGCCAGCTCGACCTATCCTGAGAACGGAAGTCGCCATTTTGTGTCCTGCGGAGAAACAGTCCGTGTAGAAACACAGATTTACGAAGGCGCAGTTCCCCCGACTTCAGGGAACATACAGAGATTATACAGAGCATTATACATTATACAGAGATAGCCTAGCATTGGCTTGTTAAACCACGGATCTGGACAAGTTGACATTAACTATGTGTAATTACATTTCGTCGTCCAAATCTGCTACTTCCTTTTTAAATACATTCCTTACTGGCCTATATTAGATTAACAAATGTAATAGGTTCGGCTACAGTTACTGCTGCATTCTTACATTTCCAGAGCAAGTAATGTGCTCTCCACCGGAGTGGAAATAACCTGAGACGCGCCCGTGCGTCTCTCTCCATCCCGAACCAGTGTGAAACTTAACAATTGTCAATTCATGTTGGGTCATCGTTACGATGGGACAGACGTGAAATCCTAGGCCCCTACCCACACTGCCGGTAGTTTTTGGTGACGTGACCCTGTCCACCTCGGGACATCACCTCATTTCTGGCGCCACTGATTTGTATTGCTTTAGACAAAAACTTACTATCAATCCATAATTTATTCACCGTGACAAATAAATATATTATTTATTGCCTGAACTACAGTATATAATAAACGTCCTTAAACAATATAAGCATGCCTCTCACCCAAGGTTTTACCAGCTGGGGCTCTTTAAGGTGATCACTGATTTCGTGACGCAATAAGTCCGCGACCGGGCTCCGATCACCCCACGTGAATTCCTGATAGCCATGGCCGCTGTCGCAGCGTGTGGAGAATGGCTTGTGGTGACCAGTGGTAAAAGTCTAATTGCAGTTCCGACTAAACCAGAGAGGTTGGTGCAGGTTTACTGGTTATCTACGAAGCGTTGATAATACTACCCTGCTTAAAATGCAGTTGTTGAAAGCATTCTTGAGAATTGTCCAATGGCAGAGTGTTTCTGCTTTCTTTGATTGACATTCATTATATGTATGTTTCATCGGTACCAGAGAACCATTTCTGTACGACTGTAGTAAGGCGGAGCAAAAGCCTAGAGACGGCAGTAGTAAAAGGTAAATCTTCCATATCTATTCGTGAATTTGTGTGTTCTTAAGGGACTTTCTTACATGTCTCTAACTGTCTTCGATGCTAAGCATGTTGTCATTTAAGTGAAGAAGGTGGATCGGAGGAGAACAGTACCGACAAGATCTTAGCGTTGGCAGTTTCCTCCTCCGGGAAGTTCTGTGCCTTAACGGATGACCGCAAACGCCTAGTTCTGTTCCTTACCGAGCCGTCCTGGCACTGTGTCAGTATCAGGTAATGACTGTTTAGCATCCTACCTCGTTTTTGAAACCCGTTTTTTGGAGCTGTTTGACAGTCGTACGTCGTCTTCTCCGCAGATGGGTTGTGAGGCGATGCACGTCTCTAGTGTTCACTGAGGCCGAAGATGAGGTGCTGGTGGCGGACAAATCTGGTGATGTCTACTCCTTCTCTGTTTTGGAGTCTGAAAAGGAGGGTCAGCTTAAACTGGGGCATCTCTCCATGCTACTGGCTGTGGTAAGGAACACCTGACTAACCCTGCAGAATATACCACCAGGGTAAAGTCACCATAATTGTTATGTGCATTGTACTTGTTGTTAAATTGGATCTCTTCGCAGTCACTCCTGGGATTTGGGTTGAAATTTGGGGGGTGTTTTGTGAGTTTCACTTAGTGGTGAATTTTGCATGCAGACAGTTCTCAACTGATGTAGGTACTATTTTCTGCAAATCCTAACATTTTACTTAAGTAAGATCTACCTTCCCATACCATTCAAGATGCATTGTTGCAAAAAAAATCTATAAAGCCAAAAACATGCTACCAATATGTATTAAGGAGCACTCATGCAGTAAATGAAGAGCTAAAGTGTAAATTTACTTGCAGGCATATATCACTTTTGCATTGGCGCTACCGTATCTCGGGTAATTTTTGCATAACTCCAGATTCATGTGTATCAGTTTTATGTAACCTGGGAGCTGCTTGTAGAGCAAGACCTGCTTTCCATAAAAAGCTGCTGCCCTTCTCTCGGTGCCTCTTCTCTTCCTCCACCAAGGCAGAATAAGCTGGTGTCATTCACACAACACTCTTCATTACTTCCTGTCTGTGACCTTTTCAGGCTGTAAGCAGCAATGACAAGTATGTAATCACAGCTGACCGTGACGAGAAAGTGAGGGTGAGCGTCCTCAAGTCACCCCACAACATCCAGTCGTTCTGTCTGGGGCATCGAGAGTAAGTGCTCACCACTCTGTGTTGATACAACTGAACTCTACTGGTAAACGTCTGCTTGACACAAAAGTAACTGGCACTGGAAGGGTTTCTTTGTACTGTATGGTCATTGGGTCTGTCAGGTGTAAATTATTGTACTGCTTTCCTATAGGTTTGTCAGTGCTCTATGCACCCCTGCTGTGTGCCCCGATTGGCTGCTGTCTGGCTCTGGGGTAAGACCTTCATCCTTCCATGCACAGTGTCTTTTTACATTTGAGGTGGAGGCTCGTTCATTCCAAAGTGTGTAAAACTGCATCTCTGCCGCCTGTAAATATGACCACTTGCCCCCTCGTGTTCAGGATGGGACGGTGAAGCTCTGGGAGCACGAGACCGGCCGGCGGCTGCAGAGCTTCGACCTGAAGGAGCTCGGTGGGATGTTGCACTCAAACACAGAGGCAGATGTAGTGAGTCGGCTACATTTGGTCACGTCTGATTTGCAGCCTCTGAACATCTTGTGTGTTTTCCCCTAATGATGTTCCTAAAAGTGTCGTCATGAGAAGTTCTTGTTCAATATGCATTTAGTTGTCTTGGCAGAGTTATTTTTATCTGTGTGTGTGTGTGTGGTGGTTTTTTCCCGCTCCTTACTCTCTCCCTTGGCCCGCAGAGGCTTGCCATCTCCAGGGTGGTGAGTTCGCCAGATGGGCACGTGGCAGTGCTGTGTGAGAGGTTAGTGATGGAGACCAACTCTACCCACTGCACCACAGCTGATCTGTTGAGTTTCAAACTGCTATAAAAGCAACTGCTGGAATGAAGTGCAACATCAGCATTGTTACCAAAGGCAGCCGGAAAGCAGGCAGATCAGTTTTAAAGCTTGTTCAGGATTTTGCAAAAAAGGTTGCCGCTTCCTATCAGAGACATCTGGAAATGTCTAGCTGTTAAAAAAAAAAGGTATAACTATCAGATGGCCACTAGGAGGCACTGTTGTCATGATGGCTCTGTGGTGTCAGTGCTCCTGCAGTGCATCTGTTCCGGCTCGAGGTGGGAACGGACCAGCAGCTTGCACCTTCAGAAATGCTGACTCTCCCTCACTGTGCCTGGGATCTGACCTTTGACCCCAGGGGTCACCTATGGGTCCTGCTGGAGAGCCAGGACCAGCCCATGCTACTATATACACACACACAGGACTGCTGGAAGGTATATACCACACACACACACACACACACACTTACTCCCACTCTCTCTCATACATGCACAGAGGCTGGATAAAATGTCATATAGCATGACGCGCTTTGTCAGCAAACCCTCACTTTTCCCATGATGCAGTGTGAAAATCAGAGTCCAGAGCTGAAAATGGTGATGGAGGTGCTACAGAATCACTGGGACATGTTCCAGGGTGAGTTTCGGACATGTCAAATGGCATGGGTCTGACATGTAGCCTGTGACATGCAAGAGAAGCAGGGTAAAACACTGCAGCTGCTATTTGGAAAGGAGGCACGCTGGGAATATGCAGTGTTTCAGTGACGTTCTGTCAGAATCTAGGTATGTATGTAAGTGTGAGCCCTGCTCTTTCCTCCTCTCACTAGACACTCTGGACACGGAAAGCCGCTTCAGGCACCTCTACAAGGTGAACTTTGACAACATGGCCTCCTACCTGCAGAAGAAGCAGGAGAGGATCCAAGAGGAGGGCAGGAAGAGGGTGACGCGGCTCAGCCACTCGAATGGGGCGAGCAAGAAGGCCAGGAGGGACACGCCCACAGCCGTGTCACATGACTCTGGCTGAGCCGGAGGCAGATGGCTGGGGTACCGGGATGTTGCTTGGTGTTTTGGTTACATTGAAGTGATGTGGTCATCGTAAACCACAAACAAAAGGCTGAAATTTAAAGCCATTTTTACTAAACCTGCTTTGTTTAAAAAGGAAAAAAAGAAACGTTGCTGCAAAATAAGAGCATGCATAAGTGCTGTAAATAAATGTATATTGGTATGTGACTCCAAACATTGTCTGTAATTCTAACTGGGGAACTGAGATTCTCTGACATTTTAGGTTTGAATGCTTCTGTAACCCAACCTTCATTTTCTGTCTGTTTTCTGTGCGTGATTTTATTGGCTTCCTGGGGTGACTGGGGTGTCCTCTTCCCCAAAAGCAGCACACCACAGGCCCAGCAGGCTCCCTCCATTGGGGCAGGTGGGGGAGGTCAATTTGAAGCCCCTTCTCATGTGTGTGAGGTGTCAAAGCTTCCTTGCTGCAGCGGGCTGCTGCCGCACCACTTGGCGAGGGAGAGAGAGCCAGCCCGAGCCCCGGGGGAGTGCTTGGTAAGGGCTGCTGCACCTCCCCTCCCTGCCGCACCACTTGGCGAGGGAGAGAGAGCCAGCCCGAGCCCCGGGGGAGTGCTTGGTAAGGGCTGCTGCTTTTATATAGTATTTCCCCACAGCCCATATGTCCTCCATCTGCTGTAGAGGGACCTGAGCCGTTTTCCTACTGGTGCTTTTCCCATCAGTCACTGCAAGCTGTTGAGACCCTGATCATGTTCCCTGGGTTTAAAAAGAATCGGTTGATCAATATCCTGTGCCTTCAACCCCCCCCCTCCCCGCCCCCACGCACAGCTGCAGAGCAGGAAAGCAGAATGGAGGGGGTCCCTTTGCCCTGTTCGGTTTTCTGTGGGATTTTAATATTCATTTTCACGTCAGTGCATTTCCAGCTTGTTGATGAGGTGAGGTGACTACAGTTAGCCTCATTTAACCTGCATGTAAGCCATTAAGAACTAGAGGTAAAGTCAAATATTTTTACTGTAATGAAGTCAAGAAATACTACTGATTTTACTAAAGTAAAACATTTATTTTGTAGGAAAGAACAAGTGACTACAAATCTGTACAATCAGTATAAAACAAGATATTAGAAAATCTACAAGATAAGTGGTGAGTGAAGTGTCTGTGCTGTACAGTGTCCTGATCCCTGATTGGTACTCTGGGCTGTCTGTCTGCTCGGTTCCCATGGCAGCAGCATCTCCATCACTTCTACTAAGAGCTTCCCCTGGATGAAAGCATACCCACCCCCTTTGGTCACCAGTGCCACCTTAATGTCCCCTCAGCATTGCTGCATGATACAGCCATTTAGCATTATGTACTAAGAAGAAGAATAAGAAATCTATAAAAATGTTGATCAATGTCACACATTTTCAAGTAACAGCTAATAAATATGCTATATTAAGCCAAAGTGAATGAGTCTCAGGCAATTAGTAAAAGTGCAGAAACCAACCTTAAAGCCACATTATTTTTTCTTCCTGCCCACGGTCAGATTCTCACTTTTCTTTTTTTGCACCTGAAATAAAAACGAAATGTGTTTGTGGAGCCTGCGCTGGCCCGGTTCCTGTGGACTCCCTGCACAGGCCCGGTTCTCTTTACACCAGCCCGGCTCCCACGGACTCGTCACACAGGCCCAGTTCCCACTGACTCGCCACACAGGCCCAGTTCCCACTGACTCGCCACACAGGCCCAGTTCACGCTGCACCGGCCTGGTTCCCGTGGACTCTGTGTGCAGGCCTGGTTTCTGCTGTCTCATCACGCAGGCCCAGTTCCCACCATCTCGGTTCCCGTGGAATCAGCGTACCGTCCCGGTTCTCGTGGACTCGGCGTGCAGGCCTGGTTCCTTCCGTTTCACCGCGCAGGCCCGGTTCCCGCAGACTCGCCACGGCGGCCCGGTTCCCGCTGTCTCGGCTGCCCCGCCGCTGCCCTCACCTCATTCATGGCGTCGTCGATCTGCTTCAGCTCCTCGTATCGATCCCGCGACTCACGGAGCGGCTGGACCATCACTTCCTCAATCTGAGGAAAGAGCTGCGGGGATTCCGCCCCACTCAGGCTGCTTCTGTTCTTAGCAAGCGCTTCATAGCTAAGCTTTAGCTTACAGCTCTACATTTGTCCTATTTCACTGTTCAAAATGCAGTGTGGCCTATGTATGCCATGTCTATGAATCTATGAATACATTCATGACACATATAAAACATTCATAAAGCATTATAAACAAGGCTATAAATATAAAAAGGCATAACACATTCTAGTCATGTTTATTATGTCTTATGAATGCTCTATGAAGTTCTCGTCTATAATGCACTATATATACCTTACGCACCCTTAATTCTTATACCTACCACTAAAATGCATTATGATGGAATTTTTCAAGTAAAGTGTTACTATGTGAGCTGTGTGATTCGCTGAAATTCTTTAAGGAGCACAGTGTAATTGTAATCACTGCTGATGGTGTATTTGTAGTGAGAGAGCAGGAGAAGGTGGCGGGTATGGGGGGGGGGCACGTTACTGAGCACACTTATAATTAGGGAGACCCCCACATTCAGCAGGACACTGCTGAGAGTCACATGACCCTGACATCAGTCACAGTGAAGATAGTAACCTGCCGGACAGGTGTGCTTAATAAAGTACATCTCTGTCACGATCAGGCACGGCCGACTGGCAGCTGGACCTCCTCACCTTCATGACGGTCTCAAACATGGGGATCAGGACAAACTTTATGAAGCCGATCTGGGCGGTGGGCTTGGTGACCTTCTCCCTGTCCATGAAGGGAGCCACGGGCAGGCCCTCTAGCTTCTCTCTGTCACTCTGGGGGGGGGGGCAGGGCGTGAGGGTGTTAAAGGGGAAGCTTGGCAAAAACTCACTTCCATCACCACTCTACCGTGACATTTACATTTATTTAGCAGTTTAGTTTCCGAGCCTGTGCAGGGTCCCGAGGTGAACTTTCTCAATTGTTCTGATTCCACCCACTGTCCACAATTGGCTGACATAAATGTGAGGCTGTGGGATTGGTCAGCAAGACTCATTATGCAGACTACCAGCATGCTTTGCACCTCACTGCGCGTGTCTGTAAATAGCGTGCATTAATATGCATTTATGTTAATAGTAAATGTCGTAACCATTTAATATTTGCTGTGGATTGCGTGTGTTTCATTAGCGTGTAAGCGTGAGTGTCATGCAAATTGTTGGCTTCCCCGTCTGTGCCGCTTCTAGTATTAAACCAACTGGCTGTTAATGAAGAGAGCAGCTTCCATTTTAAAAGCGCTGTCATCTCCTTTGTGAGGCAGACTCACACACTTGCTTTATTACATTTGTTTCCTGAATGAGTAACGTTCTGCACCCTCTAGGGTGATAGCAAGGTGGCAATGTCATTTTATGTGGCATTGTGACACATGCCATCTGAAGTACACAGCCACCATTACTCTGTCACTGGCCTCCTTTTTATCGCAGTGAGTTATGGCTCAGTTGCAGTATTCATTCACTTTGACATTGTGAGGATCCACACTTGCACGGAGCTGCATGACAGGTGTGAGACAATGCAGGGCAGCGTGGAAACAGGCAGCACACCTGCATGAAGTACTCGGCCAGCAGGCAGTCCACCCAGGGCTCGGCCACCTCCATGGGCCGCACCTCGTTGGAGATATCACAGCATTTGATGAGCACCATCTTCAGCTGTGAGTGGGGGCCAGGAAAAATAACATGCAGACAGGCCTGTTAGGATCGAGTCTGACCAATAAGGAGAGAGCGCGTGGCACAGGAGGCGGGCTCTCACACATGTGACGTGCTCCTCATTGGTAAAGTCAAAACTGTCCACTTTCTGCTTGAAGGAGTCGAGGATCTCCCCATGCCGGGCCATATCGGTGGCCAGGATCAGCGTGATCGTCCCCTGCGGCATGAGTGCACAGAATCACCCACAGCTCCGCAAAAGGGGGAGGAAACCAGGTCAGCAGTCTCCAGGCTCTGGGTCATGGGGACCCAAAAAAGCCCTCTGACCTCTAAATAATCGGCTGAAATCATTTGTCAAATAGATGTTTGCAAAAACTTTACATATTTGTAAATCCCAGAAAAACGTATTTTTATCTCCCTAATTCTCCTTGACGTTGTGGGTGAAAACAGTTTTACTTTCCTGCCCTATAATGTCAGGCCAAGTCAAGTCAAAAGTCAGTGTGACCCCGCAGCCAACTGGGAAAATGGTGGTGGGTGAAGGGGCTCCCCAGTGGCTCTCTGACACGTTTTCTTCGTGTCTTGAAAATATAAATGTTAACATTCATTCATTCAAATGATGCTCAGAAAGGGAGAGAAAAATGAAAAAGCAAAGGTGTCTGAAAAACAAAGGTGGGTTATTAACATTAATGGATGAATTGGTTATGATGTATGGGATAATTCTGTACAGGCTTATGTCTGGGCCGTTGAAGGTCCCATTATGTATCTGTTTCCCATGTGAATGCGACACAGAGATCATGAAATAATGAGTCTGTTATACAGCCCGGGAAAAAGTAAGAGACCACAGCACAAAAAAAAATTGTTTTAATTCAGGTTCTGCTGGCTATACTGAGGGGCAGGTTGCTTCCAGGCAGTGACCTGTATGCAGTCGGTGAATGTGTGTGTGTGTGTGTGTGTGGGGGGGGGGGGGGGGGGGCATGGTCACCCATATATCAAGTTAGACTTATACACAGAATAAATTGTGTCACGTGACAGGAAGGCTATAAGGCAAGTAGTAGTAGTAATGTAAACCAAACGAAGGCAGATTTATTAGATTATCAGGAATACACGCACAGACCTGTCGTATCTGCTTGAAGGTGTCAAGGTCAAAGTTGGAGAAGATGTTACAGTCAGGCTGAGAGAAGATCTGGAAGGCCACGGCACAGTGATGGTTCTCCAGGGGGGAGATGTCATTGTAGCGTACTGCCAACTCGGTCCGCGCGTTGATCTGGTAGCTGGGGACCGGGGGGGCAGGGAATTAGGAAGAAGGAGAGGAAGAGAAGGCGAGGAAATGGATGACAGGAAGTTTGAGGAGGAAGAAATGGAGGGAGCGTGAGGAGGGACAAATGAACGGAGAGATAAGTCTCTGAGTAGAGCTCAATTTGATCAGAAGCATAGCGCCAGGCCGTACGTGTTGTTGTAGCCCGGGTGGTCCAGGTCATGGCACACAGCGGCCGTCATCAGGATCAGGACGTCCATCTGCGTGAAGTGCACCTGCAGACACAGGGCGACAGGCCTGGTCACCACGCACCCCCCACATCTGCTGCCCCCCTCCGCTAAATTACAGCCTTTTCATATGTGCGGCGTGGCCAGTGCTGCAGGGATCTAAACCAAATCACACCCATTTACCCATGCAAGAAAAAAAGCACACATTAGCATTTTCATGGTTCCTTTCCTGAAATAATAGTTGATCATAGTTGGTAGCTTCATGCAATTCCCATAATGCATTTCATCATCTGGACTATAGTTCTTACCTTTTCATAAGGCTGACGATTAAAAAGTAGTGGATTAAAACCTCGGGGTAAGTTTTGATCAACACAGCAACTGACAGAACACAGTTTGGAATGCGGCTACTGGTGTGGACATTGAGATCAGAAAAATACTGATGAGGGACAGACATTTTAAATACAACGGGGACACAAATGCCTGCTGGTGATGCCAGAGGGTGATTTTTTTAAAACAAAACCATATATACACAATGCCTATAAAAAAGTATACACCTCTCTGTTGAAAAGCCAGGTTTTTATGATGGAGATCACAATAAATCAAAAATCTAATCAAAACCTTTTCCACCTGTGACCTATATCCTGTATAACTAAAACACGATGAAGCATGGTGGTGGCAGCATTGTGCTTTTGGGCTGTTTTTGGGGTTAAGGTAGAGGGGATTATGAACAGTTCCAAATACCAGACAACTTTGGACAAAGCCTTCAGGTGTCTGCTAGGAAGCTGAAGGTGAAGAGGAATTTCACTATTCTGCATGGCAATCACCCCAAGCATACATCCAAATCAACAAAAGAATGGCTTTGTAATGGCCCAGTCAGAGGCCAGACCTAAATCCAATAGAACATCTGCGGGGTGACCTGAAGAGGGCGGTGCACAGGAGAGGCCCACTCAATCTGACAGATTTGGAGCACTTTTACAAGGAAGAGAGGGCAAATATTGCCAAGTCAAGATGTGGCATGCTGACAGACTCCTACC
>JAODKL010000036.1:1363158-1373643 GCA_026780765.1 Petrocephalus schoutedeni | reverse complement strand
TCATAATCAGCTACCTTTATTTCAGTTGGACCCATAAAATACCTGTACTTTATATTTCTGCTCCCTACATGGATTACCTTACATTTGTCTATGTTAAATTCCATCTGGCAGGTATCCGCCCAGTCACTGATTAAATCAAGATCCCGCTGTAGCTGCTGACCTGCTAGTTCAGTATCTGCTACACCACCCACCTTGGTGTCATCTGCAAATTACTGTATATATCGGTGTTGATATCATTTATGTAACTGAGGAACAATAGTGGTCCTAAAATTGAACCCTGTGGTATCCCACTATGAACACAGGCCCACTGTGACATTGTGCCTCTTATAACAACCCGCTGCTTCCTGCTTCCTCCCTCTGCCCCACCCCCTGCCCCAGTCATGTCTTGGTACAGGCCATCTGCGACTCCATGTTCCAAGAGATTGTTGACCATGCCCCCTTTGCCATCGACGACCTCTTGAAAGAAATCCAAGGTGGAGGTGGGACTGGGGAGGATGATTCTTCCGAGGAGGATGATTCGGGTCCGGCCTCTGGTGATGAGGAGGATGAAGAGGGGTGTGAGACAGACGCCATCCCACAAAGCACCAAGAAAGCTAGAGTCAAGCATGCTAATGGTACGTGTCTGTCACTGCATCCCATCTGAATGAGCTTCTTCAGTGAGCACATCATGCAAATTACTATTTAGGTCATTTTGTTATTTCTACATTTCTGGTAGAAACAAGATGAATGTTCTCAAACAAATCATCTCCCTTTGCCCTTTTCTGTAGGTGTCCTCGCTAGTGAAGAGGATGAGCTGTCCGATCTTGAAGAGGCTGACTCTGCCTTACCTAAGAGCGAGGAGGATATCGGGCCTGTGCTTCAGGTCAGAGCAGCCTTGTTTCAGGACATTGTGGAATGGTTCTTATCTTTTAATACTTTCTCATGTTTGAAGTTCAGAATTTAATCACCCTGGGGAAAACCCTGGTACTCTAAATCATTGCCCTGCAAGGTCTGAAGGACCCCACCCTAACTGTGTCCCTCCTAATGGGAGAATCGCCTTCCCCTGCGACCTGTAGTATTGTGCACGTTTTGGTCAAAGTTTGAATTTTTGGCCATATTCAAAGAGTTCTAGTGGTTTGGTCAAAACGTGTGCACTGTGCGGCACTGGGGGGCAGTCAGTGGTGGGTGTATCTGCTGTAATGACTAGTAGGAGTGTAGTTTGACGGTGGGTGAGAGCCTGGAGACGGGAGTGGCATGTTTGCAGATGTAAGGTGCTGAGAGCCCAAGCCTCCTGTTCCTCTGTGTGACAGTTTGACTACAAGGCGCTGGCAGACAGGCTGCTTGATCTGGCCAGTCGCGGCAACACGCCCACCTTCAACAGGAAGAAGCTCTACAGGGCAGTGAAGACGTGAGTGGCTCCCCTCCTCTGCACTCACTGTAGGCACTTCCAGGCCCTAATTATTCTAAAACCCGTTAGTGGTTAGTGATTTGTCCCATATTTTCATATACATTTTGTACCCCCTGCTTAGCAAATTTAATCCTGGGGGAATGGCATCCCATACTTCGTAAGGGGGCTAAGCCCTGTCCCCCGACTGCAGACGCCTGCTTTATTGTTACTGCTTTCAGGGATTTATGTTTTTTCTTCTGACTCTTATTCTTACAGGTTTCAGGATCTCAGTGAAGGTAGGAGCCTCAGTTATTATTACAATGTCTGTGGAATTGTGATCCACAGACACTGAGTTGCGGGTTGGCCGTGTTATAATCATGAGCAGTGGATGTAAATTCAGAGTATTTTTCTGATGTCCCTTGTTGGTGAGGCTCCCCGTCTCCGCTTTCCTCCATTTGTTCATCTTCTCTCTGTCCCCATTAATTTTTTTTAACCCTCTCCTTGCCAGGTGTCTTCCCCCAGGATGAGTACCCAGAGGAGGTCTCCACAGATGAAGATGATGACGAGATGTTTGGTAGCCGGCGGAGACTAAGGAAGAGGAAGATGAGCTGTACCAATGAGGAAGACTTAGATGAAGGATCCAAGGCCAAGAAACAGAAAGGTGAGCACACAGAGAGTGTTAGTCGTTAGTGCAAATGACCACTCTCAGATTTAGTAAATGAACTGACTGCCATTTTACTGAAGCATTTGTATTTTTTTTATTATTTTTTTATAATATTGCCCTGTGGAAAAGGGAAACACTGAATGATGCTGATCAATGTACATTTTTAAGTTTCTTAATTGGTGATTTCGGGGAGTGATTATAGTGACTAATTGTATACGATTCTATGCCTTAGGCGGCTGTGTATCTGGCACCTGGCTTCTGGGGAGCTGCATGCCTGGCTGTGGTGTAGGCTATGCACTTACCTATAAATCAGCCTTTACCGTGACCCCACCTGTGTCAGAACTTGACTGATATATCAGTTGGTCAGTAAATTCACATTTAGGTCTTTCAGTGGAAAACCCCACTGATATGAAAACATTTATGATGTGAAAAGGAACTCTCAACAAGGTTATAATAGTTCAGCATTTATCATTAGTTTTTATTTTTACTTCATTTTCACTTTTTGTTTTGAAAGTGGGGTTGCTAGTTTAGTTCAGTTTTATTTTTATTTTTTGGAAATGCTTAGTTTTGGTTTAGTTTTTATTAGTTGTGGTGTTGTTTTAGTTTTTTGTAATAAGGGATTTGTTTGAGGCATAATTCAAATAGGTCAGAAAAAGTATTGTGTAATTAAAAACTCGACAAAATATACTATTTTCAATAATGTATTCACTTAGGACAGATGAACCATGCATAAAAAGAAGCCAACTATAAAATGCCTGTCAGTCAGTCAGTCAGTCAGTCAGTGTGTGTGTGTGCGTGTGTGTGTGTGTATGTGTGCGTGCGTGTGTGTGTCTGATAGGCCAAAAACCGCAAACGGCGCATATTCTGATATCAAACAAAGTAGATAATGACGCACACA
The DNA here is from genome assembly GCA_026780765.1 of Petrocephalus schoutedeni. NCBI lineage: Eukaryota > Metazoa > Chordata > Actinopteri > Osteoglossiformes > Mormyridae > Petrocephalus > Petrocephalus schoutedeni. The sequence goes on along the minus strand of JAODKL010000036.1, from coordinate 1,370,715 downwards.
CTGACGTTACAAGCTAAAAATTCAGTTTTCCCTGTCTACATGTTGATGCTAAAAACGTACTTCTCTGAATCTTCACCCTGGACAGAGTTTTACAAAAGATCAGTTTTTAGTGACCTAAAAACGCTTTTGCATGTGGGTGAAAGGTCAGAACACAGAGGAAAAAGTAACATTTTTAAAAATACATGTGGACAAGGCCACAGTCATATTCAAATGAATCCCAGTTGGGACTCCAGCCTTGGGCCGCTGCCGCCGTCATGATGGACAAATTGACAATGCCCACGTGTCTGTAATCTGCGAGCCTAAAACTGGCTGAATGAGAGCATCCCCCAAGACTTAAGTATAAAATAAATTAATGAAAATTGAAAAGACATTTTCTTTGTAATTTTTGTTTATTTTAGTTTTTGTAACATACAATACAGTTTCAGTTAATTATTTTTTCGTGAAGCCTTGTTTTTATTTCCGGTAACGAAAATGTGTTTTCATATTTAGTTTTGGTTATTTTGTTGGTTTTTGTGAGCGATAATGCACCTGGCTCTCACTGGAGAGGATGCCAAGAAGCTTGTAAGTGTTACATTCAGCTGCACAGCGCTTAGACTGAGGGGAGTTCCTATTCTGTCCTGAGTTTTATTTGCAGCGGTTACACAAGCCGTATCGGTAGTGGGTTTTCAAAAAAAATAGGTCTACATGAACATACAAATGCTACCTTTCCTACCAAAAGCAGAGGGAGGACAATACACTATAGCCAGGTCCCTAACAAAGCAACAACTGGAACCAAGAGGCTGAAAAGCAGCCGTACTGGAGGCGCCAATTTCACACCCTAGTGCCAGTCGCTATCACTTCAGTATTTTGCTGGAGCAATACCGATAAGCCTTTGTGATGCCACCTTCATTTTCTAGGTAAGAAGAAAGAAAAGGAAATTCCAGTCAAGCAGAAAAAAAGCTCAGTGGGAGGAGAGGCAACGGTGGATGAAGGGAAAACCACTGTCATGGCCAAGAAAAAGAAGAGGAGGAGGAGGAAGAAGGGGGAGGCAGGAGAGACATCAGCGGACGGGTCAGAGCAGGTCAAAGGTCAGGCCCGGGTGACTCCAGAGGCTCAGCAGGACGAGGAAGTGGAACATTGTGTGGCAGGCAGAGGGAGAGTGGAGGAACAAGGAGGTGCAACTGTGATGGTGCAGAAGGGGAAGAGGCAGAAGATCCGGCCCGGGGCAGGAAGCCAGCTGGTGGGGGAGGCTGTGGCCAGGTTAGAGCCCCAGCCTGCCCCCGGCACACCTGGCCAGAAGGGGAAGAGGCAGAAGATCCGCCCCGGGGCAGGAAGCCAGCTGGTGGGGGAGGCTGTGGCCAGGTTAGAGCCCCAGAAGGGGAAGAAGCAGAGGAAGAGGAGGAACAGCGCTTGGGCAGAGGAGGGCAAGGAGCCTCCCACAGTGCCAACGGAGGGGGGAGAAGAGCGCCATCCCAGCCCAGTGACACCAAGCAGGGGGACAGAGGAGGAAGGGCCCGGGAGCCCTGCAGGAACGGCCACTGCCAAAAGGAAGAAGAAGAAGAAAGCGCCCTTAAGATGTGAGGGGGGGCAGGTGGTTGATGGCCTCTGCATGGATGGGCAGCCGCTGAAGAGGACGGCGGCAGCAGAGGGTACCACGCGGCTCGAGGGAGAGTCGGGCCAAACCAATGGTCACGCCGAGGTGGCGGGCACCAGGCACCCCAAGGCGGCTGGGGTAAGTCACCGCATGGCTGCCCAAAGGCCATTAGCGCCATTTCTCTGTTGCAGAGCTCAGTCCCTCGCTGAGAAACGCTTACCTGGTGTCGTTTTGACGTCAGTTGTCCCTCTAAGTGAGCCTTCTCTTACTACAGGATGCCAAAATTGCCTCTTGCCTGGGCAGCACTAAGAAAGGCCTTAAGAGGAAAGCAGATCAGACCAAGTTGAATTTTGTCAAGTTTCACCCCAGGGCCGTCCCTCTTCCTCTGTTCTGCAAGACGAGCAAAGGAAGCCCGGCCATTTCCATCAAGCAGGTACCTGAACCACACGTGGGTCTGGGCAACAGGCAGCCGAGGGGCCTGCTTACGTCTGTCGGGAGCAAATGAGGCCCATGTAGGTTAAAGGACTGTCAGGCTTAGAGTGCAAAGATGATGCAGACACATCACCAGCGATGACGCGATTTGTGAGTCTCAGGGATGGGCTGGATGCCTTAGAAATGAGCCGTGGCACCATCACTGCAGTGTAAGCTGCAGAATGGCACTATATTATGTGTATCTTCCACATTCTGATAACAACCCTAAGGATCTGGCATGGGGAGCCTGAAGAATGTTCTCAAATGCTTCTCCTTCCAGGTGATGCGGACGCCGCTGTCAGAATCTAAGAAGGTCACCTTTGGGCTAAAGAACAACAAGACCACAGGTTAGCTGATGGACACTTAGGGTGATGTCACCAAGCATGCCTGTGTGAATTCTGGATGGATTAGCACACTTTTTGAATATATTCCCATTTTCCAGAATTCAGGAAGACAGACCGCAGCCTGCTGGTGAGCCCCGACGGCTCGTCCCGCGTGGCCTTCGACCCCAAGCAGAAGCCACGCTTTGGAGTGCTGAAGTCACCAATGACAGTGCAGGCTAACAACAGCAGCGCCCCCCGGAGGAGACCTTGTGCGGCCGATTTCTTTTAAGGAGCTTTTCCCAGGGAATTCCAAAAAGCGGGTGTTCTGTCAGTCTACAGAATGGCGGCGTGACATGGACTTGTTTTGGTTATAAACAGTTATGTTCTATGTTCAAAATAATTAAGTGCTAGATTAAAATTCTTCTTTAGAAGACTCTGGTGTATTTTCTGGTTGAGCAATGCAATCGTTCCCCACTCCTGTAAGTAACACACTATTTAGTCATTAATTTCTTATTTGCCCCCTATGTGTTTGGTCCGTCAGTGAAGCACATGGTTAGACTTCCAAGAGGGGACCTGCTATTGTACCTCTTAGAGATGCAGTTTGATGTCACAGTGCTCTTATGTAGCTGGTCTGTGCTGGTGACCCTGCTCTCAGTATCTTCTTGTTTTTACGCCATTGTTGAATGTAATTAGCCTTTGAGCTTAAACGGTGTTAATTTTGACAAATTTTAATTGCTTTTGAGATAGTGGATGCAATTATCCAAGTATATCCATTCATCCAAAGAGAGTAAATGACTTATCTAAGGCTACAAAACCAGCTCACCTTCTGTACACAGTCATAAATGCGACAGACAAGTAAAGCTTTTTTATTATTATTTCTGAAGACTTTAAGACCCCACTGAAAAGTAGTGCGATTGTCATAAAATCAAAAAAGAATCTGACTATTTTTTTAAAATTTGTATTTCTAATGCTGTAATGTGCTATACAGCACAATATGAGAACAGTTACATTTATCAATAATGCTAAATGCTAGTGTATATACAGTAGTGATGATTAGGGAACAAGTGACATTTTTGTATTTTACAATGTTTTTATCCAAATTGAAAGTTATTCTTACATGAATAGCTGTATTTTGAAAACCATGCCACATCATAAAATAAAAGGATAGACTTTCAAAGGAAATTCAAAGGTTTGTGATCAAAATTGGTTTAAAATGGTTACTTATTGCAGAAGAAGCTTACAAATTGATTTTGGCAACTTTTTTGATGGTTATATCTTTCTGAAATGAATAGGAATTGCAGAGGCCTGTTCTTTCTTTGGTGTGACTAGTTATATTCCACTACTCAGATGAAGCTGAAGTTGGCTCCTTATTCGCCACTTCCTTATTCGCAAAATCCGTTCCACCTTAAATAGGCATAATGCGTGATCTGCCACATTAACAGCCATGTATCTGCTCAACAACAAAACATCCGTTCAAAACACCAATACCATCTAAAAGCAATTACACTTACTATATCAAGCATTTGAAGATATCTGGTGAACATCTAAACGTCTCTTCAAAACTTTAATACCTTTTAATAGAGAAAGGATTACACTTACTATGTCCAGAGGTTGAAGATATTTTACTGTAGGATTTTTAAAACAATGCCCTCTGAATTTGGCATTCTTTCCCATTAAGACGCATAGAAAATCAATGTCTGATCTGCCATATTTGCCGCAATTTATCTGGTCAACATCTATACGTCTGTTCAAAACCTTTATGCCCTCTGATAGAGAGGATTACACTTACTATGTCCAGTGCCAAATTCAAAGGGCATTATTTTAAAAATCCTACAGTAAAATATCCTCAAACTCTGGCCATCGTAAGTGTAATCCTTTCTCTATCAGATGGTATTAAGGTTTTGCACAGACGTTTTGATATGACAGATCAGACATTGATTTTCTATGCGTCTTAATGGGAAAGAATGCCAAATTCAGAGGGCATTGTTTTAAAAATCCTACAGTAAAATATCTTCAACCTCTGGACATAGTAAGTGTAATCCTTTCTCTATTAAAAGGTATTAAAGTTTTTAAGAGACGTTTAGATGTTGACCAGATAAATTGCTGCAAATATGATAGATCACACATTTATTTACAATGGGTCTTAATGGGAAACAATGCATATTTCACAGGGCATTATTTTTAAAACTCTACAGTAAAATACAGTAAAATATCTTCAAACGATGTTTTGTTGTTGAGCAGATACGTTGCTATTAATGTGGCAGATCAGGCATTATGCCTGTTTAAGGTGGAACGGATTTTGCGAATAAGGAAGTGGCGAATAAGGAGCCAACTTCAGCCTCGTACTACTCAGCCAGTTCCTTCCACAATTCGGTGACTGTAGTGGGTTTGTTCGCCATAACTTTGTCACCGATTACCTTCCGGAGATTCTCGATAGGGTTCATATCAGGACTCTGGGCTGGCCATCTCATCACCTCTGTCCTCAGCTTTGAGGGATTGCTTCTCCAGGGATTGGTCTCCAGGTAGCACACCCCAGAAGGGGTGGGGGGAAGATTGTATTGTATGTCACTCATTCTCTAATTTCGATCACTGCTGTATTGAGCATGTGGGAAACAATAGCTATGGTTACTTTTGATGACATGTAATTGCACACAAAACTTGAGAGATAGTTATAAATATGATATGTATCCAAAACACAGTGATAACTGACATTACTTGATGAAACGATAAAAGCAAAGAAAAGGTTACAAATCATTTAGGTAACGACAGTGATTCCAGTTTAATAACTGGTAAATACTAAAGTCAGGTTTACCCATAATACACCTGAATATCAGAAGGTATATAGAGCTAAATTAAAACCAACTATTAATGACCAACTATATACATTTTGGCCATCACACTGAAACCACTGACAGATGAACATCTCATTGGCCATTATGCCATTACATATGCATTAAGCAACTGAACACTGTTCTTGAAGTTGATGTGTTGGAAGCAGGAAAAATGGACCAGCATGAGAATCTGAGTGAATGACCAAACTGTGATGGAAAGATGATTGGGTCAGAGCATCTCCAAAACAGCTGGTCTTGTGGGGTGTTTCTGGTATGCAGTAGTCAACACCTACAGTACCAAAAGTCCCAAGGAAGGCCAACCATTAATCTGACAATGGGGTAATGGGCGCTCAAGGCTCATTGATGCGCTTGGGGAGCAAACACTAACCTCTCTGGTCCAAAAGTTAATGCTGGCTATGATAGAAAGGTGTGCATCACACACAATGAATCACAGAGTGTCCATGCTGCCCTCTGTCTATAACTGAAAGTGCCTACAATGGGCACATCAGAACTGCAGCATGGAGCCATGGAAGAAGGTGGCCTGGTCTGATGAGTAACATGTTCCGTCACATTATGTGGACAGCAAGGTGCATGTGCATCGCTTACCTGGAGAAGAGATGGCACCAGGACGCACTATGGGAAGAAGGCGAGCAGATAAATGTAGTGTGATCTCCTGTTAGGATACATGTGCCAAGAGAAATCACTGGGTGCTGTCTAACCTATTTTTTGGTCTGCCCCGTTACCTGAAACATGTTACTAACGTACTCACCAAAAATATCCCTGATCATTAAACAACTTCATATTATGTAAAGAAAACTATAAAGCAAATAATAATATTTCAAAGTTTTGAAAAGACAGTGTAACCCCCCCCCCCCGAAAAAAACACCTAATTTACTTTTAACAAGTTTCCATTTGTAAATCCCAATCTCCAATAATAACTGCTATGTATTTTTCACATATTTATTTATTCCAAAGACAATGTATCTTGGAAACATTTTAAGGTGATAATATTACATGGTTTTCACCTGAAAACCACATTACATAGTGTTTTTAGCAAATGCCCACACAAAGCTGCCCACTGCCCACCAGTGTGGAGGGATAACTTCTCTACATTTTTCTTTTTGCTCCTAAGAAATTTTTTCCACAGTTGGAACAGATGTGAGCACTTTTATCCAAGTATAGTTTTGGCCAACACGCTAGGTTTGTGTAGTGTTTCCCACAATACATAGTTTTCAGCTTGCTTGTTTCCCAGAAAGATTTGCACTACTAGCACAAATGCATCCCAAGCAGCAAGTTCAAGTGGGTTGAGTAATGCTCTGAAAGTGGTATCACAAATGACTTCAGAAATTTCGGGTCTGACAAAAATTCCTGCTTTCAATTTGGCATCAGTTTTTCTTGATCCAAATTTCTCCCATAGATATTGAAAAGCATTTCCATCGCAATCCAACAAAATTTTTCATAAGACCCAGTTTTATATGGAGTGGAGGAAGGTAAAATTTCTGTGGATCGACCAATAACTTATGCTGTACATTGTACCGGCCAACTGTGTGTTCAGTTCTAGGAGGAAAGTGTCTCTGCTGGTAATGATTTTTGTCATCGCGACTATTCCATACGCACAAGAGGCACATATGTTTTGTGTAACTCAATTGTAAACCAAGGAGAAGCAATATTACTTTCAGGTCACCACAAATGTTATTATTAAAGTTATTATGCATTAATTTCTGTATAACTTAAGATACAGATGTGCTAGATGTACCGAGCTTGCAACAAGATTTGCTGTTTTGCTGATCTTTTGCTGATCTCATAAAGATACACACAACAATTTGCTTAAATTACACATTCCCAAACTACCTGACACCAAAAGGTGGTGTGCTGGGGGAAACACTAAAGTTTTTTATAAGGCAGAGAGTCCTGCAGACAGCCTGCACATGCAAATACCACCAGAGATCAAGTGAAACACCCATGCTGAGCATCCAGGGCAAGCCCATGGCCAAAGCGGGTCTCTGCATTTAGTCTGGTGTCTCATTGAATAAAACCTGTAGCTGCTTCTGCTTTTTCTGCTCATTTCTGGCTGTTTATTTTCAATCAATAAACCAGTACATGGTCATCGTGGCAAAGCAGAACAGAGAGTGAGAAAACACTGGAGAACACTGCATCAACACATTTGCTGCTCCTGTACTCTACTACACCGCTGTGTTTCTCACTGAAAATCAGTGTATTACCCCCAGACTGGCATTACAATCTCAATTTTTTTTTCAGATGCATTCACAATAACACTCCTCTTACATTTACATTTACATTTACAGCATTTGGCAGACGCCCTTAACCAGAGCGACTTACATAAGTGCTTTTAGACTCT
>JAODKL010000036.1:1338173-1352877 GCA_026780765.1 Petrocephalus schoutedeni | reverse complement strand
AACAAACACCGACAATTAGGCTATTTGAGTTTTTAGCATCTAATTTTACCCATATAGCTTCCGTAGTTTTACTTACACGAGTAAGCTCCCCTTTCCTTTACATATACTGCAACACCACCTCCCCTCCTGCCAGCAAACAAGCTAAGAATAATTATTAAGAAGCTAGCATTAGAAATAAAACAGTGCTGTACTGGTGGCAGTTCACAGTGCATTTTATCTTCAGCTTGGATGGAATCCTCTGTGCACGTCCGCAATGCAATATGCATGTAATGACGGCGGCGAAATACGTAAAACTTCAGCGAGATGCTAATCGCGAGTCGAGCGCCACAGACGGATATCTTCTAACCACGCCAGTACTGTACTGGGAGGCGTTCCCGTTGTGCTTCCCCGTGACGTGTCTCACGCCCGCTCCATCGAGGAGAGAAAACGGTAATTCCAGTTCGATCTGGTTTTCATCCAAAAGCCTCTCGTGCTCTCTGCACTACACCTGTTTTAATATGTTTGACCACACGGCCTGCGTCCGAGACTCTTCGTGGCAGCTCTCGTTGCTATTGGCTGCGCGGATGACGCAATGGCCCGCCCCCTCAGACAGGCGTCCTGTCCCCTCCCCTCGGCACCGTAGCGGAAAAACTAGCGCTTGCTCAGACCGTGCGGCCTTAGCCGTGTTGCAGACGTTTCGGGGACGCAAACAAGTTTGGATTAAAAATAAATTACTAGGACAGAAAATTCAACATCACCAGGGATGGAGGTATCGTCTGCCGAAAGGACTGAACCGGGAGACAGCGAACAGGACGAGGAGGAGGATGTTTTCGAGGTGGAGAAGATTATCGATATGCGAACGGAGAAGGTGAGCGTACGGTGTCCAGGGGGCTGTCTAATGTCGGAAAACAGGGAGGGCGGATGGCTACTTGCCATTCAGTAAATGTTTTCTACGGCCAAACTTTGGAGGGCGGTGTGAAAATGCTACGAGAGCCGTTGCAAATGGTGCTTGCATGCGTGGAAGCGGCAGCCTGTGCGCGCCCTACTTCTGTTACCGTACTGACCCCTTCTTAGCCGTTGCCGTTTCAGTTTCTCACCTGACGCAGCTATTTTATACTTGTTGGTCAATCGTCTCGCCCAAGCCCGTATGCGTGCATGCGTGCGTGCGTGCGCGCTCCGGGCGGCGAGCGCGCGGCCCTCGGGAGCGAGCCGGACTGCCGTCACCCGCGGCGGCGCCCTGCGTTTCACTTCCTGAGAAACACGTCTGTAAATATTGTTTTTTTACACTGTACCCGTAGATGTTACCACAGTTTATTTTCGTCAACTCGTCGCCCTTTGGCTGCATAGTGACAATTTTACCTAATTTTGGTCAGTCGTCTCAACGGGTGGGAAAATGTAAATTTTGTGGAACCCCAGAAATAAATTGTATTGGCGATAAGCAATCGCGTTACATGTGGATGATCATTTAGAGCAGGGCTGCGTCTCAGTCAGCTTTGCTTCAACATGGCTGACTCTAACTGAGATGCTTCTGAAGGGCCTGATTATCAGTATCAGGTGTGTTAAATTGGGGCTGCACCTAAGCTCTGCAGGGTGGTAGCTCTCCAGGAGCAGGACTGGGCAGCCCTGATTAATGTGTATCACATTTTATGATCATCTTTTCCTCTGCATCACACAACTTACTAAATTAAGTCACTGCTAGCAAATCACTGACTAATCCCTGAATGTTCTTACTAAATAGATTTCATGAAACAGCTGAGCTCACCTTACTGAACATCCAGAAGGTGGGTCTACTCTGTTGAAAGTGTCACTTTACCTGTTGTCCAATTGCGAAGTCCCTAAGAGCCCAGAATGACAGAGGTGGATATCAGAAGGAGCATTTCACCTGCCTTCCCCAGCTATATCTGGCCGCAGACGGGCATGGGGGGAGTTTCAGCTGGAGAAGTGGTGCGCAGCTTTTAACTGGTCATAGGAGCTGTAGTCTGGTCCCCATTTTTCAAAGGGGCCCTCCCCTGACTGTAAGTTGCATTTGGCATGGCGAATGTGCCCTGTCTGTGTGCTGCCACACCCAGGGTGAGTCCCCCACACCAATCAGGCTTACATTTTAATGACCCCCATGGGGATTTAGGGGACAGCTGGAGCCTGGCATCACACAGCTTGTGGTAGATCAGTAGTCAGTTATCATTTTGGGGCAGATACGGCAGTGGGAAATTGCCAAGCCCACTGTGGTGCTCTGTGTGCCAGGTTAGTCCTCCCTCCTCCTCTGCTGTTGGGTGAGCAGAGGATGGCTGCAGCCATTGCTCATTTCAGAGAAGGGAGTCCCCCTTCTGCTAATGAGAAACCCCTTTGGACCCCCCTTCCCAGCATTGCTATCCCTTATGTTGTAGCAACATTATCTCATTGCCATGGCAGCACAGCAGTGTAATGTGTAGGGGCAGTGGGGGCAAACGAAGATCGTCTGGCCCTCGGGAAGCCTTACTGTCTGCAAGCAGCACTCTGCAACGAGGATAGAATTTCTGGAGCGAGACATTTGGTTTTTAGCCCACTGGGGAATATCTTTGGTTTTCCATGTAAGAAAAACAAACAAACTTGATGTGCATGAAGGTCACCTGAGGGATATGTGTGTGTACTGGGGGTGTGTCTTTAGTAACCTTGTGGGAGTGAGAGCCCTTTGGCTACCCAGATCGCCATCGGAGATGTTCATATACGCACACACACGTTTGAATTTCTATCTTAGTGAGGACTGTCCATTCACTTCTATGGGAAAAACCCTAACCGAAAATCATGACCCCCTAACCGCTGCCCAGCTCTAACCTTAACCATAAGTAACCAAACAAAATGTAAGACTTTTGGCATTTTAACTTTTTTGACTGCATTCACAGCTTTTTCTAAAATGAAGTCACTAGTCACATTTTTTGAGGATTTGCTATTCTTGTGAGGTCCTTTGGTCCTTATGAGTATAGCCAAACCTGTACACACACACACACACACACACTGTCTTGCTCGCATGCTTTCTCTCTAAGGAGGGGCTACAGGAGAGTGGCCAGAGACAGGAGCTGCTGGCAGCTACTCCTGTGTACTGTGCCTCTTGGAGAGCTGGAGACCTACATAAATACGGGGTGGGGTGAGCTTTACACTGAGGCAGCTTTCACACACCAGAGAGACTGGGGGGGGGGAGGAGAGGGAAGGGAGGCATGTGAGTATTTCTGCTTTCCCTCTCCCGCTCTCACACTCAGACAGGCATACAGTCAGGCTGCTGTGACGACCCTCCCAGTGACCACACTACACAAATACGTGAAGCTTGACTCTCTTCTTGGGTATCCCAAATAAGTGCCCTGGTGCCCTGGTGCCCTTTAGCCCTGTGTCCCCAAAGCAGGAACGGCAGATGATACACAGGCTGAGCCACGTGCCTCTTGGTTTCTGCTGTGTGTACGTCTCTGTTTATATGTTGTTGTTGCGTACCTAAAGCACCCCTCTACACTAAGACCTCGTTATGTACATGTAAAAGTTTGCAGTTTGTCCATGCAAACAGGATAATTTTAGTGGAGTGATTCAGGCAGTCCAAAATTGTGGTCCATTACAAAATTCTCTTGCCCAAACAGGTGAATTATACTACTACTAATAATGCTAATAATAGTACAAAATATTGTACTAATGAATTATCCCTCTGACACTGGTCCACCTTAGTTAACCCCTAATGTCAGATGATGACTGTGCTTCCATGGTGGGTGTTGGCAACCTCTGATTGGTTACAGTGAGTGATTATGGTGCTCGGTGGTCTGTTATGTTCCTCTCACTGACTACTGGTCTGAGCCGCTGAGAGTGGAAAGCAAATGGGTTTTTTTTTTACCTTTGGGATGTGAAGGTTGGGGCCTGGTTGGCTATGGGTTCCACCTTTTTTCTTGGCTTCAGCGTTTATTCTCTTTGTTGAAGTAACTGAAGAATGTCACCTGGCATAGTATGTTGAGATTTATAAAGGCCACCAAGTACTACGTGTTGTGAAAGCTTTGGGTGTTCAGGCTCCCCGTACTTAGGGCTGTCTCGATTACGTTGTGATCTAATCGCGATTATATGGCACATGCAGAACACGCAGAATTTATACAGGTCACTAACTTTTGAGCGTCACAATATGCATATCATTAATATTTTATACACTCAACTAATCTGCTTACCAAATTGTCAGCAAAAGTAATCGGCCGTATAGTACCGAAAAACTGGCGTCCAGACAAATGTTTCACCTGCGCCTGTGCATGCGCTATATAATCGCGATTTGATCGTGACGTAATCGCGACAGCCCTACCCGTACTTTTAAAATACTTTTTAAACTTGAAGTAATAATTGAATAGGACTGGAGCAGAGGTGTTGAGCTGTTGTTGGACTCTGGGATCTGGAGCAGCAGGAATTCCAGCTGGGCTCGTGACCCTTTGACGTATATAAATTCCAGCTGGGCTCGTGACCCTTTGACGTGTATGATCAGTGTGTAACTGTGGTCATGGCATCGATGACTAGACAGCGACGATAATGCAAGCACTGCTCGTTTAGCGACCACCTCAGTTAGCAACCATTAACATGTGAATGTGACGGTAATCATTTTCCGACTGATGTGCGTATTTACAACCAAATTCTGTACTCCTGACGACAATGCTTGGCGGAGTGAGAGAGATTTCGGGTACAATGCTGTTAAAATGCCCATTTCATGAAAGATAACAGAAATTGAGCATGAAGGGACGGAAGTAAAGGTGTAATCACATTTGTGGTCAGTAACTCACTTTGGAAGGGAACTCGGTGGCTAAATGAGAAGCGGTTGTATGACAACTGGAAATGGTATGTTACTGTACATAGTTAGTTCACCTCGTCAGGCTTTAAAAAATAAAAAATTCTTTATATGGCTCTACAGACTAATGCTGGCTTAGGTCTTGGACTACAGTTTGTAGTTTCCTCACTAGGGCTGGCAATCAGCCCTGATCTGACAATTTAATCCAATTTCAATTGACAAATGCCCAGTTTGATTCAGCTTCAGTTTAGGTAAATTTTAATTAAATTTAATTTTGCTAAAACATCTTTTTTGAACAATTCACTTTGAACAAATCATTTTATCATGTATATTAATGTCAGACAACTAATTTGTTTAACAAACAAAATAGTATATGGTAATGTCTATTAGCATGTGAAATAAGTAACCAGAAAAGGTTATTGCTATCTGGAAATGGTTACCAATGAGGTCCGTAATATCAATCCAGTCTGAATCTGCCATGTCTGTAGTTATCCTCCACTGTACAAATTCAAGAGTGAATGGCCTTCTGTATTTCAGCAAACATGAACCTCTTTCCATTACAGTAGTCCAGTCAAAATTATTTTGGTAGAAAGGCGGAAACATCATTTATCCACTGAAAATGGAGCTTGAAGGGATACTGCAACAATTTGTAAGCTACTTTATGGCTGGGAGGAAAAAAAGTTCTGTTTGTCTTTGATTAGCATTTGCTGTTTAGATGCGCTAATTTTGACGTTAGGATCTGGATGGCATTCGTCTTATTTCCACTACCTCTGAAAATCTGGAGAATTTACACATTTCTTTTCCTGTCATAATCAGGCGGTCAAATCAGAATACAAGCTACACACCAATCCAACCTAGGTACAACTAACCCCGGGCTGAGACTTAGATCCACTGGCTTTGAGTGAGACTTCGGAACATCCAGGTGATGCCTCAGTGATTCCTGAGAATTGTCATATTACCGCAATACGTCATCCCTGTGTAGCCTGGTTAGGATAATAACAGTACACTGTACAGGGGAGAGAAAACGGCAAAACCCATACGATGTCAGGACTGATGCAAGTAAGATGCAGTGTCACTGGGAATTGGCATCAATTAACAAGATCGATGTTGGGATTCTGTGAATTTTTTCCCCACCCCTATTCCTCACTTGCTGAATGTTGTTGGGAGCATGCCTCCATTGTGATCTAATCTGTGTGAGAATTGCATGTTATCCATGTATCAGATTTTCCAGGTAGACAACCCACAGCCTGTGCGCCATTGTCTGCACTTTTGGTGCATTTCTGCTATTAGCATTGCATGTGAAATATCTGTATTTGTCCGACAGCATTTTTTTTGTGCACTATTTTGGGGACGAGTCATTATCAGTCTGCTTGCTGTGAGCAGCCTTTACTCTCCATTCTTCTTCCTCTTCCCACCTCCTTTCTCACTCACCAGCCACCTGAACCTGTCTGCTTAAATGTCATGGCCATGGTAAGACCTCACATCTGGTCATTGATTTGACCCGTGGACACTACTCCTTTTCTGTGCCAGGGAGAGGTGCTGTACCGCGTGCGCTGGAAGAACTATACCTCGGACGATGATACCTGGGAACCAGAGTCGCACCTGGAGGATTGCCGAGAAGTGCTCCTCGCCTATCGGAGGAGGCTGGCCGAGAGCAAGAAGGAGGCCCCAGGAGTGAGTGTGAATAATTTTCCAGCAGGCTTCCTTGTGGTTTAATGGTCAGTCCAGCCCCTGACCATGGTGGAGGCATTGGCTGCACAGTGCTTAGCCTTGTTGTGGGCCCATGCAGTGAGGGCCCTGCAGCTTGGTGTCTCTCTCGCACTTGCATCACAGCACCATTTAGCCATCGGTGCCAGACATTGCTTTATATTTATATAAGCTATGTTATATAAGCTGCAACATCAGTTTTTGTGATCCGTTTGCTAGGGGTGTAACAGTACATAAAATTCATAGTTCAGTTTGGTGCAGTTTCGGCACAGTGGGGAAATGGAATTTATTTTCAAAATTTTGCTACCAAGTATGGTCACGGGTCTGTAGCATTAAACACCATTATAGCCATAATAATTTTTTTTGGCCAGGTCTGAAATTCCGGGCAAAAGCACCTTAAATGCCACATGGAGACTGACTTGAAGTGGCTGCTTCTGCTTTGCTGTTGTTGTCTCAAATGAGTTAACATCTGCTTTTGAATTTAGGTTCCCTCCGTGTTAATAAATGTATCTGTTTATTTTATTGGAAGCACCAAACTGAAAATGATACACCAAACAAATACATGTACTGTTACACCCTTAACTTATGGTATTGAAACTACCTTTTCCCTTTACATTGGGACAGAAGGCTGCTTTTGCCAAAAAAGTTGGGCATGGCTATCTGGGAGTCTGTGCTATTTTGTAAATCCCAGTTCTCTTATCTGTGTGTGTGTTTCTCGGAAGACTGGCAGCTCTGTCACCACGTTATCCGTCGGGTTCAGGCATCTGCAGGTCTCCGCCTTTCCGGAGGATTCCGTTAACAAGACAAGTGCTATCATTGGGCCGGTTGCTGAGAAGACACATGATGGCTGTATGCAATTTGGGCTCCTGCTTGGTATTTGGAAAGCAGCAGTGGCAGTGTTTAGGGTCCCTAGCCTGCGGGAGGCTGCGCGAGCTGAATGCACTGCTCTAGGGTGGGCTTTCGCCCATGGCCCAGCCACGCTCCGTAGAGCGGGAGCGCGTCTGACCTCTGATCCGTGTCAAATCTTTGGAAATGAAACGCAGGTGGAGAAAGAACAGGCAGTAGGCTCTAGTGCAGGGCAGACCCTTCACCTGCTGGCAGAGACACCCCAGGGTATTGTGGGAACCCAACAGCTGCAGGAGAAGGAGGAAGAGGTCACAGGCCCACACCGTGGGTCTTGCTCGGACCCACTCCTACAGGTAAGAGCCCAGCTTACACCTGAGCTCCGCCCACCAACTGGTTCCCTGCCTATCACTAGCTGGTGCGCGAGCAGCCAAGGCAGGTAGGCGGAGTATTTGTGCGTGTTCCATGCAGTGATAGTGTTAGAGGTCGCTCTGGCACCGGGAAAGGAGAACATTTTTCATTTTGCAGTTGTGTTGGTGGTATAGTGTTTATGGGGACGTCGGCCTTGCCTGTGTATGTGATTAGTATTGTTTCTGTTTGGTGTCTGTGTTCCTCCTAAAGGTGAGTGGAACGTGAAGGCTTGGACTTTGACCTGGTGTTGGGAAGCCAAAGATATGCTTGCATGTTTGAGCATGTGTGAAGAAAACAGGCCTGTAACTAGTATCTCTGATATGGGAGCTGTTTCCATGAATATTACAAATGAGCTGGTTTTCCCTTCTTTCTTCCCACATGATGATTGGACATTTTGTGATGGGGTCATGGTAAGGTTTCTTTTTATTATGGTTGTATATTGATTTGAATTTATCATTTTTGGGTATAATTTTCTGTTTGTATTCACATTTGTCTGTATGGTTTTGGGACTTAACTAGAGGTTGACCGATATGGGTTTTTCTATAGCCGACGCCGACATTTAGAAGTTGGGGTCAGCCGGTGGCCGATGTATGCTGCCGATTTTTTTTTTTTGTCCGATAATTGGACGTTTCCTCGCTATTTGCATGGTAAAATATCACACTAATAATGTAGGATACACAACATTTGTCAACATTTATTGAACACTGACTTAAGTGTAATTACACTTAAATTTATATTTAAGTGTAAACTTAAATATAAATAGGGTGACCAGATAATCCATGTCATCCCGGACACTGAGCTACTTCAGGTTTTACAGACTACTTTAAACCTGAAAGACTCCTTTGCTTGGCTAATAGTTTATTTCTTCTTATTTCTTCTTGTGCTTTGACTGGTATGTTTCGATAACTGAAAGACTCATCCAGCTGTTTCACATTAACATTAGTGACACATGATTATAGGAGACTGACCAATCAGCACACAGCAAGAATACAGCGCTTAAGTGAAATCCAGGTCCTTTTAATTGAAATGGTAGTTTCCAAATGCTGTCTTATCTTAAAGTGTCTGGGATGACATGTATTATCTGGTCACCCTACATATAAAAACACTTAAATAAACTCACAAAACTTCTGTCAATGATGGTTTTAATACCCATCCTTAACGTTACCTGTAAGCTACACTGTAAGAAAAGTCTGTAAAAATAGAGTTCATTGTACTGTGTTAATATGAAGGAATTTTCCATATACATTTTCACAGGTGTTCTACCCTCTAATTTGAAATCCGTGTTGCATTATGGGAGCAAGTACACTCAATAATGTCTGTAAACTTAACAAGTAAAAAAATATCCGTAAGAAAACGGATAATGTCCTGGCAGAAAATGACCAGTGTAGAGCTGGTTGATTGCTTGATATTCTTACACCAGTTCCCGACTGTTCTGTAGGCTATTTGCGTTTTCTTTCAAAGCAACATTTCATAGCAAACCAATTAAATATATAGGTCTTTGAAAGATCAGGGCCCGTTGCACAAAACACCCTAAGTTTTCCCCTTAAGTATGATACTGCCAATGACGAAATTAAACATATTTTGCGTCTGACAAATAAAAACAAAAGCCGGATTTCCACCGGTGGTAATTTAGAGGTTACAGAAAAGTATGTGGAAAAGAGACAGAAGCAGGTGAGCAGAATTTGAGCAGATGGATTTATTTTTCTATCTCAGTTACATTAAATGCATTAATGAATTCCCTTTTCTGCATGTCTACATATTTCTGCAATTCCATCGAATAACCAATATATTTCTGTCTCTGTCGTTTTGCTGGTACCAGCAGTGAAATTTATCAGTGTCAGCCAGATTAAATAATGAATTATAAACATGTCGCGGGCCGTATAAATAAAATTATAAATCGACTGTCGGTCAAATCTATTATGCTAGATCAATTGATCATGATTAATCATATCCAGTCGCAGAATTCTCTGAATGAGATCATTTTCTTTATTTACAGCCATAAACGGCCTGCTGCGGTTAAGGTAGTCAGAGGTACCTTAAGTTTTTCTCCTCACTTTGGTTCTTAGTCTTTTGTGCAGACGCTAAGGGAACTTTAAGGGATTCCTTAAGTATAAGACCAAAAACTTAAATACTTAAGTGGACATTTTAAGGAGACCTTAAGCAGGACATTTTTTTGGACAGGTTTTGTGCAACTTACTTGATTTTAAGGAAATCTTAACTTAAGGTGTTTTGTGCAACCAGCCCCAGAATTTAAGCCATTCCGTTCTCTCCCAGGACTCCTATGAAAGTTCTGGCTGGGGTCCTGCACAGGTGCCAGTATGGGTCACGTGTTCCACAGCAACTGGGCTGCCCACAGACATGCCCGTCTGTAAATCAGTGTACTACACTCGGATATTGGCCGATGCCGATACATCAAAATTTGCCAAATATCGGCCCGTTATATCGGTCGACCTCTAGACTTAACTGTTTGTATAGTTTTTACAGAGCAAGGGGGTAATCCGCAAAGCAAGATTTCTTCAATAGCCAGATAACTTAAGCCAGATGTAAGAGCTGTCTTACAGGAATGTCACTAATCTCTCTTCCTATTGGACAATTTTCACGTTTGTCTTAAATTGCACAGCTAACTGGCAAATCCAGCTTTGTGGAATACTCCCCAGAATTCATTTTAGGGGATATAATGTCATATTCAAGAATGCCATGGTTTCAGTCTTTTAAGGAGGCTCGTTTTATTTTATTTCTAAAACTACTACAGCTATTAAAATAGTTAATAATTAGTGAATAGATCCTGACTGATTGCCGACCACTTAGATTGGCCATTATGCAGAATTAAATGTGTGGGATAAGATGAAAGCCCCGATGACGTCTTCAGCCCTTGTTCTGTCCTGTTTGTTAGAAGCTGCCAATGAAGAGTGACCTGTTTGACGCAGACTCGGAGAGTGAGGGCGGCAGGAGTAAGAGGGATGAATCTCCACCCAAGAAGAAGAAGAAGAAGAAGAAGAAGTCAAAAGCAGAGGCCGAGGATGCGACCGCAGAGAAGAAGAAGAAGAGGCGGAAGGAGAAGGAGCGCTGGAAGCCGCTGCCGGGACCCGAGTCTGACGGCAACGAGTCGGAGGTGCTGGAGAATGAGCCAGCTCTACCTTCAGCCCCACTGAAAAAGACTGTCCAAACCAAGAAGAGGCCTCTTGTGTCTGACGAAGATGAAGAAGAGGAAGAGATCCTAGGTGCATCAAAACGCCAGACAAAAGACAAAGCCAAAGATGGAGGCAAAGGCAAGAAGGAGCTCCGGGCAGAGAACAAAAAGAAGAAGAGCAGGAGGAAAGGTGAGCAGAACGTGCCCCGTGTGGAGGAGGAAGAGGACGAGGCCTTGGTGGTACTTGCTGAGGAAGACTTGAACAGTGAGGCACCGTCTGAGTCAGCCAGCATGCAGACTGATGACACGACTGCCACAGAGAGCTTTGAGCCCCCTGAAGGGCCCTCCAGGTCAGGGGAGGAGGCAAAGGCCAAGCAAAAGAAGATCAAGCTTGTAACCCTAAAGCTGCAGGGCATCAAGGACCTTATCCAAGAGAAGAAGAACAAGAAGGTGCAGCAGCAGGTGTCAGCACATGAAGCCACACCACCTTTGAGGGAGACCAGTCACCAGAAGCTAAAGAACCTGATGAACAGTCGGGGCATGGGGAAGCTGAAGCGGAGTGTGGATGAAGACCTTGGGCTCCCCTCTTCTGATTCCAGCGATGCTACCACCTCCATCCAGCGGAAGGGGAAGGCCAAAGTGCAGGAGGGCGTGGCTCAGAAGTCGAGCTCTTTTGGGACTAGTTCTGCCAAGCCCAAAGAGCCAGATGAGCAGAAGCAAGACGGAACTGGGATGGCCTCTGGTTTAGCCCCGGGTTCAAAAAAGCAGAAGGAGAGCTTGGAAAAGGAGCAGTCCGGGTCCACCAATCTCTTTGAAAAGTTTCTTTTGAACTTTGAGGCCAAGGACCGGGTGCTCAGGAGACAGACAGTCCACGTACTGAATTCAAGCACAGAGACACGAGGAGAGCACAAGATGAAGGTCGGCATGCATCGATTTAAGTATCAGTGTTAAAGTGAAACATCAGTAAATGATGTATACGTTTATACTTTACCCCTCTGTATATGTTAAAGGCTGCAAAGGCAGAGAAGAGGACAAGGTCAGTGAAGGAGCTGGTGCAGAGCAGGTCGGAGCTAGAGAAAGCCCATAAGGAGGTCAAGGGTCCAGAGGGTAAGTAGCTTAGAGTAATGTGTTATCCATGTACTGTAAACTGGATTTATGGATGTTATAATTAAATGTGGGGGTCATTTGAGGTACAAAACCCGAGACTGGGCCTCCTTGTAAAGGGAAGCCTCTGGAAAGTAGAATGGTGTTGGCCTTTTCTTTCCTAAGCTTCACAGCCAACACACAGCCCAGCAGCGGCAGAGGAGAGGCCAAGCAGACCAGACCATTCACCAGAGGGCAGGGAGGCAACTGAGGTTGCGAAGGGCAGGTCTGAGGGCCCCACTGAAAAGAAGGATGAGAGGCACGATGAGGTGCCGGGGCGGATCAGAACCACCACCACGCCAGATGACCTCTGTGAGAGGAAGGGAAGGCTAGAAGAGGCGAGGAGCGATCACCTGGAGAAGAAGGTGCCAGCAGCATCACCAGAACCAGCCGAAGAGTCGTTACCCCCGGCAGTGGGACGGTGGAAAGAGAGGAAAAGGAAGCAGGAAGACGGCGAGCCACGGCTCTACATCGCCTGCGATGACAGTCGGGAAACACGGGAGCCAGCCTTGAATGCAGGTAAGCCTGGGGTATGCTCACACCTACCCTGATGGCAACAGCACACTGGTAACCAGACGCTGACACTTGAGTAGGCAACTTCACTCGCAACTTATTCGTAATCGAATTCAGACTTGATTTGAACTTCTAGATAAATTCTTAATGTTCACGAGTCTTTTTCATAATTTAATGAATAGCTGAATGTTTTTTCCACCCTGGCCTTTTAACCACTCCATCCAGGACTGTGCGATTTTGCGATGGCAGAAATTAATGCAAAATCACGCGAGCTCCGCAATATGCTCAAGAGCTTTCTATGCATTCGTGTGTGTTTTTAGTTAAGCAGCATTGTGGAACATAACTCATATAGCGCACAGATAAACAGTCTACATTAAATAAAAAAACGAGCACTTTGGAAATGAAACATCTGTTTGTATTTGACTGCACCAGAGATAGGAATAACTCATGGCCACACTTCTGTAGATGCTAACCCGCCTTTGTCTAGAGTTGTGGCGGTTTTTCTTTAAAAATATAGGGGGTTTTTGTATCTTGAATTTGGCCATTGTGTTTAAATGGTGTAGTAACTGTGGTTCTTACACTATTAAACCTTATTAGTTACTGCACTGGACATTATTCAGAAGACAAAAAAGCTCCTGGATACATATTAAGTTGGAAGCCGAAACTTGCCCTTGACTTAAGACTCGATCCAGACTTGCATTTTGACTTGTGAACATCTCTGCTGTGTTAACATCATTAGAATTGTTGCAATATCTTTGCTGTACAGAAAATGCTTTTATTTATAGAATTTCGTGTTTTCTACCTTTTATTCATGATCCACTTGTAATTGTTGGAGTATTTTAGTGAAATAACTCAAGCATCAAGGGGAACCGTAATCTTCCTAGGATTCAGCTTATTTCACTCACCATAACATTTACAAAGCATTGCATTTGACACATTCTGTAACCAAGGCGGCGCATATTGCACAATTGAATTAATTGAATTGAGTAGTTCCTTTCTAAGTTCAGCTCAGCTGATTGTTCTTTTTCTCTTAATTATTCATTTCAAATTCCAAAAATTGTTTGTGTTCTGAGTGTCAGAATATTGCTCCGTTATCTCTGCAAGCATTGCTGTTAGTCCTGTAACCGGAGTGTGGCATATGCTTACGACAGACAGGGGCCAGGCGTCCCTGAACCTTGGGGTGGATCTTAAACTGGACTGGATGACACTGGAGGACTTTCAGAAGCACCTGAATGGGGAAGATGAAGTTTTGTCTGCTGCAACCATATCTCCAAGTGAGTCCAAAACTGCATACACAGACATAACATAGCTGTTGACCCTCTTATTGTTCGGGAAACACTTCATTGTCATTTACCTGCTTATGTTTTAGCAAGTTTGATTAATCAGGCCATGTTTGACTATCCTTGGAAATCACTGCTTAGTATTGCCCATTATTGCTTTTGAAAGCACTCCTGAAAAACAACCCATGCAATTGTATTGGAACAAAATAAAAAGTAACCGATTTGAAACAGTTTCATGCATCCTACTCGCAGAAGAAGGTGGTGAATAATGTTTTTATATAATGTTTGCCTAAAATATTTTTTTGTTTTTGGTTATAGAAGAACATTCTTGGGGGGGAAAGGCTGATTATGCTGAAAAGAATTACTGTAAACTGAGAGATTCAATATTGTTTTCATCTTCCTGTACCCCACCTACTGTAGGTGAGTTTCGAGAGGCGGTGAAGAGTGGCGATTACCTGGCAGTAAGGCTGGCACTTAATTCCAAAGAAGACTACAACTTGGATCAGGAGGTAGGCCGAGCTTCCTCAGCAACACTGATAAGACTCTCAGTTTACAGTTGACAGGGAGTCTGCAGAACTATGAGGCCCTGGGATAAAAAAAAAAATACTTGGGTGTGTGTGGGAGAAATCAAGCAGTTTAAGCTATGACCCGGCTCTCAGAGAATTTACTTCACTGCAGGACTCAAGTGGGATGTCTTTGGCGATGCTGGCGGCAGCTGGAGGGCAGGATGACATCCTGCGGCTGCTGATCAAGAAAGGTGCACGGGTGAATGGCAGGCAGAAGAACGGCAGCACCGCCCTGATGCATGCCGCAGAAAAGGTACGGCATCCCGCCCCGCTCCCTTTACACGTACCCCAGCACCGCCCTGATGCATGCCGCAGAAAAGGTACGGCATCCCGCCCCGCTCCCTTTACACTTACCCCAGCA
>JAODKL010000036.1:1314411-1338073 GCA_026780765.1 Petrocephalus schoutedeni | reverse complement strand
CCCTTTACACTTACCCCAGCACCGCCCTGATGCATGCCGCAGAAAAGGTACGGCATCCCGCCCCGCTCCCTTTACACGTACCCCAGCACAGCCCTGATGCATGCCGCAGAAAAGGTACGGCATCCCGCCCCGCTCCCTTTACACTTTTTTGCACAGTTTGATGATTTGTAAAGCTTGTGCATGCGTCCATTCCTGAATTTTGTTACTTGTCTCAGAACTTCCTGACAACGGTCGCCATACTCCTAGAGGCCGGGGCCTACGTCAATGCCCAGACGCAGAGTGGCGAAACGGCTCTAATGAAGGTGTGTTTGTCAGTCAGAGGATTAACTCTTTAAAACGGAATGTTGTTGTGGCTTAATCTGAACTGAAATGTCTTGATAGTTTGGTATGCAAATACATTTTTGCACTTATCTGAACCTCCTTCCAGGCATGCAAGAGAGGAAATGCAGACATTGTACGTCTCTTGCTGGAGTATGGGGCTGACTGCAACATCCTGTCCAAGCATCAGAACAATGCTATGCATTTTGCCAAACTGAGCAACAACATCATGGTCTACGATTACATCAAAGACCACATGGCAACGTAAGTTCAGACAGGGATAAGACCTGTTGTCCAGGCTATGTGCAATAAAGTGACACAGCTTCATAAAACGGGTCCTATTTAACTAATCAGATTCTGGTACAGTGGAACATGTCTCTCAACCCTTGGAAAATGCTGAGACTTGATGTGTTTTAGCCTATCTAATGTACATCTCGGGTCCCAGGCTGCCCAGTGCAGTACTGTAATGGCTCACGGTTCATCCCCGTTTCCCCCTTCCCTGCAGGCTGTCTAGTGTGGCCGAAGACACCATTCGGGCATATTTTGAGACACGGCTGGCTGTACTGGAGCCCGTCTTCCCATTAGCTTGTCATCGGCTTTGTGAGGGTCCAGACTTCTCCTTGGAGTTTAACTACAAACCTCCTCCGCACACCCCTGCTGAGGGTATGTACAAAGTACAGCAGCATATGTCAAAGGTGTAATGGGCTACGCGAAAGCCATGTGACCCAGTTTCACTTTTCTTCCAGGAACAGGTATCCTTCTCTTCATCTTTCATGCCAACTTCCTGAGTGAGATCACAGCTAGACTATGTGGGCCTTGTAGTGTCCATGCAGTCGTGCTCAATGACAAGTTCCAACTTCCCATCTTCTTGGTGAGCTACGCGGACTATTGAGGGTTATTGAAGGTGGTGACATGATGTGCAATACTGAGCTGAAAATGTAGTCATTTAACTCATTTTAATAAAAATTCCAAAGGTGGCAATGTGTTTGTGGCCATTTATAGCTGTGGACAAGTGCTTGTTAGCTATGAACATCAGTTATTTTGTATGGTTTATCATACTGCCCATCACACAGTATGTCCCGTCTCTCTCCTTTCCAGGATAGTCACTTCATTTACTCATTCAGTCCAGTACCGGGTCTCAATAAGCTTTTTATACGACTGGCAGAGTCCCCCACTGCCAAGGTAAGGCTGTTCACCTTGATGACTGGTCACAGGAGGCTCTAAAACATGCAGTCAATTTTTAAGGATACAAGGATTCAAAGATCAAAATTCAGCAATAATAAAAGTGTGGGGCATGTTCAGAGAAGGCTGGTCTGGAGGCAATAAGAGCATGCATGAGTGCAGTATAGTGTGATTACTGAGTGGGCTTCAGTGAAACAAGGATGAAGTTATTTCAGTTGCTGCATCAAATAACACTATGGAGGTGGAGATATTTACACTGTCATTGAAACAATGTATTAATTACTGAGGAATTAACTTTCAGAATGACCAAACCCAATTCTGCCATTTTCAGTTTCAATGTTTTTTTGTACTTCATCAGTATATAAACTCAAGCAGAAGTGTGTGAGGTTCTATCAATTTTATTCATATATACTAGGTATGATCTAATGTGATTTTTCTCCCCTCCCCTCGCTTCCTGTTGGCCCTCCAGGTCAAGTTGCTCATCTGTGCATACAGAGTCCAACTACAGTGACATGCATGCCTCAGGTCAAAAGTCAACTGCACCCCAAACCAAGTTCAGGACTATCCTTGAGTATGGCCCCAGCAATATCCATCCGGATGAAAGACTAGCCCAGGATGATTGAGTGACTGAGTCTCTTGGCCCCACAGTTTCACCTGAGCTTGTGCCCTTTGGGAATGGGCTGCCTGTGTGCAAAGAATAGTGATTATCCCTGGGGGAGACCGGGAGTCACACACAGCGTGCTGTTTTTGAGGACAAAAACTGACGACTCCTGCCTAGAATTCCGTTTTCATGCAGCATGCGATTCAAAGAATCTACCATCCCCCAGACCCACCCACCCCTGGAAAGTTGCCTTTTGGGTCCGACTTTACTACCAGAGTACTTTTGCCCTTTTCCCATGGAACAGAATGGGAGGCAGAGCATGAAGCTGTAACTTTCCTCTTCAAAGCAAGTGTTCTTAAATTTTAAGGCCAGTCACTTTCCACAAGGCTATTTTTTGCAATACTTGATTCTTGGTTATTTGCTTTCCATTTTAATGCTTTTTGCCTGTGAACTTACCCATGTACCTTACAGACACCGATGTACGGTATCATACTGTGGTGGATTTTTGGGGTAAAGTAGTAAGGGCAGAGGTCAATATATTGTTCTTCCTGTTGTTGCAGGAATCCAAAGATCATGGGTGAAAAATACCATGTTCTCAGGTCACGATCTTAGCGGGGCTTGGGCATTTTTCAGCTTAGTCTTTAAAAAAACAGCAGACGATGTTGAAACCAGTAGTGCTCCCACGTTCAAGGAAGTTTATGGGATAGTCATGCCTGGATCAACTGGAGCCTTTGCCTTAAGTCATGACTGGGCAGAACCCAGAGTGTTGTGGGGTGTTTTTCTGTTTCCTGAAACTAAAGTCCCATTGTCTCCCTCACAGACAATTTTATTTTGGAACTAATTTCTGTATAATTTATGGACTGACTTTCTCTTCAGAGAAATAAGACCTTAGACAGGTTTTGTCTTATGATTGCACACAAACTGTTACTCAAGGTACAAATATAGAGGAAACCCTTCCTTGAAGTGATGAGGCTCCAAGCAGACCTGTACGGTGTCTTGTGTGGCACAATGTTTCCCCACACCTCCATGCTCAGCTTAGTATTAAATGTTCAGGGTGTACATTTTATGCCTCATTTTCTTTTCGCAGTAGTTTTATGCTACCTTTTCCGATTTGATATTCCCCACAGTATCACTAGTTCAGTAAAGTCACCAGTGTTTGAATCAAAACAGGAAGTGACATAAAAGCCTTAGTGTGTGCTGTATTGTAGCTTTGCTAGCCCAGCACTAATATGGTCTGTGTAAGATCTGGGGCTGCTATATTCATTTCTTTATATAATGGCGATGTAAATACTCCTTGGCAATGAATAGCTGTTGCTTTGGTTTAGCAATGACTACGAAATGCTGTTGTATTTAAACGTTTTTGAATATGGTGAATCCTTTTACCTACCTGTTATACTTTCATTAGAAATAGGTGCATTGTATATTTCTCTGCATTAAATATAGATGCAACCGTTCAGTTACTGTGCTTAATGTTTCTTCAATTATCAACATCCGGCTCTCATTTGCTGTTTCGCGCATTTGCCTGGAGGCCAGCAGCCTGCCTCCATGTTTCCATTTCCATGGTGCACTATAGAATATCAACCCACAACAAGCTGATGGCAGTATTCAACAAAGAGAACACAACACTGATTTAGATGAATGAACTTTAATTCCGTATGTACAACCAAGATGTGAAGGGACAGGCACTTACCCTATAGTATTCATATGGACTGTCTCACAGAGAGGAGGTCCAGTTTCATACTTACTATGGAATTACTGGTGACGAGTGGTCCTCTGCAGCAATGATACAGCCTGCCTTTATTAGTCATGGGGACGTCTGCAAAAACAAAGTACCTTTTAAACCACAGCAATAGGAACAATCCATTCAGATGTAGACTGATTAAAACGTTCTGGCTCAGGTTGTAGTATGCATCTGTGGCGCAGTAGCACATGCTGATAATACTGACCTAAGCTGTGGGCCACCACTAAAGAACAAGTTTGTTAGGAGGAGGTTATGGGCATGTGCTGATACAGCACATTGCCGTACACCACCACACAACAAACCACCTCAGGGATGAGAGCGAGCGCAGCCATGCAGCAGGTGATACAAATCACCACAGTTCAGAGTTGAGCAGTGCCAATCTTGCCACCAACCTGCAAATTTTTCCCTAAGTTGGAGGACCTGATGGCCTGATGTAGGTTAATGTCATACCCAGGATGAAGCAAGTACAGGTTAAGGGCCCTGCTCAAGGGCCCAATGGAGTAGAATTCATGGCATTTGAACCTGCAACCTTCCAATTGCTGGCATAAATCCCTAGCCTAAGAGCCACCACATTTGGGTTAAGATTGCACTTAAATACAGGCAGAAAGCAGCTGTGCCTCTGTCGCCACCTTGCATCTGCACGCTCATACTAAAGGCACAGCAGGGTTTATGAAGGAACTGGAAAGGCAATGAATGGATTTCTGGTAAAAAGCAATTCTTCGTCTAATATTGGTGAAATATGTAGATCAGATATGAAAGATACCATATGGCTAACCCTTGGGGGGCCAGGATCAGGCCACTACTTTTGGACACAAATGCCCAACTGCAGTATAGCTTATAATGCAGGGCTGATCTGATGCAACCCCTAGTGCAACAGAGACAGACACACACACAAGCAGACTTCTGCCTGAGACTCAGAATGTGGGTTATTTTACATCTACAGGTATTTTGTAGGGCTTTTATTGATCACTCTGGGTCAACAGGACACCAAACCTCAGGGCACTTGTACTCAAACACAGCATTGCTGCTTTACTCTGTAAAGCTTTACATTTTGTCCAGGATCTGATTAAGGTTAATAAAGTAATACATTAAGTCCTGCAGTATGAGGGTGAAGGCCTACTTCACGGTCCTTGGGAAAGGCAGACTGAATGGAGAAAACCTGCAGCTAGCAGGGAGATGTGGGCATCTGGCCAGCAAATGGCTGGGAGACAGGGGCTCACTGCTCACTGAAACACACTGCATCTGTTTCCACTGGGGGAAAGGGGTGGGAGGGAACAGACCAAGCCTGTGGGCTAACGACTGGAATGTACCCCACCCCCCTCGACTTCCTCCTTGAGTGTGCATTTGTGTATGTGCATGCCCTCATAAATGAAACGGGCAGGAAGTATGACAAAAGCCAAGCAACGCAGCCTGTCTGTTACCAAAAGCCGAGACACCCCCGATTAGTGCCTCCCCTGTTGCTGCTACTGCTGAAGCAGGACTGGGTTCTCAAACCGCTTTCAAGACGTGTGATTCCACAGCAACATGACAACTGCGACTCAGGGTACTTGTGACAGCTGAGCAGTTTGCATTAGTGCAATTTATACTTAGTATACATTCAGCACAATGCCAACCTATGTGTAGATCGTATGTTCCAGTGACCAGGCAGTTTATGCATGTGTAAAAAGTAAGGTATTCTTCAAAACATTTACCAAGAGAAAGAATAATCTATAGGGATGGTTCCTGTGAGTGACCTTTTATTTAATTTCTAAGCAGACATTAGTGTACAGAAACAGAAGTTCAGCCCGTACTGATACCAGCAACTAAATCTCAGCTCTCTTTGCGTTACACCACTAACAAGAGACAAGCTAAACTGAAAAATCAAGAGGGGGTGGGATTTGTGCAGCACTGTCTCATATGATAAAGACAACGATGCAATGCAGCATGCACCTAACGGAACAGGGGCTAGTTTAAGGCTAATAATCACAAAACAGTATCAACAACTAACTACCTGGCTTGAAATATAAGCAGAAAGCAGGGATCCCCCAAAAGGTCACCCAAGGTGTTTTTTTAGGGCAACAAGTTATGCCGAAATTTTGTGTATAAAATGTTTCAAGTAAGAAATCTGAAGAATGGTACCAAATAAAAACTAACAGACTGCAGAAAGAAAAGCTTGTTGCAAGATCTTATTTCTAGGACCACCTTACAATCATCATTCAGTTCGGTGGAATGATGAGTTAACATGAAATTTAGTACATTCACCTTGCAGAACCAGATTTTATATTGTACCATGGACATTTCAATATTTTTAATAGCTTTTGTAATATGCATTGTAATGAATGGATCATTGTAAGTTTTCACTGCATGTTATCTGCTTCATGCTGTGTGTGTTGTGTGCTATAGGTGTGCAAGGCACAAGTTACTGAACAATGAGCTGCATCTGTCCATTAGGTGGCCAGGTCTCCACTGTAAAGTCAAGCAGCCACAACTTGCTTCTGCTTCTGTGCTTTTATTTTTTTGGCTTTGAATGACTGAACATTAAAATCCAAACACGGATGCTCAAGTAAGTGTGCTTCTCACAAGTTCACTTAAAAAACTGACATTAAAATAGCCATTTTGCAAAGTGGTGCTAGACACACAGTAACTTATCAAGATCATTAGTGTGAATTAAACCATTAGCACATGAAACATTTAAATTCCCATGTTGACTCATAGCCAATGACGAATTGATTCATCAAATGTAAAAGAGCCCTAAGCAACCTCTACAACATGACTCCATATTCAGCAAGTATGTGCAGAGATTTTGGAATACACAGCACTTTAACTTCAAAAGGCAGTGCGGGTAGAGTGACAGGCTACATTCCTGGGTCATACCTAGATGTGGAAGTATTAATCTGCTCATTACCTGAGTAGCATCTGGACACAACAGTAAAATATGAGAATTTATTAGTAGAAATCACAGAGAAGACATGCAATATCCACTGTCAATCCATGATATAAACAGAAGACGGACAGACTTAACCAAAAGTTTGCTGGACAGAAAATCTTTTAAAGTAATTTATGCTGATACATAGATCATGAACAACAAAGAAACCTCAGGCAACAATGAAGATGTGGGATTCAGAAGTTGTTTCACGAAAGAGCTTAACATTTTCCTGTAAACCCATTGGTAAAATCAAACTCTACAGTCTATGACTGACTGATGTTATGGACCCTCCAATCACAGGGTTTAATGAAATAGTTTGAGTGCTTTTCCTTTGAACAAAAAAATATAAACACTACTAATGTCCTGCAAGACCCTGATCAGTAATTATACCAATGACTTGGAAATATGCTAAATATTTTTACAACCATTAAATGTACCATCGGTTCTTCATACGCATGATATGTTGTCATGAAAAATATTTGGGCTCATTCCACCCAGAAATTATAATGTTACAACAATAAACCTGAAAGGTCAATCTTAATATTTAAACCAAAGAGTTTTTGTCTATATTTACAGTAACAAAATATGTCTGCTTTTGAAGAAAAAAAGGCCAAGTCATTTTGAGTGCTTAGATTTTTTCTACAGGAAATCCCTTGCCAAAAAGGACACACATTTGACTACAAATTCACATTTTCAGTGTATTTCATAGGCCTGTCTCTCTTCGCTCATCCACCTAACCGTTTAACCCGGTCAGGGTGACAGATTGGTTTGGAGCCTCTCAGGCAGCAAAGGCCCAGGACAGAATGCCAGTCCATTACAAAGTGAGTGTGCACGTGAACACCATGGGCAATTTAGAGACAACAATTAACCTAACTGCAAGTCTGTAGACGGTATGACAGAGGCAGAAGCAGGATATCAAATCCCCAAACTACTGGAACTGTGTACTTTTACTGTGTAAAAGCCATTTTAGTATCAGTAAGAGATGGGTTTTGCAGGCCATGTTTGATTGTTGTTGGGTGGACTATTTTAATGAATGGCTTATCACAACATTCAAGATGTGTCCTGCACATAAGTTTAGACATTGAATACAGGAGTGCCTTGTTTATGTGAGTTGGTAGAAACATTCAAAGTCTGCCTAGTCACTAAATTCAAAGTTCGGCAAAACAATTTTTAATCTAAACAGGCTCAAAATTCAGATTTAAAGTGTCATGTGAGAAAATACTCACCTGGTCGAAGAACATTCTTCTGATGCCATTTTAGCACAGTGGGGGGAAGTTTTGCGTTGCATTGCACCATACACATTGGATAGCATTCACTAGACTGAAATTTACTGTCATTTGCTGAAAAGCTTGTTCTGAACCATAACTCGATAATCACTAGTCTTCACATTCCCATGCAGTAAAAACACACACACACACACACACACTCAAATTCCATTAGGCTATATGAGGTCTAAGAATATTATTTCTGACACTGTCCAGTACAGCAGAATTAAATTTCAAGGTATGACCTAAACATCGGAGGCTTTAGACAAGAAGGCTTCAGTCAGCTCTCATCATGATCCCAATGAAGTCAGGGCATCCTTGCTTGGTCAGTTTTAGACAAAGGCTAGTATCTTAGTCTTTGATTTACTCATGCACTAAAAGGCAAAGAAAGTAAGTCCACTCAAACACATTTGTGACATCAAAAATCCACAAAGTTGGTGTATTCTTAAAATAGAGAAAAGGTATAAATGCAATTAGCCTACACAAAGATGTAGCTACTTTAGAGTGAAAACACTGGACTTCCACTGCACTGAATTCACATGCATAAGCAGAACAAATGTTAGTCTGCAAATGAAAGGAAGGTGGTGAGCAGCCTGTAAAGTTCCACTAAAGGCAAGTCCTGCAGGTCAAATGTCAGATGGCATTTTATAAGCAGTGAAGGAGGGGCTTAAGTGTGCAGCTACAGAAACCTGTGTAATGTTTCAGGTGAATAAATGTCTCATGCAACAAGCTGATACACTGCATTTAGAATACAGTGGGAGACACACCCATGAGGTCAGGGGGAATAATTCAACCAAGAAGTACCAAGATTCAACCAAGTTAAAACTTGCAAAAGGTTTACATATGAAATTACGTAAAACAAATGCTCTAGAGTCAAAAATGCGGTGATACACACGACACACTGGTAGCTGTCAAATACTCGGCCTGCACCTTCCACTTCTAGCCACGTTGGTTCTTCTGCACAGCTTCAATTTATGTAAATTTAATATTTGCAATTAGTGTAATAATTCTGACAGAAGGAAACAATCGTACAACACATTCAGCCTATCTCTTCACTACGCAGACTATGAAATGCCTTTAGTTACATTCCAGCTTTTACAGTACGAGTCAGATTAGAACATGGTTAAATGGTAGTAAATTACTTACATATCAGTAGTTTGGGTTCAGCATAAATTTCCTTTGGATTAACGTTGATACATAAATGATTGAGATTATTGAATACAGTTTGACAATTATCTGCAAGCTGTCTGCAATCTTCCAGGTATCCGTGTGCAACAGCATTTTAAAGTACTCTCTTCTGAATGTTGCCTTTTCAAGTAATCAGGAAAGTATCTGCTGCTGTACTCCAGGACATACATAGCTGTATAAATGTCAAAAAGTAATAATGAAATACTAGACATTTAGATGGCTATTCAGAAGTGCAAGATTTTTATACACCAGCGTCTGCCTTCATATTAAAATATTCCATATTTTATAAAAGGAATCGAATACTTTTCCAAGAAACAACGAAGATGACGATTATTTGGGGGGAGTTTTTGTTTAGGGCACAATACTTCCTGCTCCATTCATTTTATTTAAGTTTTTATTCTTAAACATTTAGATTGACAGGTCATTTTAAACAACTGTCCTTTTTGAACAGCTCTTACGGTTTGGCTCGGATTTCACTTCACCTCCATTTAAGAACTGCAGTACTCGACAAATGTGTGAAATGTTTAGAAATTATTTCCCAATATGCAAGTGTTGAAGTTAATAATTGTCACAATGTATCTTTTCACAGACAGACATTAGGTTTAAGTTATGTTCAAAACAGTAAATGAGCTGCTTTGCATGAACAGAAAGAATAGAGAAATTTTACACCTGTATTCTATTTCAAGTTAGGGTATTGCAACCTTAATACTTTTTGTAGCACCAATGGTACAAACAAGCATTTCAGTTCACAAGAACAATTTTATTAAAACTGGAATAAGAATGTCAAAGCAAGAGAAGATATTATGAACCTTCATAAATGGGACTGGGTGTGATGAACTGCCCATAAGTGCGTTTCGCCCCGGCCCCATTCACAAATATCTTCTAACAACGTGTTTTAATGTCTAACATTTACTATGATTGTATATTGTTCTATTAATATGGCACCAGATGAAAAATGTAGAATTTTCCGTTAGGCGCATTTCTGAATTCTGTAAGCCACCAATCAGCTGTTTCTTATGTGATGTCATGTGTAGGGTGTGTGTAGGGCATGACTGCCCAACCCTGCTCCTGGCGATCTCCAGAGCTTATCTGTACCAGGCGAGTACTGCACCTAAGCTCTAAAGAGTGGTAGATCTCCAGGAACTGGGCTGAGTAGCCCTGGTGTTGGGTAAATTAGCTTTCCCATAAAGTACGATGGTGGGTCAGGGTCCTTCTAGGTGCTGCTGCCTGGGGGCACTTAATGTTCTTAATCCAGCCCTGCTCCTACCTGGATTTCAAGTGAAATTTGATATGGAAATAAGCATTGATTTCACCAAAAAACTAAGCACGTAAACTACACATTCTTTATAAAGACAGTGGATGTGTGTAAGTTAACACAGGAGCTATCTTCCTTTTGTTTGGCTGATTTGAGGTTAGGTCTCAGTGCCACTGGCATAAAAATTAAGGGGGGGGGGGGATGTTATGCCACTGAAGTTATGCTAAAAACTCCACATGAACTAAAACAGAGAAATATGAAAAGCATCACACAAAAGTACATTTCTTTGGAGAAAACCATGAATGTGAATGAGAATTGAACAAAAATCCCTCCGGTACCAGTTTTGCTTTTACATCAGCAGTCAAAGGGAAACTTTCTGTATTCTGCACTGTAGACACGTTTATATAATACTGGGAGGTTAAGATTCAAAATGCATTTATTTTGTGATAATACAGCTGAGTACTGTGAATATTACTAGTTATAACCCACCCCATAAGGTAAAATATACTTGCATTAAAATAATCATATGGATGGTCTTTTGGTGGGCTCAATGCAACAGAATGAAATAGCTGATTTCAAGTATAACAAGTTAACATGTTCACAGTCTACAAGTCAAGGAACAGGGAGAAAGATAGGTTCACAAAAAAGGCAAAATTACAGCTAGTCATATTGGGTATTACACCAAACATAAAAATAAAAACATTACAGGTCCAGCTATAATTTGAATTCTATATCCCTGATTCAGGCTATAAGGCACCTCTACCAGCACAGGATGTTTAGAACAAATCTGAGATTCCCAGCACAGGATTCTCAGGTAAGTTCAAAATGAGCGGCTCTCTGAAATTTTTACACCAGCATTAAACCCTCAATCTAATCAAAGATTTGCTTAAAGCAGCATCTCTTATTGCATGAGATTTAGATAGTAGGTCTCTTATAAATTCAGGGAAATAATTCACAGAAGGGTTTCCGTAAGACTTTCAGAACAGAAGCAGGGGGATGACAGACTTTAGAACTATGCTCTTTGGGCTGAAGATGTGAAAAAACCTAAACACGTTCCACAAACAATATTTCATCTTATATTGACATTTTGACAGAGCAACCTGAAAAAAAAAACACAATTAAACTACTGTAATAACAACAACACTTTAATGTCAAAACACACAGCTACCGTTTCAAATTATGTGTTTTATTACAATTGCCGAAATACTAGAACAAAAATGTAGATTGTTGATGTTTCACAGATCACTGTAAGCTGCTGTCAGAAGGTACAAAGCAGGAGGCATGCAACTGGAACAATTATGCCTATTCTAAAATAAAAGATACTCATTCACATCTTACAAACATTAAGCAAGCTACTATTTAAAAACGAAAATTAAAAAGGAGCAACGGACTGGCATGGCACCAAGAAATATCTAAGAAATTCTTAATTCGCTTCATAATTTTACCCTTTGTCAATAAATGAACAAAAGACTAAATTAAACCGAGGGCATGAAAATTTAACTGAGTCAAATACACTTACAGTGAAACTTCTTTCGTTTACCAACAGCCATTGACCAGATGCACTACACAGTGCTCAACTCTGGTTAGCTGAAAATCTTTACTGTGAAAATCAGAGCCACAACAAAACCGAAAAACTAGAGCAAAAATCCCCACAACATTGAATGGAAAGGATAGCGCAAAGAACGCCTGATCTTTGCAGTGGAGGGAGGTGGTGGGAACTAGGGACAACCACCTTCATACAGCTTCAGTAGCGGCGGCGCTTGTTGTTGGGTCCATCAAAGCTCGGCCCGCCTTGGTTCCCTCTCCCGAAACCCGGAGGGCCACCGGTGCCCCCTACTGGGCCAACCCCCATCATGGGCGGCTGCTGCTGCTGTTGCGTTGGTTGCTGCTGGCCTTCCACTCCTGACCGATTGCCAATGGGAGTGCCCATCGGGGGAGGGCCACCAGCCGGGGGGAACCTATCATTGCGCTACAGGTTTCACACCCACCAAGGGATAATGGAACCAGTTTAGAACGCCAAAATGCAAGTCAAGTCCAAAGAATAATTAATGGTCCCCGGCCATCACGCAGAAATACACCACATATTTTGACACCACCCCCCACCCCCACAGCATGTTCCGAACGCAGATGATGGGTTGAACGTTGACAGGACAGCAGATTTCCAAGGAGAACCAGCATCAAACGGAGGAAGAAGAAAGGAGTAATTTTATTAGTTATACTGCTGATATACTAGTTGACAATCCCCCCCAGCTATTCAAGATACTCTTGAACATAAGTTAACTGAGTAAACTTTTTCTTTTGTTGCAGATTGATTCAAACCTCTCTTATAATGTAGTCCCTGTAGAGCATAAACTTATCATTCCAAGATCATGGAAAGTGTTTCAGGGCTCATTCATTTAGCACAACAGAGATGATACTGTAAAGCTGCTGCTGGTGGAGAAAAGGTGGCTCTACAACAGTTAAGAAGCCACATGAATTTGCTACGGGCCAAAATCTCAGTTCTCAAAAACTGACAGTCGTGACCCTGACATCCTTGCCTTTAAGACAGGGGAACCTATATCTGGACTTCAAGGGCAGCAGTACTTCAGAATAAATAATATTTGCTCCCTTCGTGGCTGTACTACATGGACCTTACAGAGAAATAATACCTCTTAAATGACCTGGCAGCATTAACTTCTCATTGTCAGTTGATTACATTACATATACGTATGTTCTTTATTTTCATCACTATTTTCACTGCTAACTAAACCTCTCATGAATTTCCCCCAGAGACTGCCATTCAAATTGTTTTCAGTTAATACCTTTGCACAGATGCCAATAGTACTATTATGTGCAGTTGAGAAACCCTTAAGCTTAGCAAGACACTAAGCTGTGGACCATACAAAGAAATTATGAAAAACTTTCCTACAATTAACAAGTTTGGTGATCACTAATCCAGTGTAGTCTTTAGTGTTGTACAAATAACATACATCTTAAAATAGTAATTTTACCAAGTCAGAAAATAGTATTTCTATGTGGATACAGAAAGAAGTACAGCAAAGGCCTTTTGCTTTTCAATGTTCAGAATTTACCCTAGGCAGTAAAATACTAAGACCGAGAGAAACTGAGTAAACTGAATAAGTATAAAGCAACATTTACTACATTAGTTTTTTTTAAATGATCCAAATACACAATGGATACAAAATCAACCCTTTGTCTCCTAAATTAGTAGTAGTAGGGCAAGAATGGACCGAGTACGGTGGTAAGGTAAAACAGTATAATTTACTGAAGAACAAGGTACT
The DNA here is from genome assembly GCA_026780765.1 of Petrocephalus schoutedeni. NCBI lineage: Eukaryota > Metazoa > Chordata > Actinopteri > Osteoglossiformes > Mormyridae > Petrocephalus > Petrocephalus schoutedeni. The sequence continues at coordinate 1,324,337 of JAODKL010000036.1, read as the reverse complement.
GATTCTGAATACCTGAACCAAAAACAAGCCTCCCTTATAGGATTCCTGGCACACAGGAAAATGTCTGGAGGATGAGATTTAAAATCTCAAGCTCTCAGAGAAATGTTTACCTTTGTGCAAGTCTTTGAGCTAGAAATCCCACAAATACACATTAGTACTCTGAAGTCAACTGTACTGAGGAATTCATCGTAAAGATCTACCACACAATAACGATTCCTTTAAGGTATTTTTTGCAGAAAAATACACTGCTAGGTATAATTTTTTTAAAGTTTAAACTTCAAGGACTGCATAGATACCAAAGTTGTCCATATCTGTAAAAAGCGGTATTATGTTTTCAAATGAAGATGCTGGGAGCAGACATACCATGTTTCAATTTTGCATGAAAGCACACTGCTGGTATAACACACTAGATAAGCAATAGAAAGACATGCTGTACAAGCATCAAAAATGGAAGTTCATAGCCATATATTAAGGTACAACAATCATTCTCCTTAGCAAGACCTCTATTCCCCTCCCCGCGACCTCAACACCAGCTCTGCAGCAAATCTTGCTGTTGTACTTTCATGCAAAAGTGGCTGCTATGGCAATGCACTACTGAGGGCAAAAGTCAGATGCAAGAAGGCAAAAGCCTGAGTGGGGTTTATCAGGATACATTACCATGGCTCCATTATCGGGCATCATCGGTGTCCCCATGCCGGTGGCTCCGTCGGGCCCCAGGGCTCCAGCACGACCCGTCACACCCAAGCCCATCATTTGAGGCCCTTGGTTAGCACCAGCCACAGCTGGGCTATACGAATCTACGCAAAACAATGTGGTGGTCGTTTGTCCTCGGTGACAACTTAGAGGGTCGCTCGAAACACATGAAGTGGACATGGGAAAGGAGCTGTGTGAGGCTTGTTTTCATGGGATTTTGATATTAAAAGGACTGCACACAGTTGGGACTGCACGTTACTCGGCTGCATATGAGGGAAAGCCTTTCCTCCACTAATGCTACTGAAGGATCACAAATACATGAGCAAACCAGTTCCCTTTCTAGAGAGGATGAAATGAACGCCATTTCAGATGGTAAAATTGTAGAGTAAAGCCAGTCACCCAGCCAGGTTCACTGCCATTCATTGCATAGCTCACCATTCAGACATTACCACCCACCCTCCCACAATATGCAAATATTACACTATATAACGGTGCAATTCAAGTGGAAGCATCTAAAAGGCTATGATTCATCAGATCCAACTGCTGATTAGAAGAGGTCCCACAAGGCTTACAAGCTTTAACAAACACTTACATATTATATTTCAAAAACAGCTGTATATGAAAAGCCACTGATATGTCTTAAATTCAAATTAACGTAATTACTAAGAATGGCAGCTTGAGGGGGCGGCATGGTGGTGCAGTGGTTAGCACTGTGGTATTCCTGGTTACCTGTGTGTGGAGTTTGCATGTTCTCCCCGTGTCATTGTGGGGTTCCCTCCGGGTACTCCGGTTTCCCCCCCACGGACCAAAAACATGCCGAGGCTAATTGGAGTTACCAAACTGCCCATAGGTGTGCATGTGTGAGTGAATGGTGTGTGAGTGTGCTCAACGTCCTGAGTTTTTCCCTGCCTCGTGCCCGTAGTTTCCGGGATAGGCTCCGGACCCCCCGCGACCCAGAAAGGATAAGCGGGTTGGAAAATGGATGGATGGGTAGCTTGAGCGGATACCCAAGCCCAAACTATGAGAAACAAACTAGATGGGACAAATTGGTAGGAACCAGAAAACACAATTGAAAATAAATACATTTCACAGTATAATACAGTCATAGTGAGATGACAATTCTCTATTGGGGCTTTCCACTGCCACCAAGAACTGAGCTGTACCTGAGTCGTACTGCGCTGATGGTGCTGCTTAATGAAAGGGCAGAAAGCAGGCCCAAACCCTCCTGCTCAGGAAGATACCAGTGTTCTGCATTGATATACATGGATTATCTGAAGGAATGCTATATATTATTCATTATTAGTAGCATCACACGTATTGATAGATTCCCGATGATTCAGAACTTGAACACTTCCAACCACCTACTTAAAGTGCTACAGAACAACCAAGTAGAATGGATTCAAAATGCAAATGTACACAATTCCGCTAATATTTGATGCTGACAAGACTGCGATTCTCACACGTACCTGCAGAAATTAGCACAGAGTAAATCATGATGTACACCATAGAAACAGTAAGCGTCTCTGAGGTTTTAGGCAGATGGAAGCGAGCTACATATGCGCTGTAACTAGCGTCTCCACATCACGCCTCAGGTACAGCTCAGTTCCTGTATGCCAGTGGAACAGGGCCATGTAATTACAGAAATGCAAACATAACGCCACAATTCTCAGTGCACTAATGTAGCCATTTTTATCAGACAGAACTACTTAAGTCACTAGTTCCTGATTCACACAAAGCTAATTTTCCATTGGATTCATAATAAATTAACAAGGGCTATGAAGGTTTATAGCTTTTTGCTGGTTATATACAAGTTACAGACAAACTCAGCATTATGAGCAGTAGAGAATCAGCTATTACACATGTTTTCATATATTCACTGCCCCAAAGACAGGAGATGCCCAGTGTTGAAACCTGGCAATCAGTAAATGTTGCAGACGGACTAAAAATTATTTTCAAAAGCAGTCCTTAGACTGCACTGTTACTTTACGAGACTAAACTTGTTGAATATAAAAATTACTTGTGCACGCACACATAGAGGCACTTCAGATAAGCAGTAACTTTTAAAGCAATGTCACAGTGCCATTTGTCTGGCTGAAGTTAAGCAAAGCCAGAGACAAACAGACCTTAATAAGGGGATGTACACAAAAGTCCCAAGTTACAAATCAAAAGATGAAAATTAAGCTGGGCTAAACCCACAGCCACGTGATGGCAGGCCCACGGGAGAACACGTATGCATGTGAGTGTCGTGCAGTCCCAATGATGCAGCCTTGCAGAGTGCACCAACCCCACACAGCTGTCCCAAGGACCGGCAGGGACAACGTGACCCTACCTCCCATATTTATTGCTCCACGTGGACCCATATCACCCATTCTCATATCCTGTTCTCTCTGGAAGTGAAAAGAGTTTGGCACGGGTCAACCTCGGACAAGACGCAGATGTAAAACTCAGGAAAATGACAGGGAAGGTTAGGGTGTTCCACAGTAACACTCATCAAGACTGTTCAATTTTGAGATCTATATTATAATGTGCAAAATGCACATATGCATTCAACTAACAACTAGGAATTTACATTAATAGAAATGCTTTTTGCATTGCACATCTCTGGTTCTCTAGTTAAAAATACTGTATAATATGCTTCCTGCCATTCTAATTGTAATACTGCAATTAAAATTACAACTCTGCAATGTACCTTGCCAGGAGGGGTACCTCTGTTGAACCATAACTTAGGGTAATTACCTATTCAAATGGTGCAATTTTTCCAGTAGTATTCATACTACAGATACAATATATTAAAAATGTCATGACATATACAAAAAGGCTACAATAAACCTTGACGCAAAACATCAATACAGTGATATGGACAGTGAAATGAATATGCAGGAATTTATAATCACAGACAATTCACATTCAAAAGTATGTCCTCACATCTCACGCTAACAGCATGTTATTGAACTAGTGCATAGTTTTAGATCAGGGCAGCTATGAATTTACTTTTCAGTTCAAATGGTGAACTGACTTCCAGTTGTACATGCGAGATGGTGACAAGGCAAATGGATACTGGATAGTACAGTCCACAGGCAGCACCATAAGCCCAAAAACATGTACCTTCTATACACTCAACCTGAATCTCAATGCAGGACTAGCATCCAAACTAAAGAAACATCTTAAACATAAAAAACATAAAAGTACCCTTGCCCAATGAAAGAAGATTTAGTTTCTCTTAACATACATAGCACAACTTGACATTGCTTGAGATTAAAGGACTATAGGGAAGCAAAATGCATATCTGTTGAGAAAACTATATAGAGAAAAAAAATCTTTACCAAAAGATCAATATTACTCATGATGTTCATGACGTGAACTACTATAATACAATAATACGGCCCTTCATCACAGCAATAAGATATGTTAAGTGATGCAACTTTTAGTGCTACTTTAAGCGCTCTCAACAGTAAAGAAAGTAAAATGCAGATTAGAACCCATTTGCCAGAGGCTTCAGATGTAAAAAGGGTAAGCATCTCCCATTCTGACCCATGTGGAAGGGGAATCGCAAACGTACTCAGACCTACGAGATTTTAAATGTTCTTGGACAACACAGATACCATGAAGAGGCATTCAAATAAGACATTATTTATTATTCATATTATTCCCTCAGTCTAATCATTGATTTAATGTTAGTTATTACAGTAATTGAAAGCAAAAATGTTTATAAGTTGTAAACTGTATGGGCAGATACTGGCAATAATACTAGAAACTCATAAGGATAAGGTTAGAAAAGGGCTTAACAGTTCTATTGCTTTCCAGACATGCAAATTTAAATATGAAAACACTTACCTGAAAAACCCACAAGATAAGATGATTTGGAGATTACAGGAATAACCGCTTACAAGCATACGCATTGTGCGTGCATGTACACACGCACACACACAGTGCAGCAGTTCAGGGAACAGGTTCAAATCCAGTGAGAAATGAGGAACTTATATATGCAGCATATATAAATGTTTAAAAGCTACAACTTATGATGAAAAAATTTGTAATTTAAGTTAAAGCCCGGTAAATTGTACATCGAAATTAGAAATTGTAAATTACTGTAAATCCATATGCATAAACCTGATATTTTCAAATGAAATAACCCATGGTGTGGGCCCGAGTATGAGTGGGTCATTCTGATAGGGTTGTTGTAGTGCACATCTCTAAGGTGTACAAGCAGATCTTTCAAGTCAAGCTGAAAAGCTTGTAATGGATGTAATAGCTTTCATTAGGAAAGCTACTATAAAAAGATGTCTTTGACTAAGTAAAATGTATGAGTAAATTGTGTTATAAACACAAATCTTGCCCATTCCTCATAATATATAAGGGTTGCAATGATACATATTTACAGTGTAGCGTTCGGTACATTATATGTGGGTCAACAAAAACAATGTATACATTATTTGACATAGGCACAAATAGTGAGTGGCAGATCGGGTATACCAAACTCTGGGTATGTTGCTTGAAATATCCAACATGCCAACTCATCTGAGAAGATACCATTTGAGAGTGAATATGACCGGCGCAAAGCAGAAACAGCATCAGTCAGTGAGTAAATACACAAACCAACAAGCAAGCAAATTAAGTTAGGGGCGTGTTTATTGCTATAGGTATGTGACCATACTCTGCGATAGAGAGCAGAGGATTTAGTTAAGATCGTTATGATGCTATATTTTTGATTGCTTTCTTTTGCTTCACATTTATCTTAGACTGTCTCAGTTACAGAGAACTCAACTACTTGGTTGAAACAAAATCCTGGTCTGGACTTTTACTTTTTACTCTTATCTTGCCCACCTCTGCTTCACAGGAGCAAAGGTCTGAGAGGCTTTAAAGTGTCTTTTTAAAAAATAAAAAATTAAAAAACCTTGTTGTAGCCACTGCCAATAATTCATCACCTGGCTCATAGTTGTTTGCTGCTGAAAAAAAATGACTGCGTGGTGACCACTGCACTATTTCCAGGTATTTTTTGAGAAGGACACCCTATAATGATTGATTTAAAAGTAAGTGTAGCAATCCTATTGACATTCATACACCAAGATCTCCAACGAATGGTACAATATGCTAAACAAAAAGCAGAGATTTTGAATAGTACTAATAAAAAATAAACTATAAATTTCCACAATGTTTGGGTTAGAAGAAAAAAAGTAGTATATTATAGGGCTGGATGATGTGCGATATTTATACCAACATTGCATGTTATGCATGTGCATTTCTTACATCACAAGTAAGCTAATTTGAGTTTTTTTCATACCTTAATACCGTCCAAACAGGGGGGACAAAGTTTCGCCAAAACAATTTTACTCTGTCATAGGAAAAAACTTAGCTAGCTTTGCAATTTTAATGATTATTGCTTGTATAGATTAAAATATTTTAAAGAAATCAGTTTAAAGTTTACCCCCACTGCTATGCATGAGTGCTGTATGCATTATGCAAGACAATCATATTCATCCATGCTAATTAGATCACTTCTGAAATGTATGTTGAATTCCTTTTTTGCTTTATAAACCAATACCCCAATATTTATTACAATAGAATTGCATTTGCAAATTGGAAAATTTCCAATGCCATGCTGTCCTAGTGTATTAAATAAAATACTCTTTAAATTTGGTAATGCCATCCTTATCTTTATCTGTTCCTCTGACCAGATCATTGCTTATCATTGTTTGTCACTTTAAGACAGTGGTTGTATTTCATGTAGAGATTATGCTTGAAAGGTTAACTGCATAATCAACTGACAATGAAAGTTTTGCAAGTCCCACCCCAAAGTACCAAAAAAGTACCCCAGCTGGTTTGGTACTTTAGGGACTGGAACTTTTGGCACTGGTACTCAACCAAAAGTCAATGGAAAAAGGGAAAGTACAGGACCAAAAGTACAGTCCCTTGAGCAGTGCCCTTATAGGGTGCATTTATAAAATCAAGTAAAAGACAACTGGGCAGCATACAGCTCAGTGGAAAGGGAGTTTGAGTTGCACCTCTGCACTTTTCAGGGTGCATGTTCTCCCCATATTAAGCAGATCTCCCCCCACAGCACAGAGCCATTCACTGAGGTCTCTGATCTGGCCAAAGCATATGAGTACGCATAGACCCTATGATGCACTGGCATCTTGTGCTGTGTAAGGGTCCAAGCCTCCAAGATCATGACTAAGATAAACAGTTAGAAGATGGACTAGTGGAAATGTCCATACTAGCATAAAACATTGACAATTGTAAAGGCAGTTGTACAGTGCACATTTTTTCATCCATCTGAATGATTGCCTTATGGGCAAGTAAGTTTCCAAAATTAAAACTATTTGACTAAGACTATTGTCTAAAAGATAAAATCGGTTTCAAGTCACATATTACAAATTATATTTAAAAATGGAAGCCATACAAGTTTACTTTGTACGACTTAGAATTTAAACCCATAAGTGTACTATAATTGCAAGTCAAGATCAGCCTTACCTTTCACATGTACTGCACTATAAGCTGCCCCTAGCATTATTTTACCATTACTAACAAAAAAAGGGGAGAAGGATTGAAACCATGAACTAAATTCAGAGTTCTCAGTAACCTAAAAATGAATATAATCTAACCACCCAGCACTATCGGTTTACTTTTAGAAATGTAGTTTGGTATTTACCCATATAAGTACTTACACAACTATAAAAGCACTTACTGAAAGTGGGTGCATAGGTAGATGTATAGATAGAATACAAAATTCATATAACAAAATAATATAATAGCACAATTATAGTGCATATTTCAGACTTGGAACAAAGCGATATAACTATATGGTTTTGGTGTTAAATCTATATACTTACCAATAAAATAACCCACGGTTGATTTGAGAATGTTTCCATTCAGCGAAGTCAATATTTTTATTTCTACATTTCTATTCTGATTCTTAAGATCACTGCTACCTGAACTCAAACCAATTTATTCTGTATGATACTATTGTGAATTTCATTCATTTTAGTTGGCAGAGATCTGATAAGTAGTGATGAATGAAATCTTAGGTACAAGTGGCTTTTCATTCAACTGTTGACTATTCATCAACTATATTACTCTTACAAAGAAGATCAACTGTAGTTCTCTACAACTTTCCCAGAAGGTCCTTTGGCTTTAGGGCACCTCCATAAACATTGGAAAGGGGGGGGAAAAAAGAGGCAGTCAGGTCATACCATCATAAAACACATCACACATACACGTAGTACACATGAATTCCTTGTCTAATACCATTATTAATAGAAATCTATATGTAAAGATGGAATAGGAACCACAAAGCACTTGATTCAGCACACATGTAGCATACCTGTGAGAGCAGTATCATTCAGGTACACATCACATAGACAGATGCTTTACACCAAATCCACTTCTATGCATGAAATGGATCTGCAGCATTGTACTGAATTGGAAAAAGAAATGTGGTAACTCTGAAATTACAAAATAAGGCCGAATCCATCCCATACACTCGGTTCTTAAAATATCCATATTTTATGTACAATGTCATATGCTTTACAGCTTCAACAAGAACTGTTGAAACATGCAGTTTTAGTAGTGACTATAAAATGTAGGCCTCTGCATCTGGAAGAACTAAAACTTAACTGGGTAAGTTGGGTAATGAGTACTTCACATTTTAAAGGGATCTTATCGCTAAAGAAATAGCCAGAATTGCTAGCTTCTTCACAGATAATGTCTGAGTACCTGCAAAAAGTGGAGTACATTTTAAATAAGATGTATTTACAGAACAGAAACTGGTGATCTGAATAATTCAAATAAAAAGAGGCACTAAGATACTCCCCTCACACTGCTGTAATGTGTCATACCTTAATTTTGTACCTTTAGTTAAGACATTCAAAGTGTTTAACCAATTAGAATATAGAACCATCATGCAAATATCCATGACAAGATTACGATATTATGGGGGAAAAAAATCGAAATCCCCTTATTTACAATGATCTTAATTTGTGTAAAGTAAATGCAGTATTATTGTAATGGTTCTATGGCAATGGAAACACTGAGGGTGGAGAAATACAAAGTAAATCTACACAGGGTCCCTGAATATGCATCCAGAAGAATGTGGCATGGTGACGATATCTAGTGGTCTCCATTCAAACACTTGTAAAAGATATTATGACATAAATGTTGCTACTCTGGGTAAATGGGAAACCACAGTTTACACAAATATAGAAACTAATACCTATAACGAAATTCTCTCAACAATACCACATCTATTTGTATTGTACCAAATGTAGCCCCCCCCACCAATGCAATTATAATCTGCAATTAAAAAATCTAAGGGAATAGAAAAATTCCAATGTACAACTAGAAACAGCACAATGATGTTAAATGCAAACAGTAAGGGCCAATTACCACTCCTTGGGTAGATGTTAACTCAGTACTGCACTGGAACCATGCAGAAAGCAAAAAACTTGGTAACTAGAGGACACAAATCAAACTCTCCTGCTTGGTGTCTTTAGCAGAGGCAAAAAGAGCCAGAAAGGTGAGGGAAATTGGAATTTCCTGCTGCATTACAAGCACATTGTAACCACTGCAATTGCTAAACCTCATTTAACTTTGCCTTTTAACGGTATTGCGAATACAACGCTAACCTAAGCAGCAATACGAAAGCTTTGATCATGTGTAGAATCAGACAAACATTTCCAAAGAAGCAGGAAATGTACGAAGCAGGCTTTCACTTCAAGACAGAAACTGGTTAGGACTTAAGGTCCAAATGCTGCCTGTGGTACAACAGAAATTTTACATGCAGACTTTCTGCAGGCTACATTAATTAGGACCAGAAGGATAGCATGTACCACTAATGCAGAATTAGATCTTGCGTATCCACACACCAAGTTAGTGGTCAGGAGTAATGGACACTTATGGACCACAGAAGTGAACAAGGGACAATGAAGAGGGAAAGATTTGCATTCTCACCAGACGACTGGAATAAGCCACTGTCACCAACACAGCTGGCAAGTTGCCAGTTGGCCAGCTTACTCCTAAAAATATTATAGCGATTGTGGGAGAAATTCATTCTCGGAACGTAAAAGATTCTTAGTCTAACTATGAAAGGGTCATTTTAGTTGCAGGCTTGAGAGAAGATTTTGACTATATTCAGGGCCTCCCAACTCTACCAACTCTACCGCTTCCATGTCCCATTCTCGCCAGTGTGGGGAAGCAATTAAAAAGGCCAATAGGATGTTGGGTTACATCTCCAGGTG
>JAODKL010000036.1:1263350-1281064 GCA_026780765.1 Petrocephalus schoutedeni | reverse complement strand
GGATAGCGGGTGTGGTTCTTGGGCCGCCATCCTGCTGAGACTGGTGTCCCTCCCCTGCAGCCAAGCCGGTGAGGTTGAAGCGCAACCTGCTGTCGCTGGGTGCCGCCGAGCTGAGCCAGGGCCTCTCTCGCTTTGTCAGCGAGGTGCGGCGGCCCAACGGCGAGAGCTACGCCCCCGACAGCATCTTCTATCTCTGCCTGGGTATCCAGCAGGTCAGGGGGCCATATTCATCCTCCTGGATGCATCAACTAACAGTTTTCTGCTTACTGCTGTAGTTCCTTCAGATGTTATGTAATATACAAACACACCTTTTTTTTCTTATGGTAAATGGCAGCAAAAACCAACCTTACAACCTAAATAGTTTGGTGGTTAGATGTGCCTGAGCATCACCTTGCCAAATGAGACATTGAGGGAATAGTATCTGTGTGTGCAAGTCTGCTCAGTGTTCAAAATTGTGCTCCTTAACTAATTTACACAGCTGATAACTGCTTTGACACATCCTCTAAAGGAAATCACCTCCTGACACTTAAATTTATGTGGTGATGGAAGTTCGTTACTGGGAGAATTGTTGGTGGGTCATTAGGGGCAAAGTGTTTCTGAAACCCTAAAGAAGTTTTGACTTGATTGTAGCATCTCCATGATAATGGGAGAATGGACGACATCTTCAGTGACCCTTACTACCAGCAGTTTGGTCAAGAGCTTAACAAGGTCCTGAATGGCTGGCAACCTAGTGTGCTTCCTGATGGTAAGGTCTCTCTCCTTTGTTAATACAGTGTCTTAAATCCTTCACCCAATTATTGGAAAGATGGCAAAATGAACTTTCCAATAAATCCATAGAACCAGGTCATAATACAAGGTGCCATGTTGGACATACAGGCTGACTCTCATGTTTGTACTTACTGGTGAAGATCCACCTGCGTGTCCAACATGTTAAAACTCCTATAACTGTTAAACGCATTTCATTGTTCTGTTGTTCTTTAGGCGGAGTTACCATCTTGCTCACTCTTTAAAAGAGGTTGTCAGCAAATTCAAGCCTGAGGCTTTGGTAGATTTTTTTTTTAATTGAAAGTTAATCTTAAGCATCTTATTTAGATAGTTTTAACCGTTTGTGACATTTTTTAGTTAAGTTTTTACCATTTTTGGTTATTCAGTCTGTTTTGATACCCATATGCTCTCACCATGAATACAGCCCTAGTGGCTGGCATGGCATTAAGAGTCAACATAAGTAAGCTCTTTGTTAGATATATATTTCTGTACATTAAGAAATACTGTACTGTGCTGGTGTTAAAGGGGGAAAAACTGCTGGATAGTTTTTTCAGCGTGATATTTAGGGAGGTCCCCCTCTCACTGCCCCCTCCCTCTCACTGCCCCCCCCTTCTCAGGCTCTCTCTGGAGCAGGGTGGAGGAGCAGTGTCTCTGGCACAGCAGACAGCTGGGAGAGCACTCCCCTGCCGCTCTCCTCCGCTCACTGGTCTACCTCAACACCAAGTACTTCGGCTTGAGGACCGTGGAGCAGCACCTGCGTCTTTCCTTCGCCAACGTGTACCGCGAGCGGCGGGCCGGCCCCCACGGCAGAGAGACCTCCGTCTGCATCCGCATCCCCTCCATCTCGCTGGACCACCAGGGTACGCGTTTGGCTGCCGTTCCAGCCTCCTGTAGCATGCTGAAGGCAGCAGGGCCTTTCATTAATGTTCATCTGGGGTTCATGCGTGCAGAAAAGACAGGCTCAGGGAAGAGGAAACGCAGAGAGCAGGAGGGGGACCCTGACGAGGGCCCGGGGGGCACCTCTCGCTGTCCGGTCAAGAAGCACGAGTGCCACTTATACGAGCTCTACCTCTCCAAGTGGTGAGTCTGCATCTCCCTGGATGCATGCGCTTGTTTGAAATCATGTGACCAGTCCTGAACCAAGTATGGGGATTTATTGAAGAAAACCTTCTTAAACCTTCCTTCTCCATCCACACCTTTGATGAAGTATTACACATGTGATCCTACCTGGTCTCTGATGCAGGCAGGTAGTAACTCGGGTAGGATAGAAAACCTGCTGGATACTGGCACTCCCAGATCAGGGTTGCCTACCTCTGGTTTACTGTTTGCCACTAGTGTTAGCCAATCATGTTAAAATGGTTTATTCGCTCACATTATACTTATTCAGAAGGCTGCCCCTGTTGTCCATTTCCTGTGCTACAGCCCAGCATCCCTGAACCAGAGGACAGATATGTTCTATGTGAAGCCCGACGCATCCAGCAGCAGCGATAGCCCCTTGTGGTACAGCGCCGCCCCTCTGGAGAGAAGTAGCCTGGAGGGTCTGCTTGCACGTGCCCTCCTGACCAGGGACATCTACAGTGAGAGGGGGCAGTCTGATGAGGAGGAGGAGGAGGAGGAGGAAGATGGTGGTGACCAGTAGTCGTATCCTATCCCACCTTGCCCCTGCACCTCCACCCAGGAGCACATTAACAACATAGGAGCAGAGCGGCTATTCCGAGCAGCCTGCCATTCTCTCATCTTACTGATTTGTGATCGGGAGGCTAATCAGTGAATAGGCGTGCTCAAAACCCAGGCACCACTGCAGCGGAGCAGAACAGGGTTTTTGTTTTTTTGTTTGTTTTTCCCCCTTTTTTTTTTTTTTTTTATTAAATCATGAAATGGAAACCCTTCGGGAAACGGCATACACCTGATGTAGTCTCCCAGTTAGTCTGTGAATGACAGGAGGTCGCCATCCATGCTGTCACCAGTTTTTCTGAAAGCTAGATGGACCCAGTTCTAGATGGAACTTGGCTTTGACCTTCGAGAAAAGAAGCTTTATTTATTACCCATTTTAGGTTTATTTGTAGGTTTTCTTTCTGACAGGACAGAATCGGATCGGGCTGGTGCTGTGTGAACAGTCTCTTCCCAGCGAAGCATTAATTAAACCTTGCTGCAGCTGTACCCAATCTGTCCTCCGTCTCCCTGTTTTCATTCAGCGTGGAGGTTTGAGCGGGTGGAGGGCCATGGACTGGTGCTCGTAAGCTTGAAGGTTTTGAATTACACCAAGGGGCTTTTGTGAAAGTTATTTCAACTCAGTTTAGTAAGTACCCAATGGAATAAATGTTAAAATGTGCAAAATTGTCACTTTCAATAAAAGCATTTTTGCTTACACGTATTATTAGCAAAAATTGCATTGTTGGTTGTTCTATGTGGCAGAATGATTCAAAAGTAATTTTGTTCTGCTTAAAACATGACCTATTTATCTGTTTTGCCACCCACCCAGATTTTTGGATGGACCTGTCCTGGTATTGTGCCCTTAGTTTTTGCATGCTTCTCACTGCTGGGCCCTGATGCATGAACCAGCGGGGGGCGGAATTTAAAACCGGTTTTGAGCTTTTCCAGAAGCCTTTGCTTTCTGGCCCTGGGACATGAAACATGCCCTCAGCTTCAACGCACACGGGCCTACCATAGTGTCAGACACGCACAATGACGAACAAGAGACACCCTGCATGCAAGAAGGACGTTTTGTTGGGAGTGACATCAATACTGGTGTGAGTAATGTTCCCATTAGCATGCGCTGCGCCTAGCGGTCACACCCATGCCCGTCTCTTCAGCCTGTTGCCTGATTGTAACAAAGCTGAACCCGTTTATTTCAGCGGCGGTGTGTCATTTATCCACTTTAGGAATCGGAACAAAGATTATTTTACTCGGCTGATCCTCTCATTGTGAGCTACCAGAGAAAAATATTATTGATACAGCACAACTAAGCTGGGAGTAGTACAGCAGAAGTCCTTCAGTGTGCACCCAAGGCATGGGGAAACAAAGCTCTGCATTTTTCGTGCTCAAGCAGCTGTACTGGCCTGGAGTGACAGACCATTAGCTGGCTTCCTGCTGGATGGGACCGCATGGTGACACAATCTGCCGAGGGATTTCCCCACCCATTCATTGCTCCCCAAACGTGGAAGGGCTGTCCCTGATGGGTCCCATGGCCAGCTGATCATTGGCAAAATCATGGCAATATTCACACACTCGCCCAATAAAATGGTGAAATAGTGAATTAAGCGATTTGGGGGGCTCATTACAACCTCTGACTGCTAAAATCGTTTGTGGGTCTGTGGGTTGTGCACTCTGACCTACAAAATACACCTCTTTAATTTTTCAGCAGCCAGCAGCACGTGGCTATATAACAGCCAATGCAATTTAGATTCATTAACTCAGCTTAATATTCATTAGATTTTTTGTGAAAAGTTATAGCTTTGATCCACATTACAGATTTAGAATGAGGCTAGGGTACATCTTAGTTACAGTAACATACTGGGATCATTCCAGTCCAGCTTCTCAAAATGTAACCTTATACTGATAAGAAAAAGGAATAAATTCCTAAAGATTAACATTTGAAATTTAAACTCAAATTGCTGTTTTTTTTTATTACAACTTTTGCACATTCAAAGTACTTCAAAGCAAACTTAATTTTGCATAAATGTAGTAACCAAACCTGATGATTATCCTGAGAAATGAAGCACTGCTTTAGAGTGCATTCAGCATTAAGAACGATTCCTAGGCTCAGAACTGTAACTATGGCTGAGTAATTTAAAGTGTCTTGGATGTCTAGCAAAGCTCACTGAAGAACAGCTTAGCAGGGAACCCTGGGTTTTCGAATCAGACCTCTATTTTGTGGATTTTGATGTTTTCCATGTGTTGTTTCGTCTTGGTACTTCAGTTAGGTTAATGGGATTCTCTAAATTACCCATAGTGCCCTATGATGGACTGGAATGTCCTTCACTGTGCCTTAGCCTTGTACCCTGTGGTGCTGAGGACAGACTCCAGGCCCCCGTGCAACCTGACTAGGATACATAGCTGGATGATGAATGGAGGAATGTTAAATAAGCCAAATCTCCTCTTTTGATTATTTATTTCACTGAAATAGAACGTAAACCTATTATTATATTTGTCTGTTTTGCATATCCAAATCTAGAACAATCTGTTTTGCTAGAGCAGTGAGGATTAACCGGGGATCTTTCTTTGCTTACAAACAGTTTGTCGGGTATATCTTTAACTTAAAATCCAAACAGTGACACCTGCGCTCCATTTGTCATAGCTTCCTCCAACAGCAAAGCATACTGACCGAGGACCTAGTATGGAATTGAAAGGGCTGACATGAGGTTGCAGGATTGTGATTTGCAGCATCATGGCCTCTAGTCTCCAGTCATGGCCAAAAGTTTTGAGAATGACACAAATATTGGTTTTCACAAAATTTGCTGCTTCAGTGGTTTTAGATCTTTTTCCATGTTCCATGTTTCCATGGTGTACTGACAAGCATTTCATAAGTTTCAAAGGCTTTTGTTGATAATTACATCAAGTTCACATTCGTATATTCAAAGAGTCAATATTTGCAGTGTTGGCCCTTTTATTCCCCAAGACCTCTGCAATTCACCCTGGCATGCTGTCAAACAACTTCTGGGCCAAATCAGCAAACTGGATGGTGAAAATTGTGAGTGAGCCCACTCCCTTGGATGAGAAGCAACCCCACACATGGATGGTCTCAGGATGCTTTACTGTTGGCATGACACAGGACTGATGGTAGCGCTCATGGTTGATGGCTTTCTTCCCCGGACAATAATTTTTCTAGATGCCCCAAACAATCAGGAAGGGGCTTCATCAGGGGAAACAACTTTACCGCAGTCCTCAGCAGTCCAATCCCTCTACTTTTTTGCAGAATATCAGTCTGTCTTTGATGGTTTTGTTTTGGAGAGAAGTGGCTTCTTTGCTGCCCTTCTTGACGCCAGGCCATCTTCCAGAAGTCTTCGCCTGTGCAGATGCACTCACACCTGCCTGCTGCCATTCCTGAATCACTCTGCACTGGTGGTGCCCCGAACCCGCAGCTGAATCACCTTTAGGAGACAGTCCTGGTGCTTGCTGGCCTTTCTTGGGCGCCCTGAAGCCTTCTTCACAACAATTGAAGCTTTTGAACAATTGAGTCCCAGTTGAACAAGGGGCTTTGCAGCTAATTGCAATTCACCTGATCACTCTTCATAATATTAAGATAAGATAGATCTTTATACATTTGTGTCATTCTCAAAACTTTTGCCCACGACTGTACAGTAGGGGGCATCAGGAAGCAGTGAAAGGTATTACAGAAGAATTCACCAGTGAGGTCAATGTTTATTTTGTATAATGTTGATATAAAGCTGTGAAGGAGGATGTAGGAGTGCTCTTGAGGGTCAGGGTGAAAACTAGACAGAGTAAGAAGTAAACCGTGTAAAAGCCAGAAAATTAACTTATCGCTATGCATCTGCCCTGTAGCCTGTTCTGTGCTTCACAACGCATGTAGAACATGATTTTATGGTATTTGCTGACATTATTATCATGCTTTTTTTAATAGGTCAACCTCAAAAAAGCCTGGTCTCATTCTCCCTCTGGGACACATGACAGAGCAGACCAGCGATAAAATAACACACTTCACCCCAGCGGGTTTTTTTTTTTGTTCCCGTTCTATCCCTGGTCCTTTCAGGGGGCATAATGGAAGCGCTGGAGTCAGCAGGGTCACGCGGGACCCCCCCACCTCCACTGGGCATGGAATATGAGAGCCGTGGCGATTAAGGCCCTGTAATGTGCGCTGAGGCCTTTCGGAATCACATGATATGAACAAATGTGGCCATTCAATGGTAAGCGAGAGAGGTGCTGTGAACATGCAGAAGGGATGACAGCGGCATTTTTACAGCTTTGTTTTCTCAAACCGCTCATTGTGGGCTCAGGGAGAGCAAGACAGGAGTGTAAATAAATCAGCCAAAGTAAATGTGTTTGGAAAATAAAACCTCTCCTCTGGCATCAATGTGGGATTTCTTCTGTGAAGATTCTGTCTGCTATGCTTTATCATCACCCTCTGTCTGCAGAAACATGCCATGGTTGTTTCTGCTGATAAGGTTCTCTCAGTCTGCAACAATACAGTCAGCCTGCTAAAGCCCCGCTTTGACCAAAGGATATTGTTATTGATGTTATGTAGTTCTTCCCAGTGATGAGAAAATGCCAGGCTGGGGATTTCTGCTATTTTGATGACTAAGTGCATTGTTCCCACCCTCCTTGTAGATATTTTGTTAAATTCCATAATTGCTTGGAAATAGTTCTTGGTGTTCTGTGATGCTGCAGTATGTTCACTTCCAGCTACTGCCTGTGGGTGTCACTGCAGCGCTCTCGCATGCGCAGTGGGGAGGCCAATTCATACTACACTCTTGCGCATGCGCCCGTCATCAGGGGTTGGTTGCGGTCTGCTGTGGTCAGTGCACATGTAGCCCACATTTTTACGTGCAAGATAATTGATTCGGTGTTTCCAGTAGGGGGCAGCGTAGCCTTTCACAGATCAGTGGTCAGAAAGGAAACGGTAGAGGAAGAATAGTTGGTGTTGTTGTGTTCGTTACGGTAAGCAGCTGTGTGAGGAGGTATATCTCATTTTTCATACCGTCCAGACATTACGCTGACTTTATGGTGTTTTAATGTCCCTTGTATACTTTTGTGTTTGTATAAATCAAAAGACATTTTGCACATTTAGTATTTTTAAGCTAGAAAGATGGAAGACGGTAAAGAAGTTTGAATGTGCACTTAGCATTCTCACTAAATATTCATGGTATAAAGAAATATGCATAGTATAAAGTTTTATATTAAAGATTAATTATTCAAAACTGGCCATATTGTACCCAGTGGGTGCCGATATTAAAAGAAATGTGAAGCTGTATATATAGTTGTGTGTATATACTGTAAGGTACATGAGGTATTTTAAATGAGGTAAGGTACAGCTATGCTATACTGACCACTATTCAAAGCTGCAGACTTTGAGCAAAGCCTTTCAGTAGTTTAAAGGCTACACAAACCTTCACAAGTTCTGTATTATTAATGCCTACTTTTCTCACAAGAGAAAAGAGAAGAAACTCATACTGCTAGAAGGATCTGCAGAAAAATGATCCTATGTTGGCCTTGGTGTCATATCATGTCCACTGGAATCTGCTTTACTTTCCCTCGTTCTTCCGGGGCTTTAAGTGTTTCTGTACCCAGGTTTTCAGGCTAATCTTCTATCAAATTAAGTGCTGTTTCCACATATAATGACGCATTGTCATGTGCAGACACAACCAGCATGGGGAGTCCTTAAGTAAACAACAAGGGCGAGTTATTGTCGGCAAAAGAATTCCTGATGTGGGGGCTGGTGAGAATTTGTTAGCTGATTACAGGATATAAATAGCAGTGCTAGCCTGTTTTTAGGCTTTGCTCTGGGGTCCTTCCAGGGTGTTCCACTGACAGCAGCCGCAGTTTGCGGCACGGGCAAACACTCCACAGTTCCCTGCCACTATTTCCCTCACCCCTCAGCTGTTAATATTGCTCTCTTTACTTTCTGCTCTCTTTCTAAAATCCTAGAAATCCTATAGCTTCTGAGTTTGGTTTTTGTTTTGGTTCGTGCACCAGGGTTATTGCCACCTGTCCCGGGTCCCTATAAGGGAGATAAGGCACTTTGTGAGGTACAGTGTATCTGCAGGGAGGAAGTGAGATTAAGGGGGGGGGCGTCTTCTACTCTGGTCATATCTTGATGACTTCAGAGCCCCGGCCTCTGCTACTGCTTCCAGAGGTGTCGGGACAGGGCCGTGGCCAAACAGCAGTGTGAGAGGTCACAAAGGACAGGCCGGCACCGTGCGGATTCCTCACGGGAGGCTTGGGGTGGGGGAACATTTTGCATAGCAGCAGAACCTCGGCTTGTGGAAAAGTCCATTAGATTACTAAGGCCATGAGGTCAGTGGGACGCTATCTGCTTTATAACCTTTAAGGTTATCATTATTCCATTTATGATTATCAGTTAATATAAAAATAATATATACTTTAGTTCTTACACCTTCTCTTGATTTAGACACAGTGCCCAGTGTGAGGTATCTACAGCCATGGACGGCACGGTGACTCACTGGGTAGCTCTGTGTGCGTGAAGGTTACATATTTTCCTTAGTTTCTTCATGTTGTCCAAAAATATGCAATTAGGCTAACTGGTATCCGTAATTGTTTATCTGTAGTGTTTATGTGTGAATGTGTTTGTGTGTATAAGTGAGTGAGTGTGTGAATGAATGAGTGTATGACTGAGTGTGTGTCTGTGAGTGAGTGAATGAGTGAGTGAGTGTGCACTATGACAGACTGGCACCTAGCCCAAAGTGCACCCCACCCTTGTGCCCTGTGTTGCCTCCATCCAGCCCCCCCCCCCCCCCCCCCCAAATTGCCATTATCTAAAGCTTCGAGTCTGATTTCGAGAGTGATGTCTGATACAGATATATGTGTGATTTACAGTGGTGTACAAACCAAATTAAGATCCATCTACCCATCTTCAATACCCATTTATCCAGTACAGGATGATAGCATTAAATAAAAAATGCACCGTGCTTGTGTGTTTTCCACATGTTTGGAGAACAGGAACACAGTCATCTCTGTAAAGCACCTTTCACCAGCCCCCAGCCCTCAGCCCCCAGCCCCCTGAGCATTTTCACTCAGCACTCAAACTGTAGAGCTAGTGTAAGACAAGTTCAGGTGCTGGTAGATACTTTTGACAGATTGCTAGTGGACGGAAGACCCAGATATGTTGACACCATCTGGAAGATAACAGGGAAGAGGGTAATGTAAAATACAATGGGAAACAGTAACACCCCAAGCAAAAATAATTATCGGGGCTCCTGGAGTAATGGTAAATAAGTTGGTAAGTTGGTTTAACTGGTCTTTTATGGCCTTTGATCTGGAACGCATTCAGTTTTAGGTAATATTGCGCTGATTCTATGTGAGAGCTAAGATATCAACCAAGCAGCATCATCAGGTGCTGACCTAATAATCCATGTATCCACCATTTTTTCCTCTCATTGAGGGAATACATGGGTGTGAGAGGTCCTGCAGCCTATTCTTGGCAGGATAGGGCAGCAGGCAGGGGTTAGGGTTAGGATTAGCCTGGGCTTGATGCTAATCCAAGGCACACACACAATAATGCACTATGGGCAACTTAGAGACACAGATTAATTCTTTGTAAACCAGCATACTCAGAGAAAGCAAACCCACATGACATTGAGAAAACATGTCTACTCAACACAGAGGCAGATTTCAAAGCCCCGGGCCCAGAAGTGTGGAGTTCTGTTACTCACTGAGCCACAGAAATGTAGACGTCTTCCAGCTAACCACTCATACCACTCAAACAGAACAGTCACAAACTAAAACAAAACTTTAAGATAACAGAAATATTGTACAAAAAATTTATTTAGTAACAGGTTCGTAAACATTTGAGGTGAATGAACATTTACATCAACTTGTTCTTACAAAAATTCATACACAAGGCATTTCTTTTGAGACAGCATTTACAGAGGCTGCCAATGTTGGCAAATGTAGGTGATTGCTACTCCCTGATTGGCCAGAGGAATCTCATTCTGTGCGAGAAATTCTCAAAGTCAAAAACAGACCATCCTTATCCTAGGTTGGGTGAATTGCTATTCTTAGACCTTGACACCTATATGACTGTATTTGCGCATGTGAAGGGTGTCAACCGGAGAACGCTCTTGTAAATAATGATTCTCCAAAAAAGGCTGAGATGTTTGGGTGAGCTTAGTGAGCTGTGGGGGTATATGATATCATACTTACCAGCTAATGTTAGCAATGTTTGCTTCATATTGTAAGGACAGTAACATGACTGTAATGTCACAAAACTGTTAGATGAGCTTCTTATTGCTGCATTGAGGAAGCAGGAAGAGAATACCGTCTCTTGGCCATCATTCCATAATAAATATTCACACTTTCTGCAGTTATTTTACACAATATTAAGGGTCCAGAACTCAACAAATAAGCATCTTAAATTATCAGTATATTTTAAAATCACATTCGATATATAGATTTTTTAATACTGTCCTTAATTCAAAGATCCACCGTGTCTGCTATTAAGACATTCTCTTTTAAAGATTCATAAACATTGTTGTATCTCATCCATCGTTAACGATATGAATTTCATAAAATAGCATGTTTGTCTAAATGTGCAAATCTTCACCTACATACTAAAATGTAAACTTTAGGAACCAGACGACATGATACCACACTTTCTTGTTTTTTATACATTGAAACGTGAAAATGAAATTGATCATTTGGAGGAAAAAAATATTCTTCGATTGGTGATGATAAATGTGATCAAATCTTGAGAGAATCCCGGTATATTCTCCCGTCTGCCTCTGCATAGTATTTTAGCTTAAGCTGATTAGCTCTTCTTGTTTGGCATTGCATGCGTTTCTGTTTAAGTGATATTCAGGCACCGCTGAATAATGTGCAATGTATCCAAATCCAGGCATGAGAAAATGTAAAAAATTATAAAGAATATTTTATGCATTGGCAGACTCCCTCATTTAGCACCTTTAAAAGTTGGCATTTATGATGACGTGAACTGTGGGTGGAAAACAGAGGCAAAGTGCATGATGGGTAATGGAGAAAATCCCTAACACTTTTTTCATAGTCCTCCCAGAAATGCCCAGAAAAGTGAATCTATGATTTAGAACACTGCTTTGGGAGTCTATTAAACATAGAAACATAAAATGCTCTGCTAGATGCTGATTCTGGTTGATAGACCCCACTTCTGTTGTCAGTTTAAACCAATCACAATTGAAATATCACATATACTATTAATCTATGCCTAGGCTACTAATCTATCCACAATTTTCTCCTTGCTTAAAAATAGCTTTTTGACAGTGGTTAGATTAAAAGTAACAGTGCTCTCAGTCTTAAGGGTTTGTGTTTCATTTTAAATGATCAAATTATCTGATCGATATTTTATTATTTGACTTCAGTAGAAGTCTGCAGCTTAGTCTGAAATCCAATCCAATCAAATTCAATTTTGGATGGTTAAGTAAAAGGGCACATTAACTTACAGGGTCTGGAGTTACAGATATTTTGTGCTCAGACACATAAAAGACCTAATTTACTGGCATAAACAGCATGTGGACATCAGAGCAGATTCAGTGTTTGGATTTCACACTTTCTTTTTTACATCCAGAATTGCACTGTAGCTGCATTCATGCTTTGCTGTATACGCCGATAAATATGACTGTGTTATGAATGTGTGAGTGAACTTGCATGTTGGTATGTTTACTACTGTGTCAACAGCAGAACTTCAGTCAACAACTGATCACCTTCCATCTGCCTCATTTCCAATTAATGAACTAATTTATAAACTGCTCCATTGCTCATAGGAACATTTGTTTAAGCGATTGAAAACAAAGGTAAAACCAAAACAGTGAAATATGCTCTCAAATTGTTGCCAAAGCAATGAGTTGTAGTTTCACATAGACAGGTGTCGCGCGCAGCATCAAACACTGAGGACGTTAAAGAGTTAATCCTGCCTTTCCCTTCCTGGCTCGGCTACCACAGGACCACACAGATTTCAGCTATTAATGTAGTGGGCAAAATAACAACCTGTGCTGATACACAGATAAAGAAAAGAAATTGATCAACAAAAAGATGGAAGTAATTTCACAGTTACTGGACACTTTAACAGTTTTGCTGAAATTTTTTCATCCATCCATTTTCTGTAATCACTTGTCCTATTTAGGAAAACTCCAGTTAACCCCAGCACATTTTTAGACCGTGGCGGGGGTGGGGGGACTGCAGAGGAAGCCCCATGATGACATGGGGAGAACATACAAGCTACACACACATGGTCCCATGGTGGACACTCGAATCCTGGTCCCAGAGGTGTGAGGCAACAGTGCTACTCACTGCACCACCCAGGTTTCACTGACATGTTTCAGCAATAAAAGTATTACTTCCTAAAATAATGAAGAATTTTTTCAAATACCAATTAATTATCTCATCAGAGTACCTTAATATACTGCAGGAGCTGTATTGCAAACTGGGACACCTGGCCCCCAAACATACTGTCATAAAACAGCCTTTGTTTTCAAACATGCAGAGCATTTTTCATATATATTCCTTGTAGATCAAGGAATAGGAGTTTCTTAAATTTACGGTAAAGGTAAAACTGATGTTATGAGCCTGAACGATGGAGCTGTAAGGTCCAAGAGCCAACCCCCACTTAGGAAGGACACACCCTTCACTGACTGAAGGATGCTGGACAGCAAGTGGTGCCCAGTATGTTCTAAGGATCTCAGAAAGCTGACCAGTCAAACTGAACTCTCACTTTTTCAAACTGAATTTTCAGGGTGAATAAGAAAAAACAGTTAAATTAACAGAAGAGGTATCACTAAGGCTTGCCAGACCAGAACCTAGAACCTAGTGCTAAGAATGCTTCTCCGGAAAATAAAATAAATTAATATAAGAAAAGGAAACATAAGTATATTACTGCACAAAATTCTTGACCAAAACCAAAACTGGAAAGGCTGTTGAAGTCATCCCCAAGATCTCATTCCTGGCTTTCTTCCTGCTATTAAACCCGTCCCCAGGTAACATTTGTGTAAGCACCAGAGCTCCGGAGATGGACCTGCTCACGAGATCCTGCAACTCACCAACTACAATGCAACGCTGCTCTGTATAGATTTATGTTATGAGAATTGTACCCTCCAGTGCCCTGCAGTATGCTATCTTTCATTAATTGATTGTACTTGTTATATAAAAGTGGGATGGGCAGAGAGTGCTAGCTGGATCAGACAGCCAGGTCATCCGGCCGGGCCCTGGCGCCGCCTGCTCTGCTGAGGCGCTGGAGGTCCGTGACAGCTGGAGGCGGCGGCTCGTGCATCTCAGCAATGGTGGTAAAGTGGCCCAGCGCCGGGCCTTCCACAAGATCATCTCCACTCCCCCCACTCGTGCCTACAGGTGTCAGCGAATCTGCGTTCTTGGCCGGCTGCAAATGCTGGCTCCCGTGCGTGCTGCTCTCAGCAGGAGAGGGTGAGGTGGCCGCAGAGGAGGAAGATGATAGTGACATGGCCTTACTCTCTGCAGTTAGTGTGTTAGCCCAGTTCTGCTTAGAGGCCAAGTTGTTGTTGTTGCTTTTATTTTTGACCACTGCCCAGTGAGATCCCCCGCTGCCCATGTAGATGGTCGGGGGGATGTTCTGTATTTCCTCCAAGAGTGGATCCATCTTATACTGAGCCGCAGGTAGGAAAGAAGCCCCCCCACTCACCACTGCTGCATCCCTGTAATTAGGCAGGTAGCCAACGGTCTGGGCACTCATGAGTGCGGTAGGCTTGGGGGGGGCCTCTATCTCTTCATCCAAGCCTGTGAGGAGCGGAGACTCACACTGAGGTGGGAAGTCATTGTTCATGCCCTGCTTGAGCTTCTTCCAGCCTAGATGGTAGATCTCCAGCAGGTTCAACAGTAGGGAGGTACAGGCTACCACAAGCATGAAGATGATGAAAATGGTCTTCTCTGTAGGCCGGGAGAGGAAGCAGTCCACAGTGTTGGGGCAGGGCCAACGGGAGCACTTGTACAGTGGCCTCAGCCTAAAGCCATAGAGAAAGTATTGGCCTAGGATGAAACCAATCTCAAATATAGTCTTGAAGATAATGTTGAACACATATGTACGCAGAAGAGCCCCACGGATGCGGATCTTGCCATGCTCATCTCGAATGGGCAGCTTCTCCTTCCTGCCCTTGCCACCATCATCACCCCCTGAGCTTCCTCCGATTTTATAGAGGAGCTCACTGGCCTCCCTAAGGTGTCCTGCCTTGTGCAGCTCCTGCTCCTTCTCCCTCTGCTTCTCGTCCATGCGGACGATGTGGAGCACATGGCCCAGGTAGATGAGAGTAGGCGTGGAGACGAAGATGATCTGCAGCACCCAAAAGCGAATGTGTGAGATGGGGAAGGCCTGGTCGTAGCAGACGTTCTCGCAGCCGGGCTGCTGCGTGTTGCAGGTGAAATCGGACTGCTCGTCCCCCCACACCTCCTCGGCAGCCGCCCCGAGCACCAGAATGCGGAAGATGAAGAGCACGGTGAGCCACACCTTGCCGATCACAGTCGAGTGCTCCTGTGCATTCTCCAGCAGTCGTCCCAGAAAGCTCCAGTCCCCCATCATTTATGATTTGTGCCCTGGGAAGTAAGTATGGTGCAGTGTGAGAGAGGGAATGAAGCCAATGAGGACGTCTGTTTGCGGCAAACAGGGGGCAAGCCTTTTGTCCGTCTTCCCACAACGGGTCCAGAACACGGCTGTGGAGAGCTCTTCCAGGCGCCAAGCAAAGACCCACCCTGGATGTCTATGGAGCGCCAAGTGTCAAGCACTCACCTTCGGGCTCAAAATACATTCTGCCACAAAAGCATTATTTAATGGCAAAATCAGCTCCTGATTCATTCTGTCTATGAAAGCATAAAGACTTACGCTTTCTTTCATGCACAGAAATCAAAAGGGATGTTTCATTATGTGCACAGAATTGATACTGGCACCTTGCATTTGCATTTCGTCCACAAATTGACTTTCTTTCATTCACAATATGCATTTAGTACACAAACTTAATTCATTTAGTTGACAAAATGCATTTTATTCATGGAATAACACAAGGCTTAATGTATTTGCTTTTGTGTACGAAATGCATTTCATCGACTAAATACATTTGTCTTGAGCGCAAAATGAATTTTATGAGTGACAGGGAGTCAATTTGTGGATAAAATGTATGCCATGAAAGATACACAGTCATTCTGTGAACAAAATAGATTTGGTGGAATCACACAATTTTGTCTTGTTCTGAGTCATGAAAGGCACGTAGTAGGCGTGTGCCTGTGGGGGAGTATTGCCTTCCAATGACCAAAAGGTGGAGCGCTGGTTTTGATTCTGCAGAACCATGTAATTCCGTTTAACTTTAATTTAAATGTACTAAAAATGCAAAAAACTCCTGGGATCACACTTTTGCTCTCGTATGTATTCATTAGTGTCACTATTTTTATTACATTTTTAAAACTTTTAAGCCAAATCAATGAAAAATCTGGGCACAGATTCCCAAAAAAAGCTCACCATTAGAATTTCAATCAGTAAATATTTAAAAGACTATATTTAAAAACACTATGCAGCAGTAAAGTGAAGTCAGCTGAGTGCCTGAATCTACTGAATGGCAGGTTATCCCATCAGTGGATTATTTCTTCCCTAATGGCATGGACATATTACAGGAAGGGAATGCCAAGATTCATCCGGCTCAAATTGTCGAAGAGTGGTTCAGGGAGCATGAGGAATCATTCTTACATGTGAACTGGCGACCACGCAGTCTTGACCTTAACCCTATTGAAAGTCTATGGGATGTGCTGAAGAAGACTCACCTATCAGCAATACAATATCTCTGTGAAAAATGAGTGTAAATCTGGATGGGAAAAAATCTTGTGATGTTGCATAAGCACATGGAAAGAATGCATGGACCAATGCGGTCTAACAAAATATTAAAGTGTGCAACTTTTTTTGGCCGGGCAGTGTAGCTGTTACCGTGCCAGTTTCCCTTGAGAGTTCAGTTCAAACTCACTGGATAGCCTTTGTGTAGAGTGCAAGAATAAAATGATGAACATGAGTGGATTAGCACGAGGAGTCACAGACGGTCTGCAGATCCTTGTAGATTCTCTGGTGTCGTGAACTGCAGATGAAGCTACACTTACTCAACCCACTCCGCAGAGTGTTCAGAGGGACAGCCAGCACTGGACAGCCATGGTAACCTGTCAATCATAGGGAGGGTTCTTGCTATGCTCCTAATTAGCTACTAATTACTCAGCATCACAGCTGCCGCAGGTATGCTGTGAGGTTTATACTGTATTAAGTGAAAACTGCTCAGGGGGCACTAGTGCTCTCTCACCAGTTTTTCAGTGTGTGATGTTACTGTTAGGGTGATTCAAGGTGATTAATTGGATCTGCAGAATCAACCCTTTGGTTATTGGAAGGCACTCCCCCACGTGCACACTTGCTATGTACCTTTCATTGCTCAGCAAAAGATGAAATGCATTTCGTGGTTCCACAAAAGCGTTATGTGATTCCACAGAATCATTTTGGTCTACATACCAACCTCCTATCACCCACGAAATGCATTTTGTGCACAAAACAAATTCATTTAGTTAACAAAATGTTTCTCATACACAAAATGAAATGTGCATTCTATGAATGAAATTAATTAATTTTTATTTATGAAAGGAGATACATTCAGCCTTCTGTCCATGAAATGCAAGGTGCTGATATCGATTCTGTGTAAAAATGAAACATTTTCTATTTCTGTGCACGAAAGAAAGTGATGTCTTTATGCTTTCATGGAGGAAATGTAACTGGAGTTTGCTAATGCTTTTTGTGCCACATAATGTATTTTGTGCTTCACACTTGGCGCCGCATAGATCAGGGGTGAGCAATCTTATCCAGAAAGGGCCATTTTGCTTGCGGATTTTCATTGCAACTCCCTGATTAGGTTACAAATTCGTGAACTGATTGGCTGCAGAGTCCTCACACCTGGATTTGAACAGCTGACCTAAAGGTTATCCCAAAAATCTGCATACACACCGGTCTTTTGCAAATAAGATTGCCCACCTCTGCCAAAGATGTTCATCACATTATAAGATTTAAAAGATTATGAGCATTTATTTCTTATTTTGTAGCTACAGAATGTAGACTGCCATTAACTATATCATTATAGTATATAATTATAATATCATTATGAAATGTATATGTATATACTATATGCAATTTTTATATGACATGCCTTTTATTATAATTTTATATACATTTTAACTAAAGAGCTGTGGAGAAAACAGCAGTCAGTATTATTGTGTCATACTTCCTACTACCTCACCAGCCATATATAACGTAT
>JAODKL010000036.1:1251445-1263250 GCA_026780765.1 Petrocephalus schoutedeni | reverse complement strand
TGTGTGTGTGTGTGTGTGTGTGTGTGTGTGTGTGTGTGTGTGTGTGTGTGTGTGCGTGCGTGTGTGTGTGTGTGCGTGCGTGTGTGTGTGTGTGTGTACATTATAAAAACCTGTAATTTATTTAAGAAACAAAAACATTTTTACGGAGATTTTGGTCAATGGTGTTATTATTAGGACTCATATTACATTTTAACATAATAATTATTGCTCTATTAAACTGGGTCATCATAGAGGAATCATCTCAAAGAATGATAAAGCGCCTTTCATTTGCAACTGTAATGATCATTTTGATCTCGGGCAATACGTAGCTTCTAAACATTACTGGTGTTACGCGCTGTAAAGGCTTGGTAGCTGAATATTTATCCCCACGGGGCAGCTATTAAAAAATCAATAGTTTTATAGTCAAAGTCAAGAATGATCAGAACACGTGAACGCTAATTAATGTGGGAATTAGATCTCGGTTAATTTCGCCATTCTGTAAAATAAAATTAAATCGCTTGTTCTGTTACTGGTGTTACAGTTCTGTTATGACAACGTTTTTGTTATTTTTGACATCTTTGATGTTTGATGTCTTTATTAACAATATCTTACTGGAACTGTTGGAATTTTTTTGTACTGTTTTTCTGTCAGTTATTAAAATTGCATATTTGTTCAACAGATGCCTAAAGAATGTATAACAGACCTGTATATTTATGTATTTTTTGCAATATGTATCTATAAAGCATCATTGATAACATTATTTCATCATTTAAGTGCAATTCCATCAGTAGGTTCTGACACGTTAAAATATAAATTTCTACATAAGTAGATGTTTGCCAAACTGAATGCCGCACGATGGGATAACTGCAGTGGCAACCCGACCATTTCATCCATTTTGCATTAAAATATATAAAAATATTTTGGAATTAAGCTTTTAATTTTGCCTGTATGATAACAGGACATGTTAATACACATATTACGGTAGTTTACCTTTAGGATTATTGAAATATCTCTATTCTAAATGGAGATTGAGTCGGATACTTTATTAATTACAGAGGATATTGCAGATTACTTCCGCACAAACGTGTGATCAACAAAATTCCATTGTTATTATTATTATTATTAATAATAATAATAATAATGCTACGTTTATTTAGCCTTTGCTTGTGGATAGGTTTTCCTACTATAATTATACTAGTATAGTATAGATCTTATTTCATTGAGGATTGCCATAGCTCTTAAAGCATACAGAATATAATGTCTATTCAAAATATTAAAATAATTTTGAATGAACATGTTAATAAAAAAATGTTCACAGCGTCCACACCCTGACAATAGGGACATTTCCAGTTTGCCTTAGTGACAGTAGTGTGTAATATATGCGAACGTCATGTCTTTTTTGTTTTGTTTATTATTTAAAGCCTGAGGTCTGGTGGTCGGTAGCACCAGAAACTTTAAATTAGCCATAATCAATGTAATTATAAGTTGATAAAATATATCTAGAATAATGATGTTGTATTGTGATACAAACAACCAATCTGGATCTGCCTGAAATGAAAGTCCGGCAGGGAATGTGTAGCCTTGATCACTAATCACTACCTTACATCGGGGTTGGGAAATTTAGCAAGTGAAATCAGTAACTTTCTGCCCGTGGTGCTGTATTTTGAGGGCGTTGTATATCATACAAAGCGTACTCGGCAGTCGTAGCCCTCCCTTTTCCCCACCCCCGCAATGAAGTCCTAGCAGCTGATCCGTTTTACCAACTCTCTGGAGAGCTGCCACGCAGCCGACTTACTAAATTGTGGGCCTCGTTCACGCGTGGATTCGGGTCTTGCGCAGAAGGTTACTTTTTCGTGGCGTGTGGGACTCGAAGGTGGCATCCGGTGAAGCGCAGCAGCCGGCCGTCCCCAGCCATGGCGACTGTCACATTGTGTGACCATGCATGACTGAATCTCAGGAGTCATCACTCTGCGAGGGCGCACGACACGCCCATGCCCACCACCAAAAACTCACCAGCCAACTCTGCGCATACTCCAAGCAGCGAGAAAAATAACTCCAAAGTGTTTTGTCTCCTGTTTTCTTGGACTGCTGTATTTGTTGTTGTTGAGTAATGGCTCATAAATGTTATAGCTATTAATAAGTCGGTTGATTTGTCTGCTGTAGAATGAATAATCAGAATTATTTGTGTTAATAATTATGTCTTAATTGAAAGTGTTGTGACACTGCACTACGCATGGTTATTAATTACAAAACGTATATTTTACTGTGCCTGTCCAACGCAGGGACACAACAAAAACTTCGAATGAAAGCAAGAAATTGACTGATAAAAGAAACCAGAGAGCGTACATGAGTTTTTTCATGTACAGAATGTGTTGTCTATATCTTAGAATACTCTACGTTTCTACATTTATATCCTGCTATGTTAATTGCTTTTTATGCCTATTAAACAGCATATGAGATTGAGGTATCACTTTTTAAGTGTATAAATCTATGGACGTACATTATGATGTTTATTGATTTAGGTTTTATGAATGGAAAACACTTTCATTGTTAGAAAACCGAATCAATTTTACCTGGTAGAGGTCAAAAACGCCAAAAAGCCCTTAAACTGTCTAGTGTCGCCCTCTCCTGACCGTCCCCTGAAATGTAACGTTGGTGACTTGTTTTCCAGAGCATAAAGAGTCACAGTCATAGAGTACTCAACTAGTTGGTTGAAACAAAATCCTGGTTTGGATTTTTACTTTTTGGACCTGAAATTGACACCTCTGTTGTTTGCAACCGAGATGGTCATGTAGGAATCATTGTAAACACATGACTTTCTCTAAATCTTTCTGTGAGAGTACAAAAGGTAGAAAAGGATGGATTATT
Source organism: Petrocephalus schoutedeni (assembly GCA_026780765.1). Lineage (NCBI taxonomy): Eukaryota > Metazoa > Chordata > Actinopteri > Osteoglossiformes > Mormyridae > Petrocephalus > Petrocephalus schoutedeni. Next base: position 1,260,403 of record JAODKL010000036.1, on the reverse strand, counting down.
AGACATTCCAGTATAAATTATAATAAACACAACCTCCAAGGTGATACTTTTATTAAAGCCGTTGTAACAAAAATGTTTTCCATTCGCACTGAAATAAAATGTAGCCCATAGTTTGCATATACATATTTAAATCAATGTAATTATAAATTATAAAACAACACAGATAAGACCACTGCTATGGTCATATCACACACACACACACACACACATACATATATATATAAAGAGTTTTCTTGTGGGCAGCATGTCAACAATCACATCGTTTTCATTGCTATGGACTAACAGGCAAGTCATAAACTTACACTCAGACCACATACAGAAATCGCTACAATAAAGGATCCCGACAATCTTGCCTGTCAGCATTTTCTCGTAGAAGGAGAATAACCAAGACTGACCGTCAGTCACTGACTGGATTGAGACTTTCTCAGAGCTAAAATCGTCTAGCTATTCTCACACAAATTGGACGAATGGTAGCAAAGAGGGTTGTAAGACTATCGCAAGCTTCCAAACGGAATTAGATAAGTACAAGCTGGAAAATGCTGTATCGGTGTAGCACCATCCAACACTGATGAAAGCCTTTAAAAGGAAAAGCAAGGAAGCGTTACAGTGAACTAGTTCTCAGATATCATTTTCAGTACAATTAACTCTGACTGGGCCATATAGCACAATCTTCTGATAGCTAGCAAAGCAAAGTTTATAAATTGTTTGAGACATCTGCCATCAAAATCTTAAAATTACCTCTTTGTACTAAAGTACAGAACCACTGACATCTTTGAAAGAAACTCGGAATGCAAGAATACCCTGCTCTGCCCTGGAGGAGGTGAACAGAGCCGAGCCCAGGCCTATTACCCCATGACCACTGTTTGAGGAATATTAGGAAACATGGCACTCGATTAGCCCTGGACAGGTAACTGCTCTCTGCCAGCTTGACATTTCTCCACGACTGCAGTCCTGCCCCAGCCTTAAATGTTCAAATGATCTCAATCAATGTGATGTTGCTACATGATTATCATTGTTACCCTCTATCCTCATATAATAAATGCTGCTTGAACTAGAGGAAGGCTGGCATTAATAGTACTATCAGGCCAAGGTGGAAACAACATTCACATAACTGCAGAGAAGCAGTTATTTGTTTTCTATTTTCTCTTCTAAAGCAAATGAATAAACACTGAAGTCCACCTTGAGTATAACAGGTTAATTTAAGTCTAGTTCTTTAACTGTTACACCAACTAGAAATCCATCTGCAATAGAACAGGAGCTGAGCATTAGCGTATTTGCTTCACAACACTGAACACCGGTTTCAGTGATCCACAAGCTGAACACTACCTAAACTACCTACTTATGGAGGCAGAGCCACATAGAATCAAATAATTTACTTTAAATACTCTGTGACTGAGAAACTAACACAATAAGGTCACTGGGAAAAAGCATTCAGTAATCCTTTTAGATTTTGTCCTGCAAATTATCCTTATACCCAAATTTATTTCTCTGTTTTCAATCACATCACTGAAAATTTGGGTAACATTGAGCACGGAGGATGCCAGTTAGCATCAATGACAAAGGCTCACATTCTGACTCTTTTTATCTATCTGGAGTTATTGCATTGTGGAAAGTGCTTTTGTTACATGGCAGGGTATCTAACACTTCAGGTGTACAGAAGGAATACCAAGGGTCTGTGTATTTGCAAGTCTTTGCGTAATGCTAAAGTGCACCACTAGATGTCCCCACGAGGACAAGGCCTCAGGCTCGAACCACTTACTTGGCAGTTTCAGTGCTCATCGCATCTCTGTGAACATAAACTAAACTAAACTAAAATGTTTTATTTGGAGTGCCCAGGATAGAAATTCTAATACAAATGAAACAAAAGGCAAGCAAATACAAATAGTTCTATCCAGTCTTCTTGTGAGAGAGTAACAAAGCTGGTTTGGGGGAAGTTAAGCTGTGGACGACAACAACTTCTCGTTCCTTTGGTTCTGCCGGCAGGCCTTGTCCTTGGACCTTCTTTCCGAGGAAGCGTAAGAATGCGCTTTGCCTGAGTCTGCGGAGCACCGACTAAGTGCCTTAGCAATCAGGTAGAACAGCTCTGCCACATTAAGAACGATGCACAGGCCCGAGGAAGCCACCATGAAGATGGTAAAGATGGTCTTTTCTGTTGGACGGGAGATAAAACAGTCAACCTTGTTAGGACACGGCCACTGCTCACACTTGACCAGCCGCGGCATTTGGAAGCCGCTGTAGACGAAGTAGAGGGCGTACATGAAGCCAGCCTCAAACAGCAGGCGGAAGACCAGACTCAGAGCATATGTCCACCAGAGCGGCCCAGTAATGGGGATGCGCCTGTTTTTCAGGCTCTTCAGGTCATCCTCAGCTTTGTCGCCCCTGGCCTGGAGAATGCTCCGCTTGGCTCCACGCTTGCTGTAGGCCACGTGCATCGCCACAAGCAGCGCAGGCGTGGAGACGAAGATCAGCTGCAGGCACCACAGACGGATGTGTGAGACGGGGAAGAAGTGGTCGTAGCAGACGTTCTTGCAGCCGGGCTGCTGGGTGTTGCAGGTGAAGTCGGACTGCTCGTCGCCCCAGACGCTCTCGGCGGCCACCACCAGAATCATGATGCGGAAGATGAAGATGACAGACAGCCAGACCTTTCCCAGGCTGGTGGAATGCCTGTTCACCCCCCCTAGCTGCACATACAGCGCCCCCCAGTTCATGCTGTCAGGCAGCACCTTACCGCTCCTGCAAGATTCAGGGTTAGGAAAAGGAAAAACATCATTAAGACAGAGCTCACTCCAATCCGCACTTATAAACACCTCACCCAGTATCATAGTTTCTTTGACGAGATAAGGATGGCTCTATGTTCCCCCTAAGGCTTTTATTCAGAGCATGGCCATCTTACCCACTATTGCAGCTGGGTATTGTGCTAGGGCACCTCCGAGAAAATCTCAGTGAAAGCTGGACATCGACTGGCAACGTGCTGTCCTGCTATGTCACAGTGAAGAAAAAACTTACTTCACTGATTCCTTACCCTAATTCGAAGCTTGTAAACTGTACCCTGATAATTTACGAGCACTCGACACCACTTATTAAAACGTCCGTCGAAAACAAACAAACTGCACTGTTGAATAACATAGTTCGTTAATGAATCATTTCTCCAAAACAATGCCGCATAACTAATAATTACTAATGACGGAATCTTACAAAACAAACGAATTTGTGCTGAATGCGCAATACGCACGTCTTCAGCCCCAAACGTTTATGCCTTAAAACTGCATTCATTAACTCAAAAGAACAAAAACTCCTTAAAGGACATAGGACATAGTTAATTACGAAGTGGTGCTGAATAGCGCGGCGGGCCCGCCCTATAGGCGACACAGCCGATCGCCCAGGGCGCCATGCCATTTGGGGGGCGCCAGGAGCGAGCGAAGCGATTCATTATAAATACCTCAGGTGGCATCCTGTAACATTGCAGTTATTTACACTAACTGCAATATGTCAATACCTTTCTTGCGAAACAAGCAACAGCTATATAGCAGCTGTGCTGCTGAAATGTTTTTAATATTGCGGAATCTCGCCTAGGGCGCCAGAACAACCAGGGCTGGCCCTGCTCTATAGTGCCGTATCTCAGTTTCGTCACTTCACATCTTCAGCTAAATCCCCGCTATTAGACGGTCATTGTCACTCCATTATTGCAATGCACAATTAATCTTGCAGGTTAAGTGCTACCCTCCATATGCCAAGAATTTTTTGTTCATCCCAGTTACGTCAGATTCCAGAAGAAAGAAAAGTGATAACAGACCATAATATCCTATAGTAATTTTCCGGCAAGAGTTTGGAGTTGGTTTTACAATGAATCTAAGTGTATTTTACTTGAAGCTGGTACCACAGCTGGAATTACATCCTAAATACTCCAGTGACCAGAAGGCGATGTCGGCTGAGCTCTAAATCAAGGAAACAAACCTTTTCTTGCTTTCGTCTAAAGAGGCGCTATTAGTATCGGCTTCTTATGAATCTGCACAGGGCTAAATCATATGGTTTAATTCCTAAACTGCTCTTGACCGGAATAAAACCTCTCTCAGTCACTTGTATTGTTTCATTGTCGGTGGTTGGTGAACTAACACCTGAATTTTAATATAGTTCAGTAGGTGATTACGCAAACAAAACGTTTCAGAGGCATAAATGATTATTCTTTTATTAGGATTTCAGTAATGTATCATATAAACCATTTATTTATAAACATTTCATTAAACTATTAGTAGTGTTGTGTGGATATAAATACATAACCATGTATAAATAAAAACCTGTCTGAAATCAGTGGAATCAGCCGCAAAAGTATTCTTATTTGATAAAATGCTTGCTCATTGGTCAGGATATCGTAATGCTCCTATACACAGTAATAAACAATATAAGTAAAGTAGACAGCCCCAATTTGTCGGTCTTACCTTCCTCCAGGTTTCAGCACGCATCCATCAAAATTCAGCTCACTCTTGGACGCGCTGCTTGCGCCAGAAAGCAAAGTAAAATTAAGCAGCGATTATCAAATATCTGACAGCGTCGTAAAACGGGTCAGATTTACTTATGAAGGACTTTTAGAGGCTCACTTGCTCTTCAGGCTCTGCCTCTTAAGCGTCCACCTGCTTTAATGTGACGAGGGCGGGGCAAATTCTGGCACAGTACATTATGAATGCATTTTTTTTTACTTTTCACTACTTATGTAGAAAAAAATATGTTTAATGTATTGTTTCATATAGTCTATTCACAAATTAGTTCCAGATGAGGTTCTTCTGCTACGTCCTACAGCAAAGAATACTTAAACGTATTTCCTTCAATGAAACCCCCACGGGCATGTGAAATGGTATCGTAAATTATGAATTGAACAAAAAAAATATTAAGTAAATACGCAAAACATGCTCCGAACAACGGGATGGCTTCCTTTAAACGTTTTTTTGAATATCAGTTTATAGCGCAACTTTTATTACACACAAAGATCAAACCTGCCAGAGGAGGAATTGTAATAAAGTAGGCTAAGTAAATAAGTAAAAATAGTACCAAACTCTACGGGATAATTAAATTTGAAATAAATGCAATATTATCAGTATTTCATTCATATCCAATTTCACTTTCCTCTATTTTTCTCTTTTTCTGTTTGTTGGATCTTTGAAGGTATAAAACCTATTTTAACGACTTCAACCATTTAGTTTATATTAATAATTTTTAGAAAAAAAATGCATCTCACGAAATAGGCTCTTAAAGCCAGGATCCTTTAATTACATGAAAAGGAGAACAAGCCGATAATTATAACATCAATTTGCAAAATGAAAGGATAATTATGCAATTTGTCTGCATGGCTACATTGTTTTATGATAATGGAAATTACCTTTGCTTTTTCTTTTGGTCCTTTTCATTAATTTGGAAAAACAAAATAGGTGGCGATGAACCCACCTATAGGACTTTGCGCTGATTATCGTGCATTTACTGTAAAAATATTCCCTACTAATAGCGTTACGCGAAATTAGCTGAGCAAGATTTTCTACCGCCGCCCACTGCCCTCAGACAAATCACTTTAGGTATTTCAGCACGTTCTGTAATGGTATTTGAACAACAAGGAAGATGATAAATCTTGTATATAAGGGGATACACCTCTTGTATGTAAGGGGATATACTCCTGTATATCAAAACACACATACTGGTGCTCTGTGAACCTCAGTAAACAGGAGAAAATCTTTCGCTTATGGCTGAAATGGCATTTTATAAAAGTGTGTGGCTCTGTGGGCCAAAACTCGATACCTGTGACTGGAAGGTCGCTAATTCATATCCTACATACCGATGTTACCGTTGTTACCTTAAGGAAAGTACTTTACCCTCGATTGCCCCAGGGATGGTGATTCTGCTTTACAGGGACCCTAAAAAAATTGGAACATAATTGAATTGGTCTGGGTTGGAGGCCCAATATGATATGCTATTAGGGGGGCCAAAATCTCTAACCTGCTTCCAGGACTGTAGAATTACAGCTATTATTGAAGCAAAATGTTAGCATTATGGTCAGAGTTCATGTGTTCATGTTTGCATTTCTCAACCAGCTCACACTCCATGGAGTTGTCCAAAATGGCTTTGTATACTGAAGCATTAAGAGTTCCTTTCACTGGAACTAAGGGACCAAGCCCAACCCCTGAAAAACAACCCACACCATAATCCCCCGTCCACCAAACATTACACTTGGCACAATGCGGTCAGGCAAGTACCATTCTCCTGGAAACCACCAAACCCAGACTAGTCCATCGGATTGTCAGACAGAGAAGTGTGATTCGTCACTCCAGAGGACACCTCTCCACTGCTCTAGAGTTCAGTGGCAGTGTGCTTTACACCACTGCATCTGATGCTTTGCATTGTACTTAGTGATGTAAGGCTTGGATGCAGCCCCATTCCATGAAGTTGTCTACACACTGTTCTTAAGCTAATCTGAATGCCACGTGAAGTTTGGAGGTCTATAGCAATTGGCTCTGCAGAAATTTGGTGACTTCTGCACACTGTGCACCTTAATATGCTCTGTCATCACTCTGTGTTTTTACGTGGCCTACCACTTTGTGGCTGAGTTGCTGTTGTTTCCAATTGCTTCCACATTGTTATAATGCCACTAACAGTTGACTGTGGAATATTTAGTAGCTAGGAGATTTCATAAATTGACATATTGCACAGGTGGCATCCTATCATGGTACCACACTTGAATTCACTGAGCTCCTGAGAGTGACCCATTCTTTCACAAATGTTTGTAGAAGCAGTCTGCTTGCCTAGGTGCTTGATTTTATACACCTGTGGCCATGGAAGTAATTAGAATATCCGAATTCAATGATTTGGCGGGGCATCACAATACTTTTGGCAATATAGTGTATAATGCCAAAAAATGCCACCCAATATCCAAGATTAAGATGTTAATTCCCAGGGGCGGACAGGAGAGTGACATGTCACTCCTCTGTCCCACTTTGAGAAGCGGATCTTTGGCAAGAGAAGGAAAGCTAAAAGAGTGACTTAAATGTTAGATATCTGATCCAAATGGCAGCCTTTAGGAGACTGCAAGGTTTCTGCTTTTGTTTATTGCGGTGAAAGCACTTCAGGTACTTCTTGATAACTGTTAACGCAGAAGCATCACTTCAGGGTTTTGTTTAAAATAATACTGGAAGAGAACCATGACATGGACAAGTGGCTGAAAGGTGGATTGATTTTATGCTTTTAACAGAACATCTTGCCAGTTTATGTCCACATGTGTATACACACACACACACACACACACACATTTCAATTCCTGTCTTTGTGAGGACCATCCATTCATTTCTATGGGAAAAACCCTAATCCCATTCACGACACCCTTAACCCCTACCCAGCCCTAACCTTAACCATAATTAACTAAACAAAATACAAGACATATGGCATTTTTAGTTTTTTATTGTTTTGAGAAGTTTTTATATAATTGAGTTACCCATTGTGGAGGCAGAAAAAATGGTCCCCATAATGTCAAAATAAAAGGTTTTTAACAATTTGTGGGGACATTTGGTCCCCACAACACAGTAAATACATAAGCAATGCACTCATGCAGAAATGTACATTAAAAGGGAATTGATGCGTGTGTATGTATTTTTAGAAGCACTTCAGGAACACAAAACGCATAGAGAAAGAAGCGTACACTGCAGACAGAGAGACAAAGCAGGCTCAGTGCCCTGTTTGGTATCATTCTTCGTTTACACGAATCTGAGTAGGGCCCAGCTCTTGGGTTACTGATGTGAGAGCCACATTCAGCTGGAGATCAAAGGGGACTGTTGTTTTCTCACAATCTAACAGAGCATACCAATCCAAGGCACCAGGCTCACCTTCATTAACTCCAGTGCTTCGCTCTACCCTACTTCTCCACAACCTTTTCTGTACAAAAATGTTAGTAGTGGTCAAAATATTGATGGCATGCAGCTGCAAACTGCTGTAGTAATAATGTTCATTATGACCCTCCTGTGATGTCACAAGGCCAAAGGCAAACAGTGCTAATCTAAAGGCTTCTCTGTCCCAGTTAAAGACAGCAAGGTATAAAGAGGCCCATTGTATAACAGAACATAAAATGAGTTGAAACTAACTGAAACTGAAAGAGGTTAACGTGGTGCTAATTAACAATGAAGACCTAAAATCAGTTTCGATATGGAAATTAAAATGCTGAAGCCAGCTAGTAACTCTTAACTTGGCAGTTAATACTGTTTCGGAAAGCATTCTGTCCCTTGACTCCAAACAGCCAGTCTATCCTGGTCTCCATCCCAAAGTCGAGCAGTTTCATCAGGACTGGCTTGACTTCTTTAGCTGAGACATCTGTAGGCATGGGCTGGTGATTAATTTCCACAGTAACACATAGTCAGCAAAGCTCTCGTGCCTCGTCTTCTACCTCCCAGTGGCTCACAATAGACAAAAGTGCATTATGTATAGGATTTATTCATTAACTGGCACACCTGTGAGGTGTGTCTTAAAGCTACACACAAAGCAGCAAAGATGCAGTAAATTACCACAGGGAAAGCCAAAAACAATCCCGCTTCAAGTCCAACCCGACTCTGGTGGTTTGCTCGAGTCGGGTCCGTGACCCCATATAGGCGAAATGATCGAGCTTACATACGCCCATTACAGATATCGTGACGCAGAAGCAGTGATTTCTGGGAACAGGAGCATGTGACATATGGATTGGGCAGGGAATACGAGATTTCCCATCAGGGTTTGGGAGGAGCGAGACAATTCAGAAAGGGAACCCAAAAATAAACAAAGGAGTCATACCAGCTCAGATAAAGACAAAAACACGCACACTTGCAGACAAAGCTGAATCACTGCAGTATATGGATGTCAGGAGTTTCTTTGTGGTCACTGGGGGGCAAGAAAGAACAGAACACACCAAAATGTGAAGGAGGGATGGGGGTGAATAACAGAGCAGCCCCTGTCACCTGA
>JAODKL010000036.1:1198087-1209583 GCA_026780765.1 Petrocephalus schoutedeni | reverse complement strand
CAGCAGCCTAAGCAGGGAAGCCCAGACTTCCCTCTCCCCGGCCACTTCGTCCAGCTCTTCTGGGGGAATCCAGAGGCGTTCCCAGGCTAGCCGAGAGACATCCAGCGTGTCCTGGGTCGTCCCCAGGACCTCCTCCCAGTGGGACAAGCCCGGAACACCTCCCCTGGGAGGCACCCGGGAGGCATCCTAACAAGATGCCCGAGCCACCTCATCTGGCTCCTCTCGATGCGGAGGAGCGGCTCTACTCTGAGCTCCCCCCGAATGACGGAGCTTCTCACCCTGTCTCTAAGGGAGAGCCCAGCCACCCTACGGAGGAAACTCATTTCGGCCGCTTTTATTCGCGATCTTGTTCTTTCAGTCACTACCCACAGCTCATGGCCATAATATTGCTTCAACCCTGAATGAACTGCTTCGTATATATCACACCTGTGCTGTCCTGAGTTCATAAGTAGCCTTTACATAAAAATCTGTTCAGAACTGAACACAAACACCATCACCTTGCACTTTTCCAATGTAAGGTTGCAGCGAAGGCAATAGTGCTGCCAGCTGATGCTGAACCATTTGTGACAAAGCAGTAAGCTGGTAAATGGGACATACAGATTTTCTTTGCAATTTGTTTCCAGAAACTAATTTAAGCTTGACTGAGGCTCTTTTTCCATCTTTTGCTATCTGTTATGATGTGCTGTGCTCTGTATGGACTGTCTCATCAACCCTCCTTTCCGTCACTCTCTCTTGGCTGGTTGTGTGCATCCAGCCCTCTGGTCAGATGCTGGGGCTAGCCCCCTACTGGAGCAGTGCAGGGCAGGTAGGTTACCCTGCCTGCCACAGGCTCCCATTCTGACCAGTCTGTTTGCTCCCTTATGGTTTGGTTTAAGGGGAAAGCTAGCTGTTTTCTTCATCTCATTTACTACATATTAACTGGTTTGCTACAGTTTCACCAGACCTTGTGCTACTGTGACCTGTAGGTTTAAATTTTGGGATGCTTAACTTGAGAACAGCGAAGGTGTAGAGTGATGTTGTGTGAAATGTTGGATCGCTACTAATTGAGATGTATGGCAGTTCGAAGGGTATTGATTTGTACTGTACCACTGTTTGATTGGCTCTTTTATGCTCATTTCTGTATGCATTGTCACGGCTGTTTCCTCAGACAGTGGACACAGCAGCCGTGGCACCAGTGCCAGGGGGGAGCGCCTAAGCGCCAGGCTGCGAGCGCTCCCTGACAGCAACGAGCCGTACCAAGCCAACAGCCAGCGCGATATCGGTGAGTCTCTCCCTCTTCAGGCTCCATCCCTCGTTTATCCCTCTCATCTCATCTCTCTCTGAAGCACGTGTATTTCCAAGCCCACCCCCCAACACCCCCTGCCAATACAAAATTCTGTCCCTTTAACTTAGGCTGGACATTTTGTTGACCCCTAATACAGGGCCGCAGCTCAGAATAGTAGGGGGGTCTCTGTAAACTCAAGTAGCTCAGGTGGCTTCTGACCATATTTATACTGATCCTCTGCCGATCAGTATTTTCTACTCTAATAACAAATACGAATTAATAGTATTACAGTGAGCTAAGTGGTCCTTGGATAAAGTTGTTTGGCAAGAGGTTTCTCGTCTCAGATGAAATAGTCAGGAGTTGGGATCAGCATGTTAAACCTCATGGATGAACCAGTCAGTGTAAAGCAAGGAACTGTTGGATTGAGTGAATCCACGTGTCCGTTGGCCTGAAAAGATCTAAGGTTGTTCAAGTCTTAAAGTAGTAAGCTAATGATCCAAATATTATAACATTAAGGCCAATGGCATCTGTATCCTTTTTCCAGATGCTTCCTACATTGATCCACTAGGACCTCAACTAGAAAGACCTAAGACGGCAGCCAAAAAGCGTATTGAGGAAGACGAGTTTGCTGACGAAGAGTTAGGAGACGACCTGCTGCCAGAGTAGCTGGTGAAAAGGCATCACCTCATATCTCTTGAAGGACCCTTAGCTGTTCTTACTGGTCCTGAGTAAAAAGTATCCATTATTAATAGTAACTTTTACATGAATTTTTTTTTGTTGATAGCAAATGTTTTTTTTGGCTCAATAATGGCGTTTGTATGCGCTACACGTTTAATGAAAGTTAATATAAATTTGTAAAATTGTTTATGGGTGGATTGTTGAAATGGCTCACTGCAGCTGGCAAATGTATCAGCAGAAATCTTGCTGCTTATATAACTGGACTCTTGGCTCATCCAGAGCTAAAACACTGAATTTCCTACTGAGTGGCTTCCTTGATTTGCTTGTGTAAAAGTATTCAGTAATTTCATCCAATTGCATCCACTGCTTACCCAAACCGTGAGCCTGGAGCCTTTTGCTGGAAGCACAAGGGAGAGAAACACCCTGGTAATGATGCCAGAACATTACAAGAGACACAGTTTGGAAGTACTAATTCACCAAGCCGCATGTTTCTGGAGTATGGGAGGAATCCAAGTACCCAGAGGAAATGCACACGGCACCTGGAGATCATGCAAACCCCACACACACAGCCGGGGTGGGATTTGAACCCCCATGAGGCTGCAGTGTTACCCACTGAGCCCTCAATAGAAAGACATGACCTCAAAGCTACAAAGACTCTTCTGTGCACATGAAATGCATGTTACCTAACATTTGTCATCCATCCATTCCATTTTGTCACTTATCTGGGGTAGGGTCATGGGTGCAGTAGTCTAAGCAGAGATGCCCAGGCCTCCCTCTCACCAGCCACCTTTTCCAGTTCCACCTACTGTATATCTCTTGGGCCAGCCAAGAGATATAGTCTCTCCAGCTTGTCCTGGGTCTGCCCTGGGGCCACCTCTTGATTGGACATGACTGAAGCACCTTCCCAGGGAAGCATCCTAGATAGATGCCAGAACTAGCTCAACTGGGTCCTTTTGATGCACAGGAGCAGCGGCTCTACTTTGAGCCCCTTCCGAAAGTCCGAGCTCCTCATCCTATCTCTAAGGCTGAGCCCAGACACCCTGTGGATGAAGCTCATTTCTGCTACTTGCAGTCTCTTTCTTTCGGTCAAACCGCCTCAATACATGCTGCAGGTCACAGCCCGAAGATGCCAACGGGACCACATCATCTGCAAAAGGCAAAGATGAGATCCCGAGGCGCCCAAACCAGACCCCTTCCAACCCTTGGCTATGCCTAGAGGTTTTGTCCATAAAAGATCAGCCAAAGGGCAGCCCTGGCGGAGCCCAACACCCACCAGGAATGAGTCTGACTTACTGCTGGCAGTGTGGACCAAACTCTTGCTCCTTTTATACAGGGACCTAATGGCCTGCAGCATCGGACCCGGTACCCCATAATTCTGGAGCAGCCCCCACAGGGTAAACTCCCATAAACCTTCCAAGTCAAGTCATTTTATTTATATAATACTATTAAAGACAACTGGTGGTTGACCAAAGTACTATAAAACAATAAAACATATGAATAAAAAGCAGGGGAAATGCTAATAAACAAAAAAAAAACTAAAATGAAGTGAAATTGAAAGGTTCTGTCCTGCTAGTTTTACCTTGTCAGCTGTAGAGCTGCAGATGGTGCACTGAATGTTAACAGATGGCTCCATTATCATTGTACACACATTTGTATAATGCATTGCATAACAGATGAATTCTAACAGACACATTCATGTCACATTGTGCAATGGCATGATTTTATTATTCATTCATTGTTCATTTTTCTTCCTGTACTTGTAACCGGTCAGTCAACTGATGTACATCTATTTCCAAAGAAATCACATGAAGAGGCAAATTTGATATTGAGTAATGAATTGTTTTGTGTTTTTGAGTCACAGACAAAGGTCTCGTCAGGCACGTACATTTTGAGAGAAGCCAATGAGCTAATGAAGTTTTAGGGTTTGAGATGTAAGGGTGCGGCGTGTAACAGGAGTACTCAGGCCCTACAGTTGGGTTGCTATTGACTTTTGTGTTTGACAAGTGAAATAGATGAACAATAATAGTGTAGATTTTCATTTAATAGACAGAAACATGTACCACCATAGGTGTCCTTCAAAGGTATCAAAATGAGTCAGAGAAAGCTCTGGACAACATTGAATAAGTTCATATGTGGGATAACAAGACACATAATACCGTTATCCTTTATAATTTAGCAGATGAACATTTACTATTGGGATATAGTATTCAACAGAAGAAATGTCTGTAAGTGACATCAGGAGTCCAGGCGGGATGAGTAATTAACATAACAGCGGAACTCGTTGGCCAGACTCCGGTTGTGTTTAGGTAGGAAACTGCACACCTTGGCACCCAGCAGCTTTGCGGCGTGGTCCTCCATGATGGCTCCTGAAACAGTGCAGGCACACACCACTTATCCTGTATACTCTTCCCACATAGTACACTGCTATTCCAAACATTTTGCATGGCAGGTGAATATCCATTTAATATATTTCAATTGCTAATGATTTCATACTTTGATGTTTAACCAAATTATATAGCAGAGTATTTCACAGAATGCCTCTTTGTTGCATTTCAACATTTTATGATTTAGCAATACCTGGCAGAAAATGAAGCTTCTGCAATAAAACAAGCAAACAAGCTCCCTCTAGTGGCAATGTCATCATCATAGCAGATGTCAAACCTTCATTTATCATTTAGTCCATACATCTAACACAATGGATTAGCATCACAAAGAGGGAGCCCCCTGTGAGGCACCTCATCCTCCTAAGGCTGGCTAGAGATCCCCGTAACCTGGTGTTGGACGTGGGACAACTGGATTTGATCTTAATGGAAATATGTAATACATGTGATGTTATGAAAAGCTTAAAATTTTGATTTAATTTGTGTGTATTGCTAAAAATTTGTGCTGGATACAGACAATATAAGTTTTTTCTCAGATAACCTAGAGTTGCGTGCTTCAATAATTGGGTATTCATAGTGTGGAGTGCTGGGGGTAAACTTATCACCTGATTGACCGGACAGGTTTAATAAGTAAACCTCTCCTATCGCCAGATTGACCGGACAGGTTTAATAAGTAATGTTAGGCTTGTGTCTCTGGACCATTCTCCAGGGCCTGCCCACCCTTCAGGCAACATAGATGATTGGCTAGGACGTCATTTGAATAAAGGCACAAAATAATGAGTGAAAAAGGAAATAAATACCTCAGGTTGTATTCTGTGAAATTACAGTTATTTACACTACTTTTAATATTTCAGTACTTTTCTTGTGAAACTGATGCAAGCTAGATAGTTAACAGCCAGGTGTCTTGTGCTACGGAAATTATTTTAATATAAATGAATTGACAAAATTTGTTTGCTGCTACTGCTGTCAAGGGTGGTGGCAGGGCCTTGGCAGGATCTGGTCTAGGGTGCCAGGATACTCCGGGCAGGCGCTGCTATTCCCTTCTTCTGTTAGGCTACTTCGTGCTGGATTGCTCGGCACTGACACTTGAGCACACTACCGAAAGTTAGAGGAAGTCCATTACAGGCCGGACTGGGGGGACCTCTAACCAGGTGGCGAATGTGTCTCCCTGGGATTGGGCTGCTCACCTGTGCATAAGAGCACCTTGCCCTTGCTGAGGAACTTGGCGGTGAGAGCCACCTTGCTGAGGCACTCCTCGGACAGATACGGCGGGTCTGCGATGACGATATCAAAGCTCTGGGCAGTGATTTGGGGAGGCAGGCACAGGGGGTTGCTGTAATCGTAAAAGATGAACTCGTCTCCATAGACAGAGAAGCGACGATCGTACTCCAGCAGCACCACAGAGGCGTCGGCAGCCTGCTGCTTCAGCTTCTGGTAAACACTGGGGGCACTCACGCAAGCTATTCTGTCACAAAAAAAGAGGAAATGAGATGGAGACACACGGTCCATTTTAGCCTGCTGTGGGTTGCGGAAAACTGGCACTGTTTTTGCAGATCCCGGTATAAAACACACGACGCCATGGCAAACAAGAAAATCTGCAAACTGTGTTGGATTCTGGCCCTCCAGGCCTGGAGCTGGGCACCCCTGGTATACAACACATACAGACACTGGTAGCCAGCAGAACTGGCAGACAGTAAGGCGAAGGGAGCCGCTACTCACCTGCCTCCTTCGCCGGTTTCACGTAGCAGCTCCTCGGCCAGCCGCTCCGCGGTCTCGTCGCTGTACCAGAACTGACTCATGCGCTGTCAGCCAAGAGAGAGCCGAGTTGAAGTGCTTATCCACCAGAGGTAGAGACTGTCTCAGTTACAGAGTACTCAACTACTTGGTTGAAACAAAATCCTGGTCTGGACTTTTACTTTTTACTCTTACTTTGCCCACCTCTGTTATCCACTGACTTGCAGTACTAGAAAATAAAACATTTACA
This sequence comes from Petrocephalus schoutedeni, assembly GCA_026780765.1. NCBI lineage: Eukaryota > Metazoa > Chordata > Actinopteri > Osteoglossiformes > Mormyridae > Petrocephalus > Petrocephalus schoutedeni. The sequence goes on along the minus strand of JAODKL010000036.1, from coordinate 1,203,276 downwards.
ATCTCTACGTAATGGTACTTATCTGCTTTTCAATATGACTATAAACGGAAATACTGCAGTACTGCCATTTCACCTCGGTAACCCTCAGCTCCTTACCCAGTCCTCCTGCACCGCTCCGACCGAGAACCCGTCTACCGGAGCGGGCTCTTGGGAGGGGGCGCGCTGCTGCTCGGCGTAAAACTCCCGCAGTGCTGCCAGGGTGGCCGCGGACAGCTGCGGCGTGTCATCGTCACTGTCGCTCATGGCAGGACCGCGATCCCCCGCCGAGGACTCACACGTCGGCCGTCTCCGGAACCCTTTGCAATTAACCAACGGAAACCATCACCACCGTCTACCTGCAGAAAAGTAGCGAGAGGCTGTGTATAGTAAAACGGACCCGGCGGTATTAACAGGTAGCAAACTGATCAGGTATTTAAGTAATGGGACGATATTATAATCTCAACAGGAGAGCCACTTTAAAGGCTATATTCTGTGCACACGAGAAAGATTCAGAAAGGGCACGCGTCCGAAACACCAGCAGCCATATTTTACGCCTAAATGACACGCTACGGATGGCGAATAGGGCCAAACCAGACGCTGTAGTTCGCGGACCGTTGGGTGAATGCTATACTCTGTTCAGAATGATTAGGTAAGTACTATCCTGGATATATTTTTTAGCAAAACTTTGGCAGACGTATAAAAATGAATGCAGTGGTTCGCTTGCTCGCAGAAAATTGTTAGAAAGAATGTTAGTCTGTCAAAAAAAAAAAAACATGATCAGTGTGCACTATTTGGTAAGCAGACTGGATTTTTCCTCTCAACAGAAATAATAAAAAGCTTTGGTTATTTAGTCAATATAAAGAATAAACTATTGGCTTTTCTATACAGTCCACTAAACCAAATTTAATGTTCTATATAGCTGCCTTTTAGCTGTCCATTAAACCAGTTAAGATGTTTACTTGACAGACTGAGGCAGCAATGACCACCTCTCAGCCATGAGAAGAATACTGGTTACCACCTTGATAAATCTCATACAATAATAAGGCCCAGTAATGGCGCCATGTCAAGCCTTTCTTGGCCAACCTATGGAATACTTTGCTGCATGGGAAGGGGCAACATCCCGCATTGCAAATCATACCCTTAGTGAAAGCTGTCGACTTTTTCCTTATACCAGTGTTTCAAGAAGGTATCCTCTACAAACTAGTACATCTTGGGGTTAGTTTTTACACCATCTGCAAGACTGAAAGGTCAGACAAGTTCATCACTGATAACTGCTGCCTACATCACATGCATCACAAAATCACTCCGCCACCTGGTCCTCTTGAAGGTGCCCATCCACGGGCCCATTCCTCTGCTCCAGCAAAAGTCACTCATCTGTCCAGAAAACCTTTGTAACATCAGTCTTCAGACATATTTATACCCATTCTTGACATTTTAGCAAAATCTTATTGAGTTGAGGTGTTTTCTCAGCTTTTATGGTCTTCCAGAGAAATGGTGGCACTTTGTTCTAAAGGGTTTCTAGAAGTCCCTCCTTCAATTTGACATGAATTATTGGCAGTTATTTTGTCTTGATTTCTCTCTACATACTTTTTCCATCTTATTTGGCTGTTGCCAACAAAACATTAGATTGTACGGTGATCGCATTACAAAAGTTGGCCATTTGTTATTTTGCATCCCTCTGACTGGCACTTTACCGTTTTGTTTTGGCCCATTTTAATAGTAAAAATGTGCTTAATTCTGCACAGGCAAGTATCTAAGCTTCTGTTATACTCCTGTTTTTAAGAAAATACCTACACAAAACACTGAGCAGGCTCTATTTTTAAACAGTCCATTCTTAACTGGAGACTAATTGGTCTGAAATTATTGGTCAGATGATGCAAAACACACACTTGCCTAATAATTCCACATATTAGTAAGGTTTAGTAATTATAGCCATTTAAAATATTTTTTAATTTGTTAGAAATTAATACAAATCATTGATGGGGTTTCAGATTAAAGTGAAAAAAATCAATTACCTAGAAACAAATACAATCCTTTAACAGTAAATGTACTGCGAGAAGGCAGAAACAGAAACCGTTTGCCTGACTGAACCGTTACTGTCTCATGCCTTAAAGGCCCTAGATACTGCAGACTTGAGACTTTGGATAAAGGTGGGATACCGACTGCACAGAATTAATGGGGGGAAAAATGTTTGGCTTTGGCAGTGTGTTTAATACCATCACACACATAGCCTGAGCTTTAAAGCCATACAGATCAAACACGCATGAACTGAAAGACCACAGCAGGACGTAGTCTAATGGGGAGAGGCCTGCCCTACCTTTGCGGGCATCCTAGGCAGAGCTTCACTCGCATCCGCGACTCCATTTCAGGAATTATAATTCAGCGGCTCTAGGCAGCTAGAAAATCCCTAAAGCAGGCCCTGTAGTGGACAACTCACGGAAACATCTGATCCCCCCGCCACCACACACACAAAAGCACTGCTGGTTCAAATTTACATTTAGGGCTAAGTTTAGGAGCTTGTTGGGGAAAGAAAACATCTATACACCTGAATCATGTCTTCTTAGCAACAGCTGGGACTGAATTAAATGTTTAGGATATAAAAGTAATAAATTCTAAGTAAACAACTTGACAGTCTTGAAATGACACGTACGCACACACGTACGCACACACGTACGCACACACGTACGCACACACAAAATGCAACAGGATATAAGTCTATAAATGTAAAAGTGTGTGCATTTTATTGGATGTTTTGGTTACGGTTCACGTCAGACAAAAGAAAGATTCAGTAAGCTCCATGGTGTGTGGAACAACATACACCACCTCTGAAGTGCATGTTTGCATTTCCTTTCTAACAAGAACCTGGAACCAACAAAGGCAGCATCAGGAAGAGAAAACCAGACTTCAACATAGTGCACTTCAGTTCTGAAAATTGTGCCCTCATTGCTTGCAAACAAAAATAAATTCTCGTAAGTGAACTGAACCTCCTCCCTCAAAAAGTATTACTGCAGCTGTGGAAAGTACAGCATGGCATACCATAGACTTCACAGAAAACCTGCACTCACAAAGTATGATATAATAAGATTATATACACTTTTACATTTCTTGCTGGCAATCCATGTTAAATATCAGAAAGGGGCAGAAATAAAAAAAAAAAAAACTAATGCCCAAGCTAAAACAGACGGTGTTACAGTCTCTCTGTTGATTTCTTTTTTTGGTTCGTTATTGCTTCTGCAATATGGTTTGCCACCTTTGCTGCATTTTGGATTTACGGCTGTTTAAAAAAAATGAAATAAAAAAAACTGCGCAGGAGCTGAGCTTCAGGCCGTTTGTGCCGCGTGTGGCTTCAGTCTCAGGGGCCCAAGTTCCTTGGGGATGTGCCTTCCTCCCCCAGACACACAGCATCCCAGGGGACCCGGGGCCACAGGTGTCACCTGGCCCCTCCAGTCCAGGGGCCCTGAAGCGTGTACCGCCCTTCGCCTAGTGAGGGCGCTATGCCCTCCCCACGCTGGAGCACCGAGACGGACAGGAAGCAGCCTCAGAGCAGCAGTTAATAAGGGTCGAGTAAGCGTAACGAGGTCAAGGGAAGCCCCTCAACCCCACCCCCCCACCCCCAAAAATAAAAAATACAAACTGGAATAATAAATGTCTCCTGACATTCAGTCATATAAAAACTCCCCACCCCCTGTGAAAATATGTACAGCCTTGATGATGATGATAAACAGATGAAGAGTGATTTGGTTACTTGTCCTCGCCAGTGAGTACTGGGCTTCCGGGGACCAAGGCCCCTCGTCACGGTGCTGAGAGCCTGCCCCCCCCCCAGACAGACCGCCAACCTTCTCCACATGTTGCTGAAGCGGCCCGTGGAGCTCCAGCTTCCACTGTCTCCAAGACAACAAGGTGCGAAGAAAGGCACTCGGGGGAGGGGGGGAGTGGCGGGAGGAGGATGGCATGGATTTGGAGTCTTCCTGCTCGGGACGCGTGGTGGGACCCCCTCCGGCGGCAAAGACGGCAAGCCAGGGATTACAGCCACCACTGCCACCACAAAGATGGCTCCCGTGCAGCCCTCCTGGCCGGCTTAGCGCGAGGGAGGCGGGGCTTTGGGTACGTCCATTTTAGCGCCTCCCCATTCCCAGCTCCAGCACCGCTGCAGTCTGACAGGGCGGCTTCACCACCATGGCCGAGATGGTACAGCTTATGTTTCGCAGCAGGGAGGGGTGTGAGCTGAAGGAGGCTGGGGCCTAGTCACTGGGGCAGGGGCAGTAGTTATTTGACGCAGAGCAGCCCCCCCACATTGGCCACAAACTCCTCCAGGCTCTTGAGGAAGGCCACCTTCTGCTTGCGGTCCATGGTCGGGGGGGTGCTACTAGCACTCAGCTTGTTGAAGGCGTCGGCCAGCCGCTGGTAGATCACCGCGTCCCGCTGGCTGGACAGCAGCGTCTCCACCAGCTCGGAGTACTCGGCCTGCATGGGGGCAGAGGCCGGGCGTCAGGTGGGGGCAGCACGCGGCATGCGGGTGCCCGGGAGCGGCGGCGTACCTGATGCAGGCACACGAGGGTGTAGAGCGCCTCCCCAGCCGCCACGGTCATCTCCGTGTTGTGCTTCTGCAGCAGCAGCATGTCAAACACCAGCTGGAAGAGGGACAGAGGCATTGGCCACACATGCACATGAGAGGCGGCGGCGTGACGGAGCGGGCTGGGGCCTGACCTTAAGGAAGTGGCGTGTGGCGATGAAGAGGGGCGTGTCGCTCTCCTGGCTTTTGGCACACTGCTCGGCCAGGGGGGTCAGTGCCTCCAGGCACAGCTGGCTGACCTCTGAGCTCATCCTGCAAGCACGCCTGTTAAGGCTCTAATCCCTTACCCAGACTAAAGTTAGTGGCCATTGCAAAGTACCACATATAAAAAGCTGCAGAAATGGGGGGTTTTCACTATTCTCAAGAAGATGTGTGTGATGCAAATGGACCAGTATATACCTACGGATCTGTACCATAGGATTTGAGCCCACAACAGCAAAAGGCAGGCCCACAACACAGCACCACGTTAACTCACGCCAGAAGGATACGAGGTCATCCCCAGCTCCAAGGAAAACATCAAACTTTTAAAAAGCTCTTCGGGTAACTGTGGGATCTTCTCAGGGAATATCTCACAGATGAAGGTGATGAGCTTGTAGTACTTGTTACAGAGAGAAGGAAACTGGGGGGGGGGGGGCGG
>JAODKL010000036.1:1122974-1149139 GCA_026780765.1 Petrocephalus schoutedeni | reverse complement strand
GCGTGTGCGGGTGTGTGTGTGTGTGTGTGTGCGCGTGTGTGTGTGTGTGTGTGTGTGTGTGTGCGTGTGCGCGTGTGTGTGTGTGTGTGTGTGTGTGTGTGTGTGTGTGTGCACGCCATCCCATCTTGCACCCTGTGCTTCCTGGGATAGGAGGCAGGGTCACAGTACTATGTAAGAGGCTATGGACAGGTGAATGAATGTCACAGTGAGGAAATGTGTCCCTGCCATGTACAGCCAGGGCCCCGACTCCTCAGTCTCACATGGCAGATCCATCACAACGGCTCCCTGAACAAAAAATATATTCAAGGAATGGCTAAAATATTAGAATTTAAATTTGATAGAACTTTACTCAAAGACACAGGAAGCCCAGAATCCTCATTTCCCTGTAAATGCTCCGTAAATAATATTGACCTACTGGAATAGTACTTTCCAGGGAATTTTTTCATTTTCGACGAAATTATAAGAAAGCAAAAGACAGCTGGAGCGTACCTGGTCACAGCCAGCATTGACCAGCTCCTGCAGCATCTGCCTGTTGACTTCTCCACTGGTGTGGGCGGATCCAGAGCTGGAGGCGGGGCCCGAGTCATTAGCGAATGGCATCAGGGACTTGCGGATCTCGCGCAGGGCACTCTGGTATTGGTTGAACTTCTGTGGTGGGCGTGCCTGCTGCTGCTGCTGCTGCTGCTGATGTGGCTGGTGCTGCTGGGAGGCGGGCCGGCCTGCGGGGTCCTTGCCTTTGCCATCGCCGGCTGCTCGGCTGGCCCCACCATGCAAGGCTTGGCTCACCAGCTTAGCTGGCTGCTTCAGGCCCTCCTTGATCTCCTGCAGACGCTGTCGTGTGTTTCCCACATAGGGGGCGGCGGGGAATGTCTTTGGCCGCATGACTGACCCGACGTCCCCTCCTTCTCTCTCTCAGGCACACACACACACACGATTCTCTCTGTGAAGCTCTCTGTTCGGGTGAGACGTCTGACAGCTCCTTGTGGAAGATCGTATTTATTGTCGTAGTTCTCGTTGACGTCACTCTGGGAGTCGTGGTTCAGGCCAGCTGGTCCCGGGCTTTCTGCCACTGCATGGCCTTAGGGGTCCAGTCTCTCTGGGGCCAACATCGTGTGCAGATGCTCACATTCAGGGTCACGCTGTCTCATCATGGCCCTCCTGCGGACACTGGAAACACAGAGACTGGAGTCAGGGTGAGCTTTGGGTGTGGGCATCCCTGCATGGCTGGGCGGTGACAGTTACAGGGTGATTTGAATTTGGCTATGAAGACATGACCGGGAGTGGGGTTAGGGTGTGGCCTTAAGTGTCTTCTTAATGTGCGACTGAGCGAGTGTGGTTGGGGCACAGCCATTACGGTGCCATTTGGGCTTGGCTATGCAGAGGGGACACTTACGTCCAAAGACGTCCACTAAAAATACATATAACCTCACAGACATGCCAGGGCATCGACATTAATCAAATATACAAAATGATTTGTGTAAAGGTCACTCGCCTCCAGCACCCAGAGCAAAATTATTTCTGAGACTCAAAAACACAAAGCAGGAGAACCCAGGAGTCTACCTGGGCCGCAGGACCGTGGTGTTCAGTGTGTATCAATAATCCACAATGACCACAGCCACATACAACAAGACACTGCTTCACATTTCCAGTTTTAGACAAGCATTTACAGCAAGAGGGAAAAAATATGCAGACTGACACATAGCTAACTGCTAGCATACACGGTTTATTTTTAAAGCTGCTAAACTAATTTAGGCGACTGTATCAGACAAACTGGAGGATGTTCCTTTGGTCACAACTCTTTGGCTAAATCCATGAATTGTCTGTTTAGCACTAGGAGAATCCCCTTACTTAAGGAGAAAGACCAGCAGCACTCCAGCATGCGTGTCCATGTCCATGGCCGTCGGCATTCAGAACACAGAGCGATTATTGGCCATTGCAGAAAACACGCGGCCAATCAGAAATGTGTATAAAGGGTCACACAGGCAGACACAAAGCATCCAAACACAACTTACTCACATCTGTGCCCGTGAACCAGCTAGAGGTACAAATATATTTCACCACAGCCAAAGAGCAATGCGAGTGTGGAAATGATTGTACTACCATAAGGACCTCAAAGAGCAGGCAGCTATAGTGTGGACACCCTCTCTCTCACACACTGTGTTCCCTGTATATAGGCACACAATCTGTAAATGTATATTTCTGACAAGCAGAGGAGATGTGCTGGTTAACAGCTTGAATGCCACTAGAAGTCGTAAAACAGAAAATGATTCCTTCATTCCAGTGCGTCCTGTGCCGCAGCTTGAAAAGCTCACAAACTGCACTGCCTCAGCTTCCAGAGAGCAAGCCCAGGTATATAGTATACCTACATAAGGAAGGTTTGGGGCCATTCTGATGTGTAGCTCAATGGGATCGGGCTCTGGCAAGTCACGGGTCCAAAGCCTATGGCCAGCGGAAGGATCACCCGACTCTGCCTGGCCCGCGATGAAGGCTCGTACCCCCAGCTGCAAACTGCTCTGTGTCCGATAAATGTAAAATAAAAATACACACTAGCAAGCCCCTTTCATGGAGAAGGGCTGTTCAACCTGTCTTAATTACAGCACGCGAGTTTTTGTATAAAGTGTTAGTAGAAAAAACAGATGCTTTTGTGATGTCCTGATGCACGTAGCACTTCTTTCTGAACTGCTGGCAAAGTGTCACAGAAGAACAGAAATGCAAAGTGTGCACATGGCCGTGTATGACGAGCGTCGAGGCGGCACCGACAGGAGACGCGCCAAGGGACGTGCTGACGCGACGCGCAGATGCGGGGCGGCCGTTGCCCAATCTCGGGCTCTTTCGCGGAACTCCCGTCGCTCCCCGCCTTCTTCTCGGCATTCCTTTCCACAAGTAACGACAAGAACCTTCATAGCATCCGATCCCCCGAGGAAGGCGGCAACAGAAAGGACAGAAGCGGGCGATGCGCGCAGTGTCACTTAGAGGCGCAAGCTGGGATCCCAGAATACTATAATAGCGTATAGCTCGCTATGGGTTCGGGGTTTGCGCGAGTGCCCCGGGATGCACGGAGGAAGCCCCTGGCCGCCTGCCCCGTATTCCCTGGCGCAGGCTGCAGCCCTGTCCGGGGCTAGCGGTCGGGGGACGGCTAATGTTCTCCGTGCGTGTATTAGCCACAGCGCGCAGGTACACGAGTGTCTGGCAGAAACGGAGGTGTATCTGTTTGTTAAGCTCGATCGTTACTTTTCCTATGTTACTGTGTCGGATAGTGCGAATCTTGGGATCCCCGCTCATTGACACATTGTAAATATCTTTTTTTCAGTCTTAACTAAAATGGCATGATAATACTTTTCTGTAGACTACTTGATATAATTAGTCTATACTTCTTATTTTGGCCATGCGGTGCAATTAATTCTTGCATACATCTGGCAACTTATCATTTGCCCTTGGAATTTCCTAATAATTTCTTTAGCGTTCTTCCCCAGGAAAAGGGGAGAAGCAGATATTTCCATCTTTATTAACGCATTTTGCTGTTCATTAGATCGATAACACGGCTTATAGTACCATATAGCCTGCGAAATATGCGCAAAAAGCAATATAAGTTTAATACTAAGTTTAGTTTCTAATGGCGAAATTTCACCAGGATAAAAGTCACAACAATGAAAACAATTTCCACTTCATACAACGTATTAATGAAATAGGGCTATTTATGGCTACCATCAATCTAGGCTATTATACAACTAATAATTAAGTTGTATAATTTGTGGTATCTGCCAGTCGTACCGTACAACAGCATTGCTTGGTGTGATAAACATTTAGCTAATTACCATGCCTTATTGTGGTCTTCCACATGCAAACACGATCCCATGGAGATATTCAGCTAAAATAAAAAAGCACAGCTGCACGGGTCTGCAAACTACGTGGCCACAGCATTTCTTTGGTATTCCATGTGTTTCCCTCATTTAAATACGGGAACATAAATGTATCCTGCATTAAAGTGAAATCACTAGAAATAATTCCACATAAAACAAACAAACATAAGTAATCAGCCAGTCAGCCTTGTCAAAACAAGCTCCAAATTAAACTTAGTCAAACACTACGCTTCTTTATAAGTATTGTAGATTTCGCTTAACTACCATCGAGAAAATATTGCGTTCTTTTTTAATATGGCTATTTGCACTTTTTATCCACCCTTGCCAAGTAATGAAAACAAAAACCCCGAAAAGTACATTAACGCTGTGAGATACCTTTCCATAAAATGTATCCAATCGCGCCGACTTCCCCCGATTACTTTTATGTACTTTCATCGAGATATCGGGAAAAGGTGGCAGTCGCCACAGAGTTTCCGAAGTCTCCCCAACTTGAAGCTGAAAGTTTTTTATGTCTCTGGAGCGAGAGGAACGCGGCTTCCACGGAGGAAGCGCTACATTCCAGTTTGGGGTGAATTTCGACTTATGTCAGCGCTCCTTCCCTACGCCGCCGAGACGCGCTGCAAACCCAACGCAAAATCCATTCAGCCCGCTATCGGACAACAGCGGTCAGATATATATTTTCCGCGCAGTGGGGCAGGACGTTTTAAACATACATCGCTTTGAAGTAACCGAAAATGTTCGCAAAAGCATTTCCAGCGCTCGCCGGAATAAAGTCATGGAAAATAGCAGGAAGGAAAGCGAGAAGCGAATTCAACAAAACGACAGTTACCTTCTCTCCAGAGCCGAAGCTATCCGGCAGCGTTGTGCGATCGGGGAACGGCGACAGATCATGTGAAGTGCAAGAATCCTGCTTTGTGATGGGACTCCATTTTCTCGCGACTCGGGGCCGATTTAGAATGTTGGACACTTAGCTGCATTGTTAACATTCCGGGGGAGTCACGTGGCGCCCCGACGCGCGTCAGCGCTGCACACATCCCAGGCGGGGCTTCCTCCCGTACAGACGCTATTTTATACAGCCTGCCCGTGTCCGGCCGGAGAAGTGCTCCGCGCAAAGCAAAGCAGCATTTAATCGGACGGGAGGAAGCGGAATATGCAGGCCAGTTCAATCAGTTTTCTGACTATTACATTACTCTACTGAAACACGTGCCAGGTATTGGTTCTCTTCCTGAATCATTGCTTTGCGCAATATTCTAGACAAGCTTTTAAATGCACCTGTGTTTGGTTGGGGCACAGGACACCTGCTTATAGGAACCCTCACTCACCCAACACCATTTCTCGGCAAGTATGAGTATGTACTGACTGCAGGAAATTACCTCACCTGGCGCTTAAACTGTAGTTTTAGGTTCGCCATAGTTGGTACCAAACTGCAAACACGCCCATGAAAGTTTCCTGGGAGAAGCCAACAAAAATATCTGTGTCCAGATACTCCATCTCCTTATTTTCAAATATAAATGTAGAGATTTGTCAGTCAACCTATGAATGTCAGCTTTATGAAGACTTTAGAGGTAAGTCTGGGCCTTGCCTCTATTGTTCATCTCAGATAACAGCCTAAAACGTCATAACATAAATCCTGCATAATTTTTCTACATTTCTGATGAAACAGCACTATCTGCTGATAGGATGCCCCTCCAAGGTGTTCCCGTTCCTTGTACCATGTGCTTCCTGTGACAGGTTCTAGGGCAGGGTTCCCTAATACTGGTCCTGGAGGGCCAGCCTGCATACTATGCTGACTTCCATGCTCAAACACACCACATTTGGGTCAACAGCTAATTGCCAGGTTTAGCAGGTGTGTTTCAGCAGGGAAATCTGTGAACTGTGTTACAGACTGGCCCCCCAGGACTGGAATTGGGGAACCTTGCCCTGTGGTCTCCGCTACAGTAGCAATCCAATTGGTTAAACAGCTGCAACATGAACAGAAAGATTAGAAAGACTTTATGACAGCATGCAACAGGGCGAGGGGACTTATAGAAGCACACTGCAATCCCAGGATAAGGTCAGCATATTCACAGCATGAACAATCTACATCCCTCATGATTTCAGTGGCAAATTTAGGGCCAAGTCTGTACACTTACGTCAGGAACAAATACTTCAGAGAAATGTGATACTTCATATTTTACAGATGAAAATATGCATTTGCCATAAGAACATCTTTCCTGAGCTCATTGCTTAGTAAGTCTTTCTCATGAGCTCTTAAAAAAATTACAAATACATATTTCATGCAGGCTTGATCACCCTGACAGACTGCCCTTCTTTAACTGACAGGTGCTCTCTTCAGTTTGCATTTTCTGCAGATTGTCTAAGACAAACATAGACAAAGAGAGACCCACAGCTTATTTTTTGGTGATATTTAAATTAAGGTTCCACTTGTGATACCAGTACCTGCAGATGTCACCTAAATATATCCAGTTTTCCAGCTACTTCATTATGAAAAAATATAACTTTATAACAATAATTGTTCACATTGAGTGTAATGGGGATCCATCCAGTAAGCACACAATGAAAATGATTTACATTGTTTCATATTTGCATGGCATGATGCTGAAATCAGCACAGCGATCAGCAATGGATGTCACAGTTCGGCTCACCAACACCTGGACAAACGATAAACAACTTGACAGTGAATAAAAAGAAAAAATTGATATACTGAATATGCACAGTAAGTGTGGTGTGCAATTTAAAGGACAGGATTTCAGAGCTGATGAACAAGCCCCTCTAACAGGTAACGCACCGATCCATCAGAACCCACACCATGACCCACAGTATGCTGTAACAGCCAACAGCAGTGCATCTCAGCTCTGATCCAGGGAAACCAGGAGTCATTTTTGCCAATAAAACTCGTAGTTAATGAGTCTTGACTGTGAGGTTCCAAATGAAGGAATATCTAGATCTATCCACTAGTAATGAGGTTCAGTGTGTGAGTCAACAAGTGTGTGCTAAACTAGTTTGATTTACTTGTACACTTCCAAGCAAAACACAAATATTCAACTTAAGATCATCATTCGAGACCAAAGCCACTCAGTAATTTAATCTTTTTTCAAAAGAGTATTTGGCTTGATTCTGTTGTGTTAGACTGCTGTAACAGTTGAAGCAGGTGAATCATGGTCTGACTATAATACATTATGTATATAATGTCCATTTATTATCAGTGGTACAATGACAGCTACATTGTGTCTGAGCAAAAAAAACGCAGACAGTGTTTCTCCAAGAGCAGGGCTGAAATCCACTCTTCTAAAATATGCAACCGTCAACTGACATTATCGCTACATTTTGAAATGACTCACGCTAAGGCACAAGCTCCAGAGAGACAGTATTAGCATCCACAGAGGGACTAGGTAAGCCTTGCTAGGCTAATTAAACCAGTAACACACTTGGAGGTCCCTCCCCACGCCAATCTTGGCTCATATCAGTGTCCTCATCCAAATGTCACAGAAAGGATGACCACTCTGTGTTTCTAATCAGAGGTTTTATGTATCTCGCATAGAAAGTCCTCCCACTAACGAGGTCTTATATCCACTACCCTTGAAACTGGACCCCAAGAACCTCCACAGATTTTTTTGAAGATCCCTGGAAGATCAATGGGAGATATCCCTTTGACATGCAAAGATCACGTTCATAGGAAGGCTGCAGGTATGTTTGTTCCGCTTTCAAAAAAATATCACAGCTTACTGTTACGGACCTAAGATCAATGTAGACAAAGTGAATTTGGCTTAAAAAACAATAGTGATAATAGTCATTCTAGAGGTGTGGCTGATATGCATAGGTTGTTCAAGGCACACGCCACACGGACAATCCTGTCGAAGGAGTTCATATCAAAGGCATTTTCCACCGGGCCGTTAAGCATGGCATACCTCCGCTTCACCATGGCGATCACCCGTTCCACGTGTCTCCTTAGCACCGCTCTCTCCTCCCCAACTTCCACCAGGTCCCCCCTAGCACTCGCAGTCCTGATCTGGGCCCCCCGGGCGGCGACCGCCTCGTCGGCGTCCAGATGGCGGCCAGTCAGCACGACGTCCCCTGGGAGCAACTTGGCCAGGAAGCCGCAGCTCTCCAGCAGCTCCCTGTCGCTGACGTCACCTGGAGAGCCCCTGGACACGAAGGTAACCACGCCCTGCGGGGCCACGGCGATGAGGTACTTCAGAGCCCCGCCGGCCACGCCGGATTCGCCGGAGCCTTCCAAGGCCACCGTGAAGCAGTCCACGATGGCGACACAGTCCGGACATGCGGACTGGATCGCCGTCGGGAGGTTTCGCCGCAGCTCCTCCCGGGACGGCCAGAACACGGCTGTAGGCACCAGCGTCGAAGACATGGCGTCCACCACGCTGAGGACCGTCTGGGCCACGGTGCCGACCTGGACGCCAAACCTGTAGGCCAGGTCCTGGTTCCTGAGATCCAGCCGCAGCCGCATGAGGGTGATGAGCAGCTGCTGGACGCGGGACAGCTTGACGGCCTTGTCGGCCCGCATGCGCGGCGACAGCAGCCACAGGACCGTCTCCAGCACAAAGTAGCTAGGCAGCCCCGTGTAGAAGCGCACCTTGGCCGGGTCGTTCCTGAGTGACGCCTCCGTCAGTGACGCCCGCTCCGCCAGCTCTCGCAGCGCCCGGTTCTCCCGACGGAGGCGCTCCACCACCTCCTCATAGTCTACAGCGTCATTGACGGAAGAGATTTCGTCACCATCACTACTGGGCGGACTCTCGGCTGGGGTTATGACGTCTCTTGACCGCACGGGGACATTGATGGCACTGATGCTGCTTGCAGATGCTATGCTCTCTGCACCGTCATGCTCGAGGTACTGCCCCGGCTGAGGATCCATCTCCAGGGCCTGGCCCTGCAGGAAGAGCAGGGCGTTGGCCGCCTCCACCTGGGCTTGCTGCTTGTCAGAAAAATCAAAGGCCCCTGTCTGGTCTTGCATCCCAGTCGCCGAAGTTGTCCTAAACACAGATGGAACATAGTCTGGGGACCGAGGGTTCTTCACCTGCTTACCTTTAGAGAAAATAATAGACTCAATATTTTGGGATAACAATAGCAGGCAGAAAACATTCAACTGAAACTATTGGATCAGCTGAATACTTTAATATTTCAATGTTGTTTTTATCACTGTGATTATTTTAGTTGTGGTTTGTGTATAACAAGGAAATAAGACCACTGAGAAACTACTAAAGAAAATTAAAATAATGAAGTTATATTTAATTAAGTAATCTTCACATTGTTACAGCACCACAGAAAACGCGTTTAACTTTTACACGTAACTTTTCCTATTCTATTGGAAGGAGGATGAGAGTTAATCGCACGTCCAGACGATGCAGACTCCCACCTGAGATGAAGTGGGTACTGCACAGTCTGCTGCCCTCGTTCGGCTGCCACCCTTCGCGGTTTACTGCTGCGATCCAGCGCTGCTTCCTCTCCGGATCGCGGGGGAATCGGTAGAAAGACAGCGTGGTGCCGGGAGTCCTCCTGTTCCGGCAGCCTACCACCACACACGTATGGACCATCTTCGTTATCGATCGCGAGACGTGCGGACCTCCAGTTCTGCTCCTGACTCGCGACACATTGCCTGACTCCCAAAATGGCGTCCCGAGCGCTGGGCGTACGAGGGTTTTGTGACGTCACTCGGCTGGGAGGCGCTCTCCTCCCAGGGTGTCACGTTTCCAAGTAGTGGGCGACCCTCCGTTTTCGTTAGCAAAGAACAAATGCTCCCCCGACTGCCTCTCTAACTGCTTAAGTATATTCCATTATGAGGAGCGATTGTCCCCGTACTGTTGAACTAGGGTGACCAGATAATCCATGTCATTCCGGACACTTTGAGCTACTTCAGGTTTTACAAACTACTTTTAATCTGAAACGCTCCTCTGTTTGGCTAAATAGTTCAGTTCTTCTGGCGCTTTGACTGGTTTGTTTCCTTGATTAGTGACTCGATGCTTAAATTAAATCCAGGTCCTTTTAATTGAAATGGTAGTTTAGAAATCCTGTCCTAGCTCAAAGTATCCGGGATGACATGGATTATCTGGTCACCCTAGTTGAACAATATATTTAAGATGCACTAAACATCTAACCGTTTAAACCTAAAAAAGTGGCAGATGATTTCGAAAAATACATCTAAATTGATTGCACGTGCAGGTTAACGAGATCATGCAAATATATTCCAAATATTGAATTTGAAGAAAGTATTTTGGTACTTTCATTTGCAAATTTCTTTAAGTATGTAATTGACACTCCAAATGATAATGAATTGATGTGTTCAAAATAACGATTTGGCATTTTCCACAAATTGCTTCTGCTATATTATTGTGATTACCAGTGATACTGTGCTGCAAACTTTGTTTTACGTAAACTTCAACCAACTTGGAGGTTCGGCCTAAAGCGGAAGTTAGGCTGCTTGAGGTCGGGGGCTTACGTTGTGACCCGGAAGTAGTAACGGCCGTGTCGGTGTTTGGCGTGGGGTGGGTAGCTGGCGAAAAATTACTCGCTTTTTTGAAAAGCACAGAATATGGCTGTTGAATCAAGAGTAACGCAAGAAGAAATTAAAAAGGAGCCCGAGAAGCCAGTAGACAGAGAAAAGGTTAGCTTTGACTATAACTTATTTATGAACTGTGCGATCGCCGTTTAAAAAGATGGAGTTGGCTAATGGCTAGTATTTCATTTCAGTTTGCCTATTATGTACGTTAATGTGCTGTATTTATTTTTTATTTCTGCGTTACCTAATTATCATTGGGTGTAGATGGGGTGACTGAGAATCGGATTCATTGTTACGACTAAAGCTAAATAATTGCAGTAGGATTTTCTGTGCGTTAAATGTTTTATTACAGTTCACACATCGGTTTTTCCAGTCCAAGCGTTGCTTAAACCTGCAGTCGACTATAATGAGCCGTTTTATTGTGGCCAGCATACAAGTTAATAAACCTAAGCCTTTTCTTATTTGCAGACCTGTCCTTTGCTTCTGCGAGTTTTCACCACCAACAACGGCAGGCATCACAGGATGGACGAGTTTGCTCGGGGCAACGTCCCCTCTAGCGAGCTGCAAATATACACCTGGTATGTTTGTGCCTCCAATTCGTTTTAGTTTCCATGAAACCGAACTCGAAAGAAAACACGTGACTACATCATGGTGTCCATCATAATCGGGCGGGTCAAACGAAGTACGCCTAACAGCGGTGCAATGTAACTTTCCCACTCTGTCTGGGACCCTCTTAAACCTGTATCTCTGGACTACAAGTCTACTTTCTTAAGGTGCATAATTTTGTAACGTGTGTAATTGGAGCGGTCCCCGAGTCCAGAATGCAGTGGGTAGGTCTCTTTTAGCAGCTGAGCATGTACAGAAGATACTGTAACAAATGGTGTCTGGATTTTTCTGATTTGTAACAGGATGGATGCCACTCTGAAAGAGCTGACCAGTCTGGTGAAAGAGGTTTACCCGGAGGCACGAAAAAAAGGCACACATTTTGGCTTTGCCATCGTCTACCCAGACCCCAAAAGGCAGGGGTATAGGTAAGGACAATTTGAGGTAGTCTACAATGAAATTAAAAGCATCTAGGAGAATGACGATGTTGTGTGTGATGTTTGGGGGATGGTGGTGGTCTAGTGGTATGAGGCTCCAGTTATGGACCAAGAGGTTGCCGGTTTAAATCCCGTCTACCTACCCTGAGCAGGACCCTTAACCCCCCCAAGTTGCTCCAGGGAGATTGTAATTCTCTGTAATTGGGTAATGTAAGTCACATTGGATAAGGGTGTCAGCTAAATGCAGTAAATGTTGTGTGATTTTTGAGATGCGATGCCCTGTTTTGGTGGGGATTGTAGGAGGTGGTGTTCAATATCACTGATGTCTGGGTGGGAGAAGTAGGGGAACGATGTCACGTTGTGATTATATGGCGCCTGCAATCACCGGGCGTAAGCCGTACTGTGACACCCCAAAGTTAGTAATCTGTATGAATCGGCATATCCTTATTTATTAAATTCGGCTAGTGGAGCATGCCACAATCTTTTGGATTGGCTCTGATGTGGTGGTGAAGAAGGGGGCAGCTCAGCAGCCACAATAGCTTGTGGAGATATTGTGGATAAGAAAGGTAAAAAAAAAAAAGGCATCGATGATGAAGCTGCACTTTTTGCAATTTAAAGATTGACACGTTTATTAAATATAAGGGTACTAATGTTTAGGCGTACTACTAATCTGCTAACCAAATTAATTATAAGGTATTGTACTGCCTTCAATGTAAGGTAATGTTTTACACTGTTTTGATGGTGTTGCGTTTGAGATTATTGTGGCCACATTGAGATGGTCCTGTTCCCCTCAGAACATCCCACAAGGTTAGGATCAACCACAAACTTCAATAGTTTGATAGACTGCTTCTGAAGAGGGTAGAAAGTAGTCGAAGAAGTAGTCCTGTGCCTCACTGGCACAGTTTGAAAAGA
This sequence comes from Petrocephalus schoutedeni, assembly GCA_026780765.1. Taxonomy (NCBI): domain Eukaryota; kingdom Metazoa; phylum Chordata; class Actinopteri; order Osteoglossiformes; family Mormyridae; genus Petrocephalus; species Petrocephalus schoutedeni. The sequence continues at coordinate 1,136,816 of JAODKL010000036.1, read as the reverse complement.
TCCAGTTGTATGTTTTAATGGGCATGTTGGGAGAATTTGATTAAACTTAACTACTTAAATTGGACAGTCTAGGCAAATTTTGTGCTGAATTTATTCATGGAATCCCACAGATGTAAGGAGGGCTCTTGGTATTTGTATTCTTGTATTGTATTGTACAAACTAGAGCCTGCAGATTTGTAACCATTAGTTCTGCTTTTCTCACCTGATACAAAAAATGTGTGTTTAAATTGAGAGGGAACAGGTCCCTGACTCACAGGGACAAGCAGTTAAAGGTGTGTGATAAATATTTATTTACTTCTCTGTGGTGAGGCCATTGGTTCCATTTCAAGCCATTTAAAGCCACTTCCTAGCAGTAGATCTACAGCTGTACAATGGCCAACTTATTGCATTGGCTCCAGTGAGTGTACTCCTGAGCTGTGTGTAGCTTTATTTGAAAACTGATTTTGACAGTGTGGCAGCCACACTTTTAGCAGACATTTTTCTGGAGAATTTTTGATTGGGGAATACTGTATGTAAACTTCTGTGGTTCTTAAGGCTGTATGGCATTAGTTTTTAATCTTGTTTCTACCATCACAGAGTGAAAGACATCGGCAATACCGTGTCTGGTCGGAAAGGTGCTGATGACTCCATGACTCTACAATCGCAGCGTTTCCAGATCGGAGACTATCTGGATATCGCCATCACGCCTCCTAACCGAGCCCCGCCCCTTCCCAGTCGCATGCGGCCCTACTGATGCCCCCTTCATTTTGTATTGCATAGGTAGTACCAATGTTACCATGGTGTCCTGATCTTCCTCCCTCTTAGTTTCAGATGTAAGCATATCGAACTTGTGTTCAATTCTAATCCTTTTGACTTGTTGCCATTAAAGCAATGGCCAGAGAACTTTACAACATGATTTTACAATAAAATTTTGACTCTTAATCATCTGGATTGATTTATTCATCCCGTGATCTTGTGAATGTATACACGTTTCAATGACCCAGTCGAAGCACTTACAATGCAAAGCTTTATTCCAACTATATACACACTTGGCTAGTGCAGAGCTAATCAGATTACATCTTTAAATTGCTAGCTATAGTGTCATCGAAGCACAGTGAAGGGCTGCAGCGGCGTCAGGTTTGGCTGCACACTTTATACACAGAGCTGGACCCCTCCCCTTGCACACACTCCAGCCTCCCGAGCTCAGTCAGGCAGAGGAAATACACATGGGCCTTCAGACCTGCACCGGTGATGCTCTTCAGTTCATCTAGCGGGACGTGTCCAGGCTCTGCACTCTCCCCTGTTAGGTTAAAGAAACAGTGAGTCATTTTACTTCCATGAGGGACTTGATCACATAGCTGGCCATTATCTGACAATTGACATAGTATTAAAAAACCCAAATAAACCTGTGTGGAGCAGAACAATGCTAACTACACTGTTAGAATTGGCTACCTGTGACCTGTATTAATTGTTTTTGCAATTTCACCCCATATTTGACATTGATAACAGGATGCACCAGTTATTGGGAAAAAAATGAATGTATTTTGGCCAAGTCAACGATCTTCAACTTCCCCTTGAAACCAGCATACAAACATCCTGAACTCAACCTGTCCTCTAGCTCATCAATGACTTTATTCAGATAATACATTATCAAATATTGTTTCATATAGATTAAGCCATAAATGGTCAACACTATACACAATATGGATATTTAAGCCCGATACATGTTTATTCATCATGGCAACTGAGAGAAAGTGCAATAAACACTTTTCTGAAATGGAAATCAAGGTAGTTGTGGACAAAAACCACTGTTTGCTGGTTACAGCAATGGGGGTGACAGCAGTGAGTGACATGTTGCAGATGTTAACGCAGCGAAAAGGACAGTACAGGCACTTCTCACGTAACCACAGAGTTCTGTTCTTACAACTAGGGTGTTAAGCGAATTGGTCAAAAAGCAAGGAGCAGCCCCTTACTGGTATTTCAAGCAACTGTACAGCTCTAATATACATTACTGAGGTTTGCAACTGTAAATATTGGTAAATCGCAAATGCCAGTGACTGGTCAGAGAGCTGGTTATCACAGCCGTTAAACGGGTAGGTCTTTAAATAAGGAGTGTCTGTACATGAAATAAAAAAAAAAAAAGAGTATGGGCTGATCTGGAGATGATTGTAATACAAAAAAGAATTGTAACCAATTGCCTGTCATGTCTACCATTAATACATTTACATTTCAACAGCTACCGTGTGAGAAAGCGCTGATGAAATATTAGTGTAGTTTAAGACTTGAGTCCACTTATATACACAAAAAACAACTGAAAAGTCCTTATGGAATAATTATGGCTCACTATCCCAAATAAAAACACTTTTTTCTATGATAAAGTAGATGTATATGTGACGAGTGCTATGAGGTGAAATTAAAGCTCATGGGAGTTTTATTTACGCAATCATTCTAAGGGCAGAACGAAAAATGATTGGTTCAGAGAGAACCGATCAGGTCAGACCAACCAATCAGATGTCTTGGTCCCACCTTATCTAGCTGCTTGGACCCACCTCCTCTACAATCTGTTTTATCTCTCTGAACCAATCATTATTCTCTCTCCTCACAACATTTGCGTAAGTAAAATTTTATGTATGGATTATGACTCATTAATACAAGGCATCATTATACGTGTAATGCTGCCACTCACATTTTTCGTACAACCTGGCTTCAAATCACCATCGCCACCTGGATTACTAATTTTCTCCAAAATGTTTGTATTCATGGGTCAGAGTTTCCGTACAGAAATGCACCTTGGTTTGTGTGGGAAGTGGCCTCTTTCAGGTCCCATTTTATGCGTATGCAATGGTTATAAATGAGACCACTGGTGACCAGTGTTGGGCACGTACTTTTAAAAAAATAATTAGACATAGTTACTAGTTACTTCTCACAAATAGTAACTGAATTAGTAACAGAGTTACATCATTATAAAAGTAATTAATTACCAGGCAAAGTATTGCGTTATTAAATTAGATTTTTTTTAAAATAACTATATTCATATTATATTAACTAATTTAATAAACGATATTACCGCTTGCGCAGTAAATGAGTGCTAGGGCTGGGCAATTTATCGATTTCACATTATGCATAATACAGCACGTCTGACACAGGGTTTAAAACTGTCGTGAGAATAATTTTGGAAATTCATTCCATCCTCCTTGTGTGACAGTCAGTCTCACCAATCAGAAGTGCCATGCTCCTCGCGCGCCAATCATACTCACCAATCAGAAGTGGCCCGAATTGACTGTGTATAGCGCAGTTCAGATTTCAGTGTACGGTTGCGCTCAATTGGTTTTTCATACACATACAGTGGTTACTGAACTGAGTTTTTTTATGAAATCGCAGTCGTGGGTTTGGTCGGGTTCGGGCTTAATTTCTATCATTTTACACGGGCTCGGGCCTTAAGAGTAAGGCCCGATTACAGCTCTACTTCAGTGTTCTCAGTTATAGTAACACGCATTTTATTGTCAGTAACAGTAACGGCGTTGTAACGGGGGAAACAGTAATTAGTTTGGTTACTTGTTACGGAAAAAAGTATCGCCGTTTATTAATAGCGCCGTTATTCCCATCACTGCTGGTGACTGACCTCGCTGGGAAAAGGCCAACTGCATTCAAGCAAAGCTATTTGCCAAATCTACCGAAAAGACCAAACAGACAACACTACCAACTAAACTCTCAATCTAGAGTTCATTAGCCCAGTGTTTCCCAATTCAGTCCTCGGGGAACCCCAGATAGTCCACATTTTTGCTCCCTTCCAGCCAATCTGGAACACTGAATACCTGATACATGTATGCTGGGAACCGAGAGGAAGCAAAAACGTGGACTGCCCGGGGTTCCCAGAGGATTGAATTGGGAAACACTGCATTAGCCTGCTGAATTTGCAAATATAAGCAAGGTTATTTCACGTACATTCAGGGGCACTCCACTCTATTAGTGACATTTGAGATGAAGTGAAGAAATTATTATACTTATTCATGGCTTTGCTCAAAGGCCCAGAGACGTGCTGAAGCCAGGCTTGAATTCGGCAACCTTCCAATCACAAGCACAGAGGCCCACTGAGCCGCACGCTATATCACTAACACTGCACTATATTCAAAAATATATAATAAAAAACATTTGTTCCATATTTTGATCACTGGTGTTATTGGGACACATTACATTTTAATGTAATTTTTGCTCTATTAAACCACTTCCTTCGGTCAAGAGTCATCATAGAGGAAGCATCTCAAGGAGAGAGAAGGAGAGTCCACGATCAACTTTTTAACAATAAAATGAGCTTTGATAATTGTGTTTCTCAGGCAGCACGTACGTTCATCACATAATGTATCACATATGTGCTGTAAGGGCTTAGTAATTGAATTTGCGTCAAAAGCACCCCACATATTACGGATTTTAAATCCCATATGGTCACCTTACATACTATCTACATGGCAAAAGTATCTATGTACTCCCCCACTGGTGTTAATTAAGAAAAGGTTTAGTTACCACAAATACTTACTTTTTAAATTTAAAATATATTTGCATTTAACCTCTTAATGTTGCATGCATGATAACAGGACATGTTAACAGATACTGAAGTAGATTAAGGTGGAATTTTTCTTTTTTATACAATTTTATTAATCCCCACTCCAATGGGATGACCCAAAATCAGTCACAATGTACTTTGTCCTGTGTTTCTGGTAGGTTGCTTTGGAAAATGAACATCATAAAAATCAGGTATGAATAACTTCAGTTTGGAGTAACTTCCCCTCCGATGAAACAGGTTTGTTTAGGGGGCAGGCAGGTGGTGTAGTGGTTATGGACACAACTGTGTAATCGAAAGATCGCCGGTTCAAGTCCCTGACCCACAAGTACCCCTGAGGTACCCTGAGCAAGGTACCCTACCCAAGCACTGTTCCCTGGGTGCTGACATGGCTGCCCCCTGCTGTATCACAATGTCACATGGGTTAAATGCAGAGTACACACTTTGTTGTTGCGTGCTGTGGTGTTGATAATTACCAGCAGCTGCAAACCAGCTGAATTACATCCCTTTTTTATTCCCGCTGGATAACTGGGTTTTCCAGTGCAAGTGAGCTTTCGATTTATAATTCACATTTCCAAACAATGTGACACAGGCGTCCACAGCTCACTCACCCCACAGGCGCCCCTCCAGAGCAGTGTTAATCTTCATAATGGCCTGGTTGAGTCTCGACAGGGGCATCTGTCTCAGGTACGCCGGAAGCCCCTGGAACTCCTCCTCCAACACCAGGGAGAGAGCCTGCACTCTAAAGGGGGGTGGGAAGGTTCAGCAACATTCAAGAAAGCCTCTGCAAGAAGAACTGGTTGACACACAAGGAAAGATACTGGTGTATCTTGTATTCTATTCCCTTTCTACCAGACCTGCCATCAGATTAGCATCTTCACACTGTGTCACTACTAGCAATAGCATGGTGAATTATTGTTATTAATGAACAAATCTGTGGCAGATTACAGCAAGCCTAATTGAGGGTTTACAGGCCAGTAACGTTTAGGGTTGAGTACCAATACGGCACCGGTACCTATATAACCGGTATGTACCGGACCGAAACAGAACGCGAATTTCGGTGCCACTTAAATGCCTGAACTGTCGATTGAAATATTTGTTCTCTGGGGCTATGATGACACAGTTGTAATAAGCTGTCATGTCAGGGTGTAGAGGGAGGACGGACTGCAGGGAACTTCTCGTATAATAACTTCTTTAATGAAATCAAGCAAAAGGGAAAAGCTCGGAGAGCTCAAAGCAGAACATGGAATGTAAACAAAAGGCTAACACGTATCACTTAGCTTAGCGGTTAACAGATAGATAGCTTAGCACATAGCACAGCCCATAGCATATCCTAACATAACATAGCCCTAACAAAGGATCTCAAACCTAACAGTCAAACAACAAAGCTCAGCACCGAAGGGAAGGGAGTCCGCAGCGTGAACAGGGACTCACGCTGGTAGCCAACACTGTGACAGTCCAGCCCAAGCACGTGAAGTAGAGCTGGGCGATTCATGACTCACCTGGGTGAATAACCCGGATCCGTTAAATAACCCATGAGTCATGAATCTGAGGTCTCCATTAACCCGAATCCATCCTAACTACCCCATGACTAAACTATAATAATCCCACCACGTACATACCGCTTATAATAATTTCAAACTCATTACAAGATCAATACAGCCATAATAGCAAGTATAGCCGCTAAAATTTCATAAGCACCCGGATCGCACACAGCCATGAGTGAGTCCGCCGGTTCGGAACCGCCCACCCGAGCGGGTTAGGGCACCCGTGTTTGTTTATCCCGATGAATTCCGAGGTGCGAGACCCGACAAATCTCCCGATAAAGCTACACATCTCGGAACAAACATGGCTGCCTCCACGAACACGCCGTTTTGTTGTTGTCTGAGCATAAAAGTTACAATAAATACATAATGTATTTAATACAGTAAATAATACATTTAATAAAAAACATTTAGAAGTATTTATGAAATAGACAAGCCATTTCATATTGTTGACTGTGTAAGCTGCCATGTTGAAATGACGAATGATGAATTAAATTTTTAGCCTATATGCTCAGCAGTTTGCACATTTTGCATTTTTCTGTTCTTATATTTAACACATTTGTTAGGTTAAAAGTAATTTCCACCTTTGTTATGCTAAAAATGATTTGCACATTTTGCATATGCGTTATTTTTTAATTTTATTCTTGGCCAACTTCTGATTTGCACAGTTAGCTGTTTTTCTCCATTTGGTTACTGTTTTTATAATTTAACATTTTATTTTTTGCCTTTCGGCTATAAGCAATTGCCACTCATTTGCAGCTTGTATTTGATATTTCATTCTTAGGCTATGTTAAGTAATTTGCACATTTCGCAAGTGCATTGATTCTCATCACAAGCCACGTATAATTTCCATCCATCCATTTTCCAACCCGCTTTTTCCAATCAGGGTCGCAGGGGGTCCGGAGCCTATCCCGGAAGCTACGGGCACAAGGCAGGGAACAACCCAGGATGGGGGGCCAGCCCATCGCAGGGCACATTCACACACCATTCACTCACACATGCACACCTACGGGCAATTTAGGAACTCCAATTAACCTCAGCATGTCTTTGGACTGTGGGGGAAACCGGAGTCCATGTATACTTTCTCCTATGAAAAACAAACGTTTCGGCTGGCGATTTGGCAACACAGACTCAAGTGACTCAAGGGAGTCACAGACCCAGATCAGTTTAGTGAGTGGCAGTAGCTGAGTCCTAAAAAGGAACCGAATATTACAGCTGTAACGTGAAGCACTTTTCAGTCCAGCCCGAGAGAGGAAGACCCTCTACGCCCACTAGAGAAACAGTCCTGTGGCTTATGTTTTGATGTTTTTTGTATTTACTTATATATTTACATATACTTTAAACTTTTATTATATTGTTCAATTTTAATAAAATTTTTTGTTCACATTCAATTTTTTGTTCAATAAAAATGTATTGAGTCATCCACCATCATTTTGTGGAAGTATCGGTTCAGGCACCGTTTTCGTTTTAAAAGTATCGTTTTGGCAACGGTATCGAAAAAACCCCAAACGATACCCAACCCTAGTAACGTTGGCTACACAAAGCACAGGCAGAGCACAGCTGTGACAGTCAAGAGCCTTAAACCATAATCTTTGGGTTAGCTTGGCTTGGTGACTATGAGTTAATGCTGCTTCTTACCGGTTCTCTTTTCCGCTTGGTGCGGCAGACTGCAGGGCTATGGGTTTGGGAGTGGCTGGAATTGCAGCAGTAGACGTGATGTTATCCTGAGATATGAGCTGGAATAGCACAGAGCAAAGTGATGAGACAAAAAAAAATTCAGAATATAGTCACCCCCTAGGTTACGATGGGGTTATGTCTCGATAAAGGCGATGTAAGGCAAAAACATAAGGAGAAATGCATTTTAATACAGTACACCTAACCTAGCCGACCTTAAACATGCTTAGAACTTTTACATTAGTCTACACTTGAGCAAAACCATCATTAAAAAATAGACCGTGTTAAAGTGTCAAATATCTCATATAATTTATTGAATAAATATACAATGGGAACACCCATCACAAAACTGAAAGCGGAACTCGGACCATCATAACCCGGGGAGTGGCTGTAGAGAACAGCCGATGAAAGCAAACCTTAATACCAATACCATGATATGGACAGACATATGGAAATGTCATCCATCGCAGCAGCCACTCAACTTTAAAGATGTCCTGCGTAAAAGAGCTGATGTCTGGCATATCAGGGGTCTTTGGATGTGGAGCGAAGCTGCTCTGGCCTGGAGGGGATAATAAGGTTCTTTTGTGGTCTTGCAGCCCCTGATTGGCCCCCAGTTCAGGCAGCAAAGGCTCCTTCAAGCCGAATGAGCCCCCAGACACCTTATTGGTCACCAGTAGTAAGGCCTCATCAGCTCTCTGGGTAAAACACAGAAATATCTTTCAGTGGCATTCAGAGAAAAAACAAGCCCTGCTATCCAATATAAAAATCTCAACATCACTCACATGAGGACAAGAGCTTAGGAAGGACTCCAGGTTTGGCATTTCAGGTGTGTGCTCATCCTTTGGTGGAGCTCTGACTGGCATGCTGGGGATGTCTGGCTGATGAACAAGATTTCCACTGGAGAACGGTTTGCTGGGACAGGCCTCTTCATACTGAGAGCAAACAGCATTCTCACTCATCCTCTTAGCTGGTCTGAGTCTCTAAATACAACCACTCAGGCTTCAAAAGTGTCACAAACACCATGTGGCTGCTACTCACTCTGACAGCCCAGGACTGCCACAATTTCTGCTAGGAAGGCTTTGTACATGCTGGTTTTAAATCCAAGTTATTACAAGGTAACTAGTATTGTAAATAAGCAATTAGGTTACTATTATAGTATTCACAACTACATTTTTGTCCAGAACCCCTTCAGTGAAATAGGATATTTAATTTACCGGCAAACCTTAAATTGTACATCCTCTTTAAATAAGTGTTTCTCAACTCGGTCTTCAAAGATCTCCCTGACAGTCCATGTTTTTGCTTCCTCCCAGCTCCCTGCCAGACAGGGAGCAAAAATATGGAATGTCTAGCAGGGAGCTAGGAAGAAGCAAAAACATGAACTGTTAGGGGGCCCAGAGGACTGGGTTTAGATACATTTACATTAACTAATACAAAGAAAAAACCAATACACACAGCCTCCTTCTGTGAGCAGTCAGCTGTGCCCCGCACGCGGATGAGCTTGTTCATATAGGGGGTCTCAAACGCAGGCGGTTCCGGTGTCAGATGAAGATCTGGCAGCCGGATACTGTCCAACGGAGAAGCAGCATGCTTTCTCGTGATCTTTAACCCAGGGGTGCAAAGAGCTGGAGGCTGAGGGGAAGCCACATCTTCTGTGAAAGGTTGAAGAGAAAAACATGATGATGATGATTAGTATTATTATTATTATTAATAATAAAAAAAATAATAAGTGAACAACAGCTGAGATAACCGCTAATAGTTGACACCTTTCACTCCGGGCATGAACACTCCCTTCTGGCAAGAGCACTACCATTCAAGACCAAAACCATGCACCTAAAGAGCAGGTTTGCCCCTACGGCAGAAGGTATCAACATCCGCTGATTTTGTCCACCCACCTGCCCCAGCCCATCTAAGGAACCTGCAGCTAAATTGCTGGTTTTGCACAATACCCCGAAGTACTGGGTGATAAACAATTCTGATAACTTTCATAAACTTACATGCAGTTCCTAACACTAAATCATGTACTATAAAATAAAAAAGAAACGTAAGTAACTTTATCTTTAAATTGTTGCTGTGTGGTGAGTGTATTTGCAGCGCATGATGGGATACCATTGGCCTCCGAGTCACTGGTCACTGAAGCTGGCATGGGTGTGAGAAGGTAACTGTCCTGTTTTGGAGCAGGTACTGGATCCAGATTCACAGATGCCACAGCCTCACTGTCAAAACATCAGGGCTCAATGAATGGCAGATCAAATCTAGCATATAGCTACTTCTAGCACAGTTAATAACCTATTTGTTACCCTCTCAAACATATACAAGCCAACACTTTTACCATTTGGTTAATCCTTCGAGTTTTAGTTATTTATAAAGCTGGATATTTGGATTTTTCAGTACTTTGCACGGTATATAACCACAAAAGATTAATTATTTCAACCAGAAACCCTTAGGTTAAAATCATAATCACTGTGGGATTCTAAACCACGGGGGGCGGGGGGGACATTGATGGGGAGAATAAATAAATACTTTGGATACAAACAATTTCAAGGTGAGAAATATCACAACAGTATGTGTTAAGCTACAAACAATCTACCATTTAATTAACAGATGCTACATCCAGCGAGAGCAAAAAATAAATAAAAAATCACTGCCACAACCCTTCGATTACCTATAAATAAAACACTGGCTACAAGGCACAAACAGACATCTAGATCATGACCACACCATTCACTGGCAGGAGATCTGCGGCTGCAGTCTCTTTACCCTCTTGCACTAATGATCATGTTATAAATACCAGCCAGAAAAGCAAAGCTGCATTGCAAACCTGCAGAGCCGGGAGGGTTTCCTCTGCAGCAGGTCCATCGTGAAGTCATTATTAAGGCACATGGTGTGCTCCGAGATGCCAAAGTCCTCCAAGCGCGGTGTGAGGGCCTCCTCATCCATCTGCAGGGCACACTTCGGCGTCTTGGGTACCCTGGGCAGGGAGGAGAGAGCGGGGGGCTTGGCCGCAGGGGGAGCAAATGCCACAGGAGGTGGTGCTGGTTCATCCAAGGGCGCAAGCAGATGGAAGCCAGAAAGGCCGAAGTCAGAAAGGCGGGGAGTGCGCATAGGGTCAGCTGTCGGGGGAGGCAGCTTCGCAGGTGTCACGCAGACGACAGCTCCCACTGCCTCCCTGTCTCCGGCTGAATGTTGCTCTTCCTCTTCCTCTGCTTCCTGCTCCCCCGCTTCACCATCTTTGCTCTCTTGAGTCTTCTGGGCCTTTTGATTGTCCTCTTGACCTTGCATCTCTGCAAAAACATCAACATGTAAGCAAAATGGTAGTCACATATGAAAGATACAGGGAGTCAATGTCCCAGAAAGGAATTCTACAAGATATAGAAATGTGGGACAACCTGTCCTGGAAGGGGAACAAACCCAAAACACTGGTGTCTTGTTTGCTAGGAATGCAATTTAGAAGAACCTCCTTCATACAAAGTCATGTATCCATGTCTGTTTATTAGCGAGCACTGGGTATTAAGGTTCTGGATCAATTTCACAGATGCTCACTCATATGTGAAACTCTTAAATCCTTACTTTTCCCCTTAAAAAATTCAGATCCATGAGTTCACCAGTGCTGCCAAAGCTGTGATTTCTAGTGAGCATGGCTGCAGTGCTACCCAATAGCCAGACCAATCAACAGGAGATGGCAGTGCAGATGCACGCAATAAAAGGACACCTACTGCAGGGTGCTTTGTAGCCATATTTCTCATAGTGCTTTCTCAGCAGCCGGAGGTCCTCTGTGGTCCGCTGCTTCAGAACCATGCACACCTGCATGAAGTTCTGCAACTCTCGGTCCTGCACTCTGCAGCTTGCCAGCTGGTCACGGACCTGGACCTGGACGAGACATAACATGGTCACCTGTCAGCAAAACATGCAGGTGGGTGGCTTGCATCGGAACACATTTTGTAGCATATCTTGTACTGAAATTTTAAAAAGGAGGAACAATACAAAACAATACTCTTATGCATTTGTATACTATATAAACATAACGTTATCTGTCAAGCCCATGACAAGCTACTGTTGGCAATGTTATTTCTGTACTGATTTAAAACTGATCTTCAGAAGACTTTTTCCCAAAAAGTGTGACATTTCATTACATTCCTTGTTGAAATACCCGTTCTGCTGAGGGTCTGGACCCGGAAACCCTCCGAAAGGAATGGCTGATACGCACCTTCAGGTCCCGGACTTCGGTGTGCAGTTCGTGCAGAACCTTCGCCGTGCCCTCGGTGCCTTCTGAGAACGACACTCGTTAAAATGCCATCAGCGTATAGAAGACCGACCATCCGCAGATCTGGTTATGCGAGTCAGTACCGTAGTCGGGGTTCTTATGAGCTCGATGAAGTTCTGCCGTTTCCGTCTCCAGCAGGAGAGCCAGGTTCCGGAGCTTTCCGAAGACGCGAGCTGAAGCTTCCATCCTATAATAACTCCATTCACAAAGACAACAGAAACGGCTAAAGAAGGCGGTTATTTATGACCCAAATACCCAAAATGCCGAGCAGAAGTCGGTAAACTGTACGTTTGAGTTAAGCTAGTTCACTGGCTACTAAGCGACGTACCTCAGTCAGCTTATTATTATTATTCGCTGCTATGGAAGGCCAAAGCGGCCCCTACAGCGCCCAGCCCCGGAAAACGTTAACGAAAGAGAGCCGGCGAGTGTACGTGCGTACGAAGCGCCAGCGTCGCCAGCCCCCAAGCCGCGGCCCAGCCAGCGCGAACCGCCCGTACTTTCGAATTTGGCGCCGTTTCCGCACCCCTGGCTCCTCCTCCTCCGCACCCCTGGCTCCTCCTCCTCCGCGGCGCTGGCTCCTCCTTTTCCGGATCCGCAGCTCCTCCTCTTCCGAGAGCCAAACACTTAAACGACGGCATGCCGTTTCTAGTCAGGTGTCCTGTTTCTGTCTCCAGACCCACTTGTCGGATGAGCTATTTCCTGACAGAACTTGGTCAACTTTTACTGTAACCTTTTCAAGAAAATGCACTTTGAAACCGTTTTGTTTTATCAAGTCAAGTTTTCCTGGCTATTTCTCAGAATTTCCCAATAATATAAACCACTCCTTTACATTCTGAAAGGCAAGGTCCCACACTATTTCCAGAAATATTTTGGTCAGCTTTTACTGTAACATTTTCAAGAAAATGCACTATGCATTTTATGCATATTTGGTAATGTTCTGTCATACTTAGCTCACATTTTCCCATTATGTATAAACAAGGCAAGGTCCCAGGCTATTTCCAAGCAAAACCTGGTCAACTTTTACTGTGCCATTTTGAAGTAGATGGACTTTGAAATCCATGTTTTGTTTAAGCCAAATCTGCCAGGCTTTAACTCATATTTTTCCCATAACTTATCAACAGCTCTTCTAATAATAATAAAGACAGGTGGAATGTAAGTGTATCATTAATTTTGAGCAAATGTAAATTAGACAAGGTTTCAAGATCTATTTATGTTTATTATTTTAAACTAAACAAATCAAAAGGACAAAGTCTATATACAGTGTTATATTGAAATGATATAATGAGCCAGAACAAAATTTAAAGCATATACACACCACATGAAACATTGAGTTTCACTGTGTGTGCATTGCAAATGTGTTGTCTCTTATGGAATTGAGGTTTTATCAATTCCTTGTCCAGTTCTTCCTTGAAGAAACAGTTATGCCCTCTGGAGCTTTCCTGTGTTCCAATATGGATCCAGAGCTACCCAGATAACAAATGCAGTATAAATGTCGAAAGTGCCGACCCAAGCAAGGGGCCCAAGGTCACATTTTCACAGGGAGCCTGGGATGTCTAGCGACTCTCCTGTATCCACTCCTAGTGATAGTCAAAATGACAACTGCATGACCAGCTTGCTATATTTTCTGACCCCACTAGACGATGGTCTTGGTTTGCTTTGGGGCATGCTTTGCGCCCTTTTTTGAACAGAGAGCACCATCTAGTGGAGTCAACAATCTGATAGAATTAGGTTTGGAGTATTGGCAATCAGGGGCGGCACGGTGGTGCAGTGGCTAGCACTGTCGCCTCACACCTCTGGGACCAGGGTTCGAATCCGGCCCAGTTCCA
>JAODKL010000036.1:1100177-1114747 GCA_026780765.1 Petrocephalus schoutedeni | reverse complement strand
TTAAAGAGAATGGATTCTACCAGAGCAAGGACTATCCATTTGTACCTGACACATTAAGCATTAATTGTGTACAGAAAGGGAATTCTTACCATACAATGTTTAGGAAGAAATTAAATTTAAGTAAAAAGTGTGACAACCACTGGGGACGCGGAAATTAAAATTAAATCCAGATCATTTCAGAATCTAATACTACATTTATTTAACAGATGCCTTTGTCCAATTATTGTATTGGAACATGGAAAAACAGCATAATTTTTGTACTGGTGACATTGGTACAATCTTCGGATCAAGTACATTAATAATAATAAAAATAATATTCAAGTGGACAGAACACAACAATTCAAGTAATGCATGGAAAGTAAAAAATTATGAGAAATCCCAAATGGACTGTGCATAAATAACTTAGCATGTGCAGAGCCAATTAGGCAGGGATCTCCCAATGATTGGTTGCACGTACAGGTTTTATCCAACCTTTTGATTCAATGTAACGGTCATTATGTGCAGGTGTAAGGCACTACCCTTTAGGCGGTCTCACGAGGGCAGAGAGAGAGTGTGTGTGTGTGTGAGGGACGGAGGAGTGCTGAGGAGCTGAACCCAAACGGGGGCAGGTTCTAGCCCTTCTCCTCTATGTCTCTCCTAAGACGAGCTATCCTCTGACCCTCCAAGTAACGCTGCGTATGTGCAGGATTCCTGTAACCGTGGGTACGTGTATTTGGTTTATGTTTAAATAGATGTGCCCGCTTCCGGGAAGCGACCGACTCCCCTTGTGTGCTAGCCTTAGCGCTACTAGCTGCTGCTAGCTGCTACCGGCTCCAGAAGTGCACCACACACTCCGGGCAGGAAGAAGCGTTACACCAACTGCTACGTCGTTGCGCGCAAATGTCCTTGAAATTGAATTTCCGTAATAAAGCCTTTTCTTGCATTTCGGGAAGTGTAGTTATGTTATGGACGGACGTTATCGTAAATTATTCGCTGTTGAACTACCTTTCCCAGACTCCCGGTGCACATGCGCATGTCTGTTTAGGGTTCTGTTTCGTAAGGAAGGGCACATGTGAATCCTTTTACTCCAGAGTAGGTAATGGTATTTGAAATACCGTTTATTTTTTTAATTGCACAGAAATACCTGTTAACATCTTTACCTGATTCAGATCTCTTCTGTAACTGAGGATTTGACAAAATGTAAACAAAATGTAGTTTTTGGTTTTAGGAGATGTATGACTTGGTGCTACTAGATTTTATATCCTAGCGATATTCGACAGCGTTTCAGTCACGTGTGAATGTTTTCAGACGTGTATAATATGAGCTGTTCTGCTGTGTTTTATGTAGCTAAAGTGTAATCAATGTTTCATCATAAGACTAAACTCAAACGAACTTGAGGATGTCGACGCTGTCTGCTGCTAGCTGTGAGTCAGGTCCCTTAAGTGCAGCACCCGAGGAGAAGAAGCCGCTGAAGCCTTGCTGTGCTTGCCCGGAGACCAAGAAAGCCAGGGACACCTGGTAAGTTTCACAAACACCTGTTTGTTAAATAATGACAATAAGTATTGTGCGAAGGCATCGCCGACACTGACTGCTCGTAATGCGTGGCGATTGCAGCATCGTCGAGAAAGGCCAAGAAAGGTGCAGTGAGCTGATCGAGGCGCACAAGGAGTGCATGCGAGCGCTCGGGTTTAAGGTGTGATCGGGCATGACCGGTAAGTGGGCCGAAGCGGCCTGAAAATAAGGAAACACAAATGACATATTCAAAGATGGTAATGGCGTTCATTCCTAAAAACTACAACTGATACTAACAGTTTAGTATAGTATTTCAGCACTACTGTCTGTGCCCTACTATATTGTATGTTTCTATTAGATTGCATATCTATAAGTCAAACCTGTTGGTATTAATGTTTACATTGTTTGGCCCATATGGCGCACATGCATTACTGTACTCTGCATCCGTTTGCTTGTCCAAGGGGGCGATTTTGTTTCCATATGCTCCTTTTGTTATGTTGATGCTGTAATAAAGCTTCATTGGGCCTTACAAATGGCTTCTGGCCATTATACATGGAGGTTATGAAATCGAGTTGTTATAGGCGCACAAAAGGAGAGTTTTGTTTTATGAGACACTTTAAGGCCAGGTAGTGAGTGCTGATTGGCCAGTGTTTTAGAGGCTGAATAGATGTAGGGGAAGGTTCCTGCATTGCTGAATGTCAGTTGGCAGTGCTGGCTGTGCAGGCAGGACTAGCACTTTAAAGGCTGCGTGGCAGGAAGTGAAGACACTTCCTTTCAGTTTCCTTGCTCCATGTGCCTTAGGCTCATTTCCCTTTGGCATAAGCACAGTCACTCAGAAAAACTAGAACTATTTAGTTAAAATAGGTTGCCTGAAAGGCTGGACCATCACGTGAACTGCTTTCCTCTCATGTGTACGTGACTGACTGACTCACATCCGTCTTCCAGCAGAATGGCGTAGCTGGAGTCCACACTTTGAAGGCTTCTTCAGTCTAACTTGCACCTGAAGCTTAAGAGAGGCTCTACCTCTAATGGATGGCTGCTCTGGGTGTTTTCCCTCCTATCTCCTGTGGCTGAGGTGACTTAATGCTGTTTTTTTGTTTTCACATTTTTTCCTGTATAAATCATGTTCTGTGTATTAAATAAATTAAAGAAATCCTATGCAATCTGACATTGTTCTGTTGCTTTGTCTTTTTTGCCATCCGTCAGCCATGGAATGTGAGCAGCTTTGTGAATTACGAATGTACATTCGGATATGTGTGTGCTGTACTCCTCATAATTATTCAAGGACTCTCATTCTCATACTACATTCTTTTTGGGAGGAGGGGTTCTACTAATGGCAGCTGTGCCCTGCACTATGTGTTCTGGCCTTTAAATAGGATTGGGGGCTGCATCTCCAATGACAGGGTGTCTCTGAGTAACTGCAGGGCCGTTCTGGGGGAGCTCAGCTGGCCATTCTGTGAGCACTGACAATGCAGAGCTCAGCTAACCGGGTATGAAGAGAGAATGTTCTTAAGTCTTAAGTAGTGAAAGCTTTACGAATGTTATCTGTATCATATGTTTAGTTGAACAATGTCTCACAATACCTTAGCACGCATAACTACGGAAAGCCCCCAGGTCTTATCCAGCATGCAGTACACTTCTTTAACAGCCTGCAAAATGGTTCTGTGAAATGAAAGATTGTTAAAAATGGCCCAGGAATAGGGGCATAAGGGTACAGAAAATGCTCTATTTGGTACAAACCTCAGTTCTGTGAGTTCTTGAAGTTATTATAAAATTGCAAACAAACCACTTGGAACAATTGTAAACCAAAGGAAATGTGTCTGACATCTGCATGTCTGAATAAAGCCTAAGGGATGGTTATTTGCACATGGTGAAAATAAATATGTAAAATAAATAAAAATGTTAAAATAAGACTGGATCATAAGTCATAACAAACCAAATCCAGTCTAAATCTTGTGTTCTCTGCTACCGAGTATGGTTGCATATTTGTAACGATAAAGACCCCCATAGTGGCAATTGTTATTTTTTTAGTCCATTCTGAATTTGCTGGCAAAAGTGTCTTAAATGTCCCAGGGAGACTAACTCTGCAGCAGAGGCTGTTTCTGCATTGCTGTGGTCATACAGACATTTTGATGATGTCTCAGATGAGTTAGCCTGTTGGATGAGTTTCCACCAACAAATACGAATTTGGTATAACATGGCAGTTATGTACACTTCCTGTCCCTCCCCCACTGGTACGTTCAACAGCAGTGAGTTGGCATGAAAATCTGCAAAACATTCTAGTTGGGCCTGACCAGTACTTGGATGGGAGATCAGCTAGGTGTTAGTGTAGTCAGCTGGATAGCCCATTTGGTGCGTGAATCCCAATGCCCCAGTGCAGTGACTGGGACGCTGTGCTGTAAAAATGGTGCCATCATTAGTATGGCCGTCCTGCCTCTCTGCGCTCATAAAAGATCCCTGGGCATTTTTTGAAGGATAAAATTGCCCTTTAAAATCTGGCCTCATAATCATCCCCTATATCTAACTGGCGAATGCTCTCCTGCTCCCACCTTAACTACTGAGTGGTGAGCGCACTGGTGTAGAATGGCTGCGTCACACCATCCAGGTGGAAGCTACATGGTGATGTTGGATGAAGTAGCTCCCCATTGCTTCTGTTTTGAAAAGCGCTATATAAATGCACCTTTCATTAATTCATTCATTCAGTTGTAATCTTATTTTGATTTCTTAAGACTAAACAGCTTATTTCTTATTTAAAAGAGGGATCCACTGGATGATGTCAGGTAAAAGCAGATGAATAATAGCTAATTCTCCCAGTGGATGTATCTGATTTAACTCCATGTCCTCAGAGGGGTTTTTGCATATAATTGTGCAAAGATTTTTTTCCCCAGAAGTGTTTACTGCAAAGTTCACATTTATAAATATTATTTAGATATAGGAAAGATTTCAACCAAATAACTGCTAAGTTATTTGCAGTGTCAAACTGTAAATAAATAGGCCTTGGCCGGCCTCAAATTAAATGGTGTTTTTAATATGGCGCGTTCAGTGACAGTTTGACACCTCTGCTTTAGAAAGACCTTTCAAATGTGAAATCGTGCTGGGATATAATGATGAAACTGCAGGTTGGGTGTAAATGAACAGTTTGGCTTTAGTGTTTAAGGCTTCCCCACCTTCTGTTCACCCCCTTACCTTTGCACGGGTGTGGCAGCTCCCAAAACGTGCCACTTTCTGACGTACTGAGGATCATTGCTCTGAAGGGCCTGCAGGGGGAGCCAAATATCAGGATATGCTTGCCAGACGGCCCTATCAAAAATGCATCTTTTAGACAATCAACATTTAAAGCCAAACAGGCTGAAAAAAACAATAGAAACATTCTGGTGAAATTAGTCCAATTTTCGGTTTTGTTGTTTGATTTGGGAAAATCAAATCTGAGAAACTGAGACATTTATTCCTGAGAGTTGATGGGTTCCCTGCTCTTATGCCATTTAAAGGTCTTCATCATTTGCATGGCGTCACTGGGCTGTAGCCCCCTCCAACTCACCAGATGCCATTGTAGACTGTGAAAGTCATATATTCTCCCTTCTTGGTCCTCCAGCAGCACTTTTCCTGGCAGGTTGCTATGAGTAGTAACTATATACTGTTTCTGCCTGCTGCCTTCTTGAGCCCCAGCGACACGTGATTTTCCAGTGCAGTAGGATGCGGCTCAGAGAGGCCGGCTAATAACGCCTCGAAGCAGCTCTGCTGTCATCATCTCACGCTGGCGTGGAGAGGAAGTGTGTCCCTCACAGGCCCGGAGTCCTGAAAATATGTCTCGTTTCAGACTAAAATGTTGAGAGGCTGGGTGCTGTTGCCCTTTTGAGTTGCTTCAGCAGGGCTTGAACGACTGAGCAGACATGACCTCATGCCTTATGGGTGCTAGGTCTGTAAGTGCAGTCTCTGCCCTGCTTTGAGTTTAAGGAGCTAGCTAATTCTCAGGGCATTTTTGTAAGGTTTCGTTTTCCGGTATTCTGTTTTGATAGTGTCCCTTCTGAATGGCTGACATTTTGTCCATAGTGCCCTCCCGGTGCCCTCTGTTTTCTGGGAAGAGCTCCAGGCTGGCAATGACCCTGCATTGGTTAAGCGGTTATGGAAAACGGATAGAGGGAGAAGCGGAAGTGTGTTCTGATTAATGTCATACCCGACACGTCGCTGCATTTTATTCTGCTACGTTATTAAAGATGATCTCAGCCTAGCAGGAAATCATTTTCATGATAAAATGTTTACAGCTGTGCTCGCTGCATATCGCTATCAGTCCCGTTCCTCGTAACCTTGGTGAGAATCAACTACAGCCTAAAGCAGAGTTTGGAAGGGCTGTGCAGAATCCTTGTGACTGCCCGCATTCAGTAGTCTTCTGGTTCTGAACTGGCTTAAAGTGAGTACTGGTACTTACTATTACAGTATGAAATAATATGCTCTAAGTTTTGCCTTTAAATGTCACAGCCTGCTGGTGTTTGGCACGCAAAAGCCAGTCAGAGGGGCAGAGGACTGTCGGGGGATATGTTTTGCCAGCTGTGAAACTTGACCTGCCCTCTAATCCTATCTCTTTAATCATTTCTAAAAAAATGCCCCCGGTGCTGCCTGTTAGGACAGGCTCTGGTGATGCTCAAACCGGCCTGGGGACTGGAGCTTACGAGGTCTGAACCTACCTCGACTAGGGAGGCATTCTGGGAAAGCAGGCTGCATGCTGGGAGTTTGCTTGGCGAGGTTTGCTCTCTATCCCTGACACCATGCTGGGCAGCCGCTCACACTGTCAGTCGGCTTTTGGAGAAGCACAGCCACCTTGTTAGGTATGTCAAAAACAGGCTCTGTCTGGCCTCTGTTTGGACAGGGCTGCCACTTCACCCGCGCTATGATAAGTAGCCGCTCTGCTGTGTGTCATCGACACTCTCTTCCTTGTGTTTCAATTCCAAACATGGTGATCCTTCTAGGGGAATTTGCTGCTCCACCCCTCACCGGCCCCCACAAACTCTCTCTGTCGCCCGTTTCCAGGAGATAGCCACACATTCCGAACGTATCCCTGTAGGGAAACAAGTGCAGGGAGCAAAGGAAGACGCCAGCAGATGGAAGGGAGAAGGGGAGAGTGGGAGGGAAAGCAGGGCTGCTGAGAAGACGTGGCAGAACTACAGAGGCTCCGCACTGAGAGGGCAGAAGTGCCGCACTCCAGTAACCCAGAGACTTCCCAAGGCAATTCCACACAACGACGGACCATGTTTCATTTTTTCCTCTTCTTTTTCTTTTAATCTGCTAACTTGATACCTCGGAGCCACTATATCTGAACAGCACATCATCATCACTTGAGTTGCAGCCCCCGATTAAGTAGGAAAGAAGAGTTGTGCTTTGTTTTTGTTGTAAAGCAGGCCAGAGCATTTTCCCTTTTGGATGTGTTTTTATCCTCACGCTGACAGGCGTGTTGTCTGATTGGCTGACGGCTTTGGGGACCGGGCAGGATGTCGGATGGGAACGCCACCTCCTGGGATGCGATGGTGACGGGACAGCAGGCCTGTACTGTGTGGGCCAATGGGACGGAGGGGGCCTTCTACCACCTAGGCAACACGCTGCTCTGGCTGGGTTACATGGGAGGCAGCGGCGCCTACGGGGCGCTCTACATCTTCAGCTGCCTAGCTCCTGCCTTCCTGTGCCACGCAGTGTGGGGCTGGGGGCTTTTGTGTGGCTCTTTGCCTGTGGTGGTCTGGTCCGGCCTGCTGGGGGCGCTGTGCCTGTTGCAGCTGGCCCATCTTCTGTACCAGCTGCACAGAAACTGGCTGCCTGGGGAGGAGTTCCGCAACCTCTATTCCGGTGTTTACCTGCCGCTGGGCGTGCCGGTGTCTGTGTTCAAAGAAGTGGCTGCAGCCTGCGACTCCCAGGTGCTGTCCCTAGGCGAGGAGGAGGCCTACGCTCTGGAGGGGAAGACAGCCATCGATCGCTTGTCTTTCCTGCTGTCTGGAAGGTGAGTCCCTCCCCGCCCCCGATCTGCACCAGGACTTCCTCATTGCCCTTGGGAAAAACAAAACAAAAATAGCCGTATCATCTGTTTTTGCACAGCACTGCCCTGACAGACAAGAGGCCAAACAAACTATGCCGTGTTTACCGCTGGGGCAGATGTGCGGTGCTGAGGGGCCATTACAGTATTTTCTGGCATATAAGCTTCACACAAACCGATTGAGCCGTCCACATTCTCAGACAAACGTTCATATACTGATTACCATGAGCATATTCTGCACTTTTGATGGCTTTTCGTGTGCACGTGTCATGCTGCGATTTAGAGGGTAGCTGACTGCATCTGCCTCTGTGTTACTTTATAGGTCCCATTTCACCAAGACGACACGGGGCTCCTATGCTGTAGGAAGCCCCCACGCATGCAGCAATGCTGCTAGCTTCGCATTTAAGCTGCCCTTGACCTTTCAGATGTCTGGCTTGCATTTACAAGCTTAATATGGATTTTACTGCAGATGCCTTACAGTATATAAGCCTCTCATTTAGCACTTACATTTTTTTTTGTGTGCTGTACTGCCAAATCCAGTAACGGAGAGCTGGGTCATCTTACATAACCTGTTTATGATGAAGTAAACTCGATTACTGATGATCAGGCCAGTCGTTGGCTGAGCATAAATGCAAACACTGATGCCTGAATGTTCCTCCTGAAGTGACATACAGCTCCCATGACACCTGGCGTGGGCTCAGATGAGCTCAGTCATTTTGTGCCTTTGATTAAAGCATTTTACCTAAACTGTCACAGTAGAAACATCTAGCTGTGAAAGCAACTTTTGGCTAGGTGCACGAGAATTGACTCCCACAGCAAGCTTTTGAGACCAGACCAACAATTTCTTCAGTGATAACTATCACTGACAGTTATGCGGTCTGTAGTGGAAGGAAAGCCATCTGCTTGGCGCCCTCTACTGGACATACGTGAAAGATAAACTGAGGTGCCTGCAGAATTATTAATGAAATGAATTAAATGTTCAGGATCTGTCCATAGAAGCTGTGTTTCACGTCTTCCCACCATTGAAACCACAATTTTTCTGCATTGATCACTGACCTGAGCGTTTACCTTCATGGTTTCATGGTAAAACCCACAATTCCTGTGGGAATCCCAGATTTTAAAAAGGAACATTTAAAACTCTGTTGGTTAGTGTTTTATATATGTACTTTATACATCCTAAATACATCACAAGATAAAGATGAAATTGATTCAGTGGTGCATACACTCACACACACTCATATGTATATACTGGATTTCATAAATAACTGCTATGTTTATGACCAATATGAACAAAAATAGCCCAAGACAAGTTCAAGATTCAAGGATTTTTTTAAATGTGCGCATCGTGCAATGATATCCTTGGGAGGAGCCGCCTGCATTTAAGTGACTGCATCTATCCTACATCTTTCATTATTTTTTGATAACTTGACTCAGGTTTTTATCCAAAGTGAGATGCAACAGTACATTCATCTGTCTGATATTTTACTAACACAATTATTTAATTGAGACTTATAAGGGTTCTTCAGTAGACTCAGCCCGGAACCCTTTTGGAAAGACGTTCTCAGATGTCAGCTGACAGCCCTCTCTCTCACTTTCTCTCTCTCACCCCCATGTCTCTACTAGAATCCGAGTGTCCCTGGAAGGCCAGTTCCTCCATTATATCTTCCCTTACCAGTTCCTGGACTCACCTGAGTGGGAGTCACTCAAGCCCACCGAAGAGGGAAACTTTCAGGTACAATCACCAGCAACCTCAATTAACTGGCCACCAGTTACACCAGGCTTTAGGAAATAAGCTAGAAGCAGGTGCACAAGGTCAGCTTTTATAGCATTTGAGATGCTCTCTAGTCCACTTACAAACACCTGACTAGAGTCACTGAACACTTGACTTGTTTCACTTCTCTCCTCTAAAAGTACACAGATACACACATTAGAATTATGTAAGAGTACGAGATGTTACTTTGAAGAATGCACCGATGACCCCTGACCTTTGAACTGGCAGGTGACTCTGACTGCGGAGACAGACTGCCGCTACATCTCGTGGAGGCGGCGGAAGCTCTACCTGCTTCTGACACGCGATCGCTATATCGCGCGCCTCTTCTCCGTCATGTTGGGTAGCGACATTGCCGACAAGCTCTACTCCCTCAATGACAAGCTGTTTGCCAGGAGCAATGTGCGTCTAGACATCCGCCTGCCCAGCCTCTACCATGTGCTGGCCCCCCCCTCTCCAGACCAAGCATCTGCTGCCCAGCAGATCTCACACTCGTTCTGTTCCAGCTCGGGAACGGGGCATGCAGATTCCCCAGCCGGCCAGGGCCTGCCCCGGCCCCGTTCCTTGGATATGGAAAAGCTCTTTGGTGAGGACTCCAGCAGCCTGATTCTGGAGGACTTTGCTGACATGACAGGCTCCTTCATGGAGTATGGGAGTGAGAGTAATTATTTGAAGTAGTAGAAAGTGGCAGTGAGAAACTAGCACACTGGTTATTTGCTAAGCCACCTGTAAGTATGGGAGCAGGACCACGCTTGCTGTGTGGTGACACACAAACTAACCTGACTAATGAAATGGAGGCGGGGATCTCGACTTTGTGTGGCAGACAATGAGGAGGTTATCATCAGTAGATACTGAGCACTGTCTGTACTGTGTCATATAGGAGGGGCATGTTCCAAGCATACAACATCTCAGGGGTCAGCCCCAATGGATCCGTTACTGCTGATTTAAGAATGTGAGGCTAAAAATATAAGTTAATTTTGCAAAAATGAAATCCATCTTTATGTAAAAGGTGTGTGGGAGGGGAGGGGGGGCTCTGGAATAAATGAAGGATGTGGACAGTAATGTTCTGCATGTTGCCTGAGAGGATTCTCAGTACATCATATGTTATTTTCCCAATTTCTTTTGCTCCAGCTCTTCAGATATATCTTTCAGTTGATTGATCACCATGATGGTGACCATATAAGTCATTTGAGTCCAGGCAGGTGTGTGTATGTGTGTGTGTGTGTGTCAAGGGGTACACTGTGTCCAGACGGAATTAAACTATCTTGGAGTGTAGCCCAGAGTGGCTTGGTGCTGCTAGGACAGCTGCAGAGCGATGGTGGCTGGCAAGGCCTGGCACGATCTGTTACCGCTTGTTTTTAATGATGGGAGCCTCAACCATGGCGCTGTTACAAAGGGTATTTCACCAATGAGTTCATCAGAATGATTTCAGGCTGAAGCTACACTTTAGACAACAAAGCCTGATCTGTAGCAGAGTTACACACGAGCACGCCCTTTATTCACGTAGCCAAACCTCTGTAGCAATTTGGATTATTCACTAGCAAATCATGAACTTTTGAAAATGATATTGCGGAAGAAAAGTAGAAACGTAACCTTATTTTGGGTGGGCAGCCACTTTATGGTGCGTGCATATGTTTTTGGAGAGGGCTCTGCATGGGTGTCTCCTGTGACAGTGTTGTGGTCTAATCGAGTGAGTGTGCCTGTATGAGGCAGCGTGCTCTGATCTCCGCATCTGACTGACCCCTTCCACCTGAGGGAACAGAGAATAACAGCAGCTGCGCTTGTTGCCCCCCCCCCCCCCCCGCCAGGACAGCCCTGTCTCCACTGGCAGAGAAGACGAGCGCCTCTGGCTCCCACTGACACGCCGAGTCTATGAGGAAGGCCCGGCCTACCGAGCAGGCAGCACAAATACACTCCACAGCTGCTTGGGGCCCACAGACACTCTGCAGAAGCTCCTCCCTTGTCCACATCGCACCTACCTCTTGGCGCCAGTGCTGTATGGCTCGTGTCATTGTATCATGCCTGAGCCCCCTGTCGCTCCCTCTGAGCGGCTACGTTCCCCTGTCCTGTCCCGTTCAGGGTTACTAAAATACACTGGGCTTTGGAATCACTCCCAAGGGGCCCTGCCCTCTCTCACATCTTTGTCTGAACAGCTGTTTATTTTATGCTATTCAGGCTGAAGATGGGACAAGGTGAGAATGATCCTTAGAGTTCTGGCATGAGTATTGTGGCATGAGTAATACAGCATCACCCATATATTTTTTTTACATGCAATTTAATATATGTTAATATTTAAGTATTCTTTGGCACAGATTAGCATGCAAAACAATAAAGGATAACATCCTACATCATCGGCCTGTCTTGTACCAGGTTTGTGTTGGACTTTGCAGTTTAAGCACTTGCTATGAAGTGGCAGGCAGGGGCTAAGGGGAATGTCAACTTCCAGTATTTAGGCTGGGAGGCTTGTTTCTTGGGTGGAGGTTGCCAGAAATAGTTGAGAAGATTTGTAGCCTGTAGTCACATCTTGTGGAAACACTGTGCTCTCACTGGCTCCCACATGGCTCCACAATGTCATGTGACCACAGAGAGCCCTTCATCAAATTGAAGCTCCCCACACACCTTGGAGTGTCCTTGCTGCAAGAGATAACAAAGATGTAACACACTGCAAACAGGGAAAGAGTGTGGCTCAGTGGGTTAAGCCTCTGTGCCTGTGATTAGAAGGTTGCTGGTTCAAGCCCAGCTTCAGCATGTCTGGGGGCCCTGGAGCAAGGCCCCTTAACCCCCTGGGTGCTGCACAAGGTGGTTTGCTCTCATAAAGAGCAAGGTTGGTGGAGGTGGGAAGACAATCTCTCTATGGGGATCAATAAAGTATCTCAAAAAAGTCCATACCTCAAATATTACTGAAAAGCTAATTTCCAAAACTCCTTCCATCCTCTTTTGTTGTTTTTTGACATGAGACCTAAATGACCAGGCGTCCTCATTATGTGTTACAGTACTGGGATCCAAAACTCGCCCAGTCCCGATGTAACTCAACGAAGAACTTTTGCTACATTACTAAAACTCAGTTAGTTCGCAGAAATTTTCTCAAGAAAGTATCCTGTGAAATAAATGAGTTTTAGGAATCTGCTCTTTAATTATGACATGAATGTCGATGTCATACCCAGAAGACCACAGCTCTGAGATGCAGAGAGACAGGAAGTGAATCTCATCCTTTTGGTACCAGGCTCCGGTGTTCTTCAGGTGGATGGAATTGAGCTCGCAGAGGGACGCCGGGTAGGCCATCACCTGCTTGTATGTGGAGGTCTTAGTATACCTGGAAGACAGCTACACAGCGTCAGCTGCACACGCATATGCAAGGACAGACAAACGGCTGCATGCTGGCAGAAACTCACAGTTTGATGGTCTCCTTTGCGTTAGGGTGTCCTAGGCTCCTGAGGGTCACCTGAACTTCTCCGCTCTTAGACAGGGGCCAAACCTGCAGCTCCAGCAGGATGTGATGAGCTGCAAATGTAGGCTGGGTAAGAGCTACACACTTCAGCCGTCCAGAATCACTTAAAATAAAAGGCTGACCATTCATTGACTAAGGGCACATGACCGGTCCTCTGCACTCACCGCAGAAAGGGGCAGCGCTGGTGGTTAGCAGGAAGAGCTTCTCCTCCTGGGGCAGAGGATCTATGATGATGCCACTTCTTTGTTGGAGTCCTGCAGGATGTGGTTGGGAGGTATACAAAGTAATTTCACCATGAGAACGATACTTTCAAAGACATGCTTTCAATGGCGAAAATGGACCATTGAATAGTAGACTGGATTTTAAATCAACACTGAAAGATAAAAAAAAAATATTTCTCTGCATTGCTGTTCATATAGCATTTTTATAACGAAGTACAGCCTGCATTATATGATTATATAGACATAATTTGAGATATATTATTATCTGTTGTTTTCCTTTCAATATAGAGTGTGCAATAATTTTACGGCAAAGGAGACACTCAGCCTATTTTGGGACATGTTCCATTGAAGGTCTTCTCGCAGTCCAGGCACTGTCCATTGAGAAATTCTTTGTAAGTCGGGCACGGAAAGCCCCACAGGGAACAGGTACCATTCAGCGCACTGATGTACACATGTATCGCCCTCATGTGGTCACAAATGACATTACCGAACCCTGGAAATCGAACCAGACATGCCAGCAAATGTAATTCCTTATCTCTTGGTGAGAATAAAGATTCATAAATTTTACACGCAATAACTGTTCTGTACACCTGATGTAAGTCACTGAATTATTTTTGCCACATTCCTGGAAATTGTTTGGATAGAAAATTTGAATGTGAGAAATGACCCTATTATTTCTGTTAAAAAGCAGGAGTTTGTTGAGTTGTGTGTGCAGGTATCAACTTACTCAGGGAATGTGAACAACCGGGCTGGTCTTTCCCCCCATTCAGAAAAAAGTTAACGTGTCCCACAGGGATGGAGATGCCAAAGACTGCAAAATAGCACACATTAAACCAGAGGTTCCCAAACTGGGGGGTGCACATCATGATGGCTAAGCCAGTGATAATTTCATTGATGAAAACTATGATGAAAATTATAGTCAACAAAGATTTTTCATTAATGAAAACAAGACAATAATAAAATGCAAATTACATGATGCCAAAAATTACAACAAAATGTTCTGACACTTCGGTAACTGAACAAAAATTGGATGAAAATTTCAGCAAGTAACAAGTCCAGTCAGAAATAATCTTTAGTTAGTGGTGATTGTAGTTGCACATCATTGGATAATGTTGATTTAACTGACTTCAAGCATTTGAAAACTTGCATGGTTTCTACATGCCGCAATGATTTTGTCTGTAAAATCTGTCTGTAAACTGTTTCGCCACTGTCTGTGCCACAGTCTTTAAGCAGAGAAAACATGCTGACACATGGATACATTTCACATTTACTGAAAAAGAACACAACACTCAGAGCAAGCCGTGTGGAATGGCAGTCACGGCTAAAAACACAGCCAACGGCAAAGTGCATCCATCCTTCCAGTTTCTGTAACCGCTTATCCTATTCAGGGTTGCAGGGGTCTGGAGCCGATCCCGGAGGTTACGGGCGCAAGGCAGGGAACAGGAAAAGAAAAGAAGAGAATCGAAAACAAATAGCTGTGTTTTCTTTTAATGTATTTGAAATGTTCACTGTCATTGAATTTTTAAAATGTACAGTGGTGGCCATTAAATATTAGAACACCTGACAGATCTGAACATATTGACTTTTTTGCCTCCAAAACATGATTTCATTTCATAATGTTCATGA
>JAODKL010000036.1:1003103-1015952 GCA_026780765.1 Petrocephalus schoutedeni | reverse complement strand
GAACTGGGCAGGATTCGAACCCCGGTCCCAGAGGTGTGAGGCGACAGTGCTAACCACCGCACCACCATGCCGCCCCCCAGCTAATCTTGTTGTAAGAATTTCAAATTACCACGGTATGCGTTACGTTATTATTTTACGTTAGAATTGCCTAAGCCTACGCTAACAACGTTATTTTTCATAAGTTTAACATTTTCAATACACTGCTTGCATTCGTGTTTGTTACTTGTTGCAATACATCTGCCCACTCCTGGTCTTGTTGAAAATCACTGCTGTATGCATGTAAACGGGATTTTTTTATAAACTGAACTCGACAGACCCAGGGACGAAAATGAGCCACAAGGCTAAACAAGAATTAACAACAACTAAACTACACACAGGGAAATGCTGAGGGGAACGCAGGCAAGAACCACAGCACCTACACATTCAGGTATCACACAGGAAACGGCAATGACTGACTGAAGAATAGACCAAGGGCTGGCACATATTTAACAGTAAGGAATGCTAGATGCGAGGCAGGCATGGGAACTGAAACTACAAAACAAGCAGGGATAACCAAGAACAAAGGCACAAAAACATGAACCAATATAGAAATATATAAACACAAGCATAAAAACCTGGGGAAACTCATAACTAAAATATCCAACATAAAACCCACATAGTAGGAATGCACAGTTCTCAGCTGCCTGCATAGCTCAGTCAGCCATACAGTGGCCCGGGGAGCACAGGAACACAGTAGGAATAAGGAAGGGTGCTAAACCTACCAAAACACAGTGAACAGGACAAGATGGCCATCTGCTGGCCAAATGAGGAGATGACAGACAGGGACTG
The DNA here is from genome assembly GCA_026780765.1 of Petrocephalus schoutedeni. Lineage (NCBI taxonomy): Eukaryota > Metazoa > Chordata > Actinopteri > Osteoglossiformes > Mormyridae > Petrocephalus > Petrocephalus schoutedeni. The sequence goes on along the minus strand of JAODKL010000036.1, from coordinate 1,015,124 downwards.
ATGCTGACAGTGTCAGCTATAACGTTTCTAAACCTCTCCTAAAATCACCCCAGTATTTGCTTCACCCATCCAATACACCAGTGTATTTTAGTGCTTGGCAAACTGAGGCATGGCAGTGCCGGCAAATAACAAGGAGGCTCTTTGAAGGGCAAAACATGTCCTTTTATTGCAAAAAGACATGCAATTAATAAGTTCCAAACTAAACACATTAGGGAAACATAGGGAGGTCAGACACTGGACAGTAAGGCACACACGGTGGGTAATTTATACCATACTAAAGACACGTGAGGATCAGACAGGGTTCACACAAGACCAGGGCAAACACACACACAACATTAGGGAAACCAAAACTGTTTACAACTACACAAACAAGGGCTATTAACAAGACATACACAGGGCTATATACAAGGCTCGCGAGCAAGCCGGATATTCAAATCCTGCTGGCACTGCACTGCCAGGTAGCCGGCCATGCCAGCAATCACCACTCCCAGTCCCCACTTCAACGCCATCAGCTTGCGAGCGCTGTGAGGCTTAGCTGCTGGTGGACGCTGGCGTGACAGGCCCCCCAGGCGCCATCCCTTCCTCTTACGCACCATAGGGGATCTGCTGCCCCTTCCAGTGGGTCCTCCAACAGCCAGGCCCCGTTCTCCTGGGACAGCCAGTGCATGGAGCAGCTGGGGACCTCTGGTGCTGCGGCTTCCTCCTGGCTTCGGTCCTTATTTCCCCCCTGTTTGGTGGGACCCTGGTGTTGTGCAGCAGGCTGGTTTTGCTGGTCCTGTGGGGCCTCCAGCTCACAGGGTTGGGTGCTCCTCCAGTGTGCTGCAATCCTGATCCAGTTGGGCCTTCAGGGCGCGGCATGCCTCCTTGCTCCAGTCGGCCCTTGTCATCCTCCAGTATGCAGCATCTGGGTCAGCAAGGCTTCCAAGCCACGACATGCCTCTTCCCAGCCGAGCAGCACCTTCTCCCAGCCTCCGCTGCTTCTGGCGGCAGCTGCTCCTGGCGGCAGCTGCTCCTGCTCCCACCACTCCTGCTGGCTCTGGTAAGGTGCGTACGGCTTCTGAGCTAGCCAGACCTGCGGCATGCGGCACGCCTCCCGACTGAGGAAAGCAGCCTCAGCCTGCAGCCGCCATAGGGCACGCTCATAGCTGGGCTCAGCCTCTGGGAGCTCCTGCCTTCCCTGGCCGCAGACGTCGTCTCAGACAGGGAGCCAGCAGGATGGCAGAAGCAGCTTCAGGGCACACAGCAGCAGGACGAGGGTCCGGTGGGCTGGCAGGGGGGCTTCTGGCAGCGTTCCACGCGTCTGGGGCTTCTCCGACAGACGGGATGGCTTCTGTCTCATTCCACTGTCCCCTACTTGTGGCTTTGGTGCGGGCTTCTACGCAGTAATGTGCCCAGTGCTCTCTACTCCCACAACTCCAGCAGACGAGCTTTGCGTTCTGGGCAATTCTCACCAAAATGCACTTTTATGTTGAAGTAATAATGTTATTGTACTGACGTCTACAGAACCTTTGTTAAAATGTAAAATGTGGAAATAACATTACAGTAATAATGTTTTCTGCAAACTTTGAGAAGGCCTTCATATTACTTTGGAAGTTCTGGAACGTTCCCTGTTAGCTGGGTTATAGTTGTAGCATAATAAACACATATTCAATGTGACTTGAACAGCACAAACCAGTTCAGCGCATTCAATTAACACTGGTAACAAGGGGTCAGTCTGATGGATCTGTAAGATGTTTTGTACTGTGGACACAAGCTGGAAAATGAGGGGAAGGCCCAACTAACATAAGCTATTCATCTTTTGGATGCCTGCTTGGCAATGTGTCCTGCTGTGATGATGTCATCACCGGTGGCCCCCGTGTAACGCTGTGCCAGCAACAGCTGGTCTGCACTAATGGCTGAAAGATAAGCACACATCTGCTCCACAGCAGAAGGTAAAGAAGGAAAAAAAGGCTTTTTCGTCCAAACAAAAGAGTCGCTGTATTAGCTTTACATACCCCCTTGTTTTTTTCTCTTAACACAGCGTGAAAGTTGAAATCAGCAAAACGAGGCAGGGTATCGGAATCACGCAGTGTTTGTATTTAGGCAGTGGGCTTGGACAGAGCATGCCTGAGTGTCTCCAGGTAGGGGGGCTGATGAAGGGGCCTCACAAGAGCAAAGCCTTCTGGCATGGATCAGCTTTCCACAATGGCACCGTACTTCAGATCCGGAGCCTTCCTGGCAAAACAGCATAAGAGCATAAGGGGGAAGATGGCAAGATGGACAAAGAGGGATGGAGAGATAACATGCTGCCAGGGTCACAGTGATTGGCGGGAGCATGGGGGGAGGGGGGTGAACTGTAGGTCATCCCTACAGACAGTGGCTCCAGCTGCATGAGTGCACCAAGGAACAGGCGATCACCTTTCCTCCCCTCCCCGTGTGTGTGCGTGTGATGGATTACTGCCCACTACTTTCCTGGGGTCCACTGTCTCACAACAGCACCACCATCAGGGTACATGCTAAAAGCACATGCACACACAGTGAAGTATCATGGCTGAAGGCTCACTTTCAGAATGCAAGACCGCAGCCAGCCAGTGAAATGTGAGATTTGTCCATGTGCATATGTGTCACGGAGCATCAGGTGGTGATTTTTCATCCACACTGCAGATTCACATTATCGTAGCATTTAATGACCAGTCACTCCTATTTACAGTTCGGGAGCAGGATTTTCCCTGGGTCTCCATGTCCATATACATATGGTATGTATTGGACAGGAGCAGTATTATTGTGTATTAATACCAAGAGTGGCCAATCTTACCCATATAGGGTGATTGTGTATGCAGGTTTTCGCTGCAACTCCCTAATTAGATCACTAATTAGAGGACTGATTGGCTGAAGAGTCCTCACACCTGGGTTTGTACAGCTGGCCTAAGGTTATCAAAGAAACCTGCATACACACCGGCCCTTTGCGGATAAGATTAGCCACCGCTGATTTATATACAGTGTCAGCTCTAGCTATAAGCAGGATAAGCAGTTGCCTAAAAGGTACAGCCAGCTCTGTTTATTCAAGTGACTATCTACCTTATAACTCCTACTACTTTCAGTGTTAAGACACAGTGTTAAACTAGTGTGTCCCTAGTCGGAGGTCTCTCCTGTGTTTTGTATCACTGTGCATCTGCATTTGGCATTTATGATGTGAAGGAAGGAGGCTTTGATTCTGCGACTCTTGTCTCTATCAGGTGTGTGCCAAGGCCTCGCCGATTTCTCCCTCCGTGGACCTGTCTGGCTGTTGGTGTATTTTCCTCTCACTGTTCCTGATGATGCCAGTACACAGTCTGAGTTGTATTCTGTGTGAATACTGTGGGAATTGAAACTTACTCTTATCAGAGGTGCCACCTCTCCCGGAAATGGACACAGCTCCCTGACACCCGTGAATGGTGTGCAGTGTCCCATAAATCAGTCCACAGGGAATTGAAAAACGTCCAATACAAAGGTCGACAACTTTGACCGTCACCACAAAGGAGCCTAAGGTGGGATGTCTGTTTTGCAACTTGTCAGTACTGGCCCCTGCCATATGTCTGTTCCCAGTTTCGCCAGCAGGTGTCACTGGCCAACCCATATCCTTAGCTCCAAATGTGCTCTACTGCTCCCTAAGACGTCGCATGGTTTAATGAGCTGAGCGGGTCACAGTGTCATCCCGGCTTCCATTTTGTGGGCTATTCATAATTTGACATTTATGTTTCTTTCTTTATCTCTTGTTAAATATGTTATAGTTTCTTGCTTTTTGTCCCTATTTCCCTTTTCGTAGTAATGTTCAGTTCCCTCATTTTCTAGTCTCCTTTGGTGTTTGACCCTTTATCTCTTGACTGTATGTATAAGTGCCGGCCCTGGCTTTAGTCTTCAGTTGGCCCTTGTGGGTGTTCCTGAGCTGCACTTTAGTTCCTGGCTACTGTTTGTTCCTGTGTTAATCCATGATTTAGTTCTTGTTTTCTGCTTGCCCATATTTACACTCCTTGTGGTCTCTCTTGTCCAATCTTACTAAGCACCGTAGATCCTCTGTCTTTCCAGCAGGCCTCTCCATAAGACTACGCACATTTCCATGGTAATAATAACAGCAATAGTTTTATTTTAGCATCACGGCATCATAAATACAGTATATTCTTTATACATATATCACAGTGATATTTCCAGCACCATTACTTTTAAAGTAACATATTATTTGGACTAAGTCTGGTTCAGTAATTCAGTAACTTGCTTGAGGTGTTTAGAAAGCAGTCTGCTTCTCATTAATAAGTGTGTAATGGCACAAAGGCTGTGAGTGTGGGCATGTGAGGCCCTTCATGAATTCCCCTATTCTTGCTCTCTCTCCCCTATCCTGCCTTATTAGCATCTGCATTGTCTCCCATGGGATTCCCCTCTAATGTGGAGTGAGATGCCCCTCCTGGTTTCCATTAGCAGTAACAAGTGCTTTAATGATATGACCTGTGACCCTGCTGGTGAGGCCTTGACAACCCTAACCCCCCCCCCCCCCCCATCCTGTGGAACCCAGGGGATGCACAGTAATAGCGCTTTTCTACTGCCACCAAGAACCTAGTCGTACCTGAGCCATACCTGTGCTGTACCCGAGTCATACCTGTGCCATACCTGAGCCGTACCTGAGCCATACCTGTGCTGTACCCGAGTCATACCTGTGCCATACCTGAGCCGTACCTTAGCCATACCTGAGCTGTACCCGAGTCATACCTGTGCCATACCTGAGCTGTACCCGAATCATACCTGAGCTGTACCCGAGTCATACCTGTGCCATACCTGAGCCGTACCTTAGCCATACCTGTGCTGTACCCGAGTCATACCTGTGCCATACCTGAGCCGTACCTTAGCCATACCTGTGCTGTACCAGAGTCATACCTGTGCCATACCTTAGCCATACCTGTGCTGTACCTGAGCCGTACCCGAGCCATACCTGTGCTGTACCTGAGCCATACCTGAGCTATACCTGAGCCGTACCTTAGCCATACCTGAGCTATACCTGAGCTGTACTTGTGCTGACATGGCGTGACTAAACCAAGTTGGTTGTGTCACCACCATCTGTTTGGTGGAAACGCACAAAGATAGCATGATCTGTGTTGATATGTGTGGATTATCTGAACCACACCACAATGTATCGATGCATTCTCGGTAAGTCAGGACTAGAACTAATGCTAATTTGGCTAGAGTTTGACGCAAACATTATACAGTTGTTCTCAGACACGTTCTAGGGTGAATTAGCACATAATAAATCATTATGTATACCATGTGTGTCTTCAGTTTTATGTCACTGTTTCTCTCCCAACCTTTACTGAGCCCACCCTTCTGCAGTGGAAAACCGTAGCAAACTGGAACTGCATGGTAACTAATCTCTCTTTGCAGTACATGTCAAGTATGGCTTGGTTCCTGTATGCCAGTGGAAAAGAGCCATAAGCAAGCAAGACTGACATTTCCTAGTAACATTGAAAAAAACCACTATAAAAATGAAGAAGTAAAGATCATCCTGTTGCTTGCAAAATATTAGTGTGAAGATGTAAATATACCAGTAGTCACCAGTACTCACCAGTAGTCAAAGAAGAAGTGGAGATTTAAACCTGAAAACTACATATAAGCAGTATTAGTACCTGGCTTATATGTGCAGCATTAACCTTCTCTTGGGTCTTTAAGCACCATATTATCTAGTCAGTGGGTTTCTGCATTACTTCTTTATGGCAATTGCTATTTACTGTATCAACGCAATTTACATTTGTTCTGTGGACTTTGTCTTTTTTGTGTTGGTCAATGGGTATAACAGCACACCCTGCTTTTTGGAAGATAGAGGCTGCACTTGCATTATGTCATTAAAGGCAAATAATGGTTTAGTCAGGTCTCATTATATGACTGGCCTTTAATGATGTTGAGGCCTGAGTAAAAACCCAGGGAAGGCATATGGTTGTCCATGTCCATAATAGTCATCTTATTGGTGAGTACTTCCCATTCTGAAACAAACTTTTGCACCATCCCGGGCTCCTCCCTGCTTTGCACTCATAGCCTCCGGGACAGGATTCAGACCCCCTGCAACCTTGAATAGGACAAGCGAGGAAATGGATGAACTGATGGATTTTCACATTCTAGATGATTTCTCAGAAATAAAAAAAATATTAAGTACCACTGAAATCTTCATAAGTTTAAGGGAACATGATAAAGCCAGATGTTGATCATTTAGATAGGAATACTACCATACAGACACATCTGACTTGGCAAAATCAAATCAGCCCTGCCACTGCAGACAAGAAATATATCCAGCAATTGAAAAAGGAGAACAGAAATGTCACCATTGACACCTACAGTATCCTCAGAGGGGCCGGACATGAGGAGCGGGTGGAGCTGCGGGTGGGGACAGCGCCACCTCCAGACAGCGTGTGGTATCATGCTCAGGAAAAAATCACACTAAGGAGAAAATCAACTGTAGCTGGACAGAGGAGCAAGAAAAAAAGACCTTTATTCCTCACACATGTCTTTGTTTTCTGAATGTCTGTGCGTCAGGGAGTGATGCTGAATCAGCAGGTCCTGTCCCACAATGCATCCCATCCAGGGTGTTCCCCTGCTTTGTGCTCCCCCCACCGCCACAACCCGCTGCTGGATGTTTAGTTGGGAAGATGGATGGATGGACAGTCGTTTTTATGATAGATTTGGGTCATGGGGGCGGGGGCACTGCTTAATCCTAAATAACTGGAAGTTGTGGGGTAAATCCCGCAGGTAGTTGAGGTGCAGTAATACAAATTTGGTCTACAACACTTATCAGTTCACAATTGACATATTTAATTAGTAGGATAGAGAGAAGAGAATTGGAAGCATTAATACAGGGCAGAGTTGGCAGATCTGGTCCCATCTGCTGTGGGCTTTGAGGTTAGTATGGAGTGGTGGTCAGAGCGCTGGCCTCCAGACGTACAATGGAGCTGACTGACTGAATGGAACTTCCAATACGTGCAGCAGAATAAAATGGCAAAAGGGTAAAATCTGGAATTTTATAGATATTATAAACGTGTCAAACTGAGGTGACGATGTCCACACGGACTGACTCACATATATAACGCATTAAATCTGGAGCCAGCCCGTCTCTTCCTCTGTGTCTCCTTTACGTTCCTCCTCTCTTGCTTAGGATCTGGTTTCCATTTCTGCGAAATGAAGATGGAAATACTTTTCTTTACAAACCCAATTTGTGCACGATGTAGTGAAAATCTAGCATTACAAGTCTGTTTCCATTGAATTTAGTCCCATGCTCCATGAATGTAAAAAAACAACATTACAAAACCCTACTCTCTGAGGACTGTTATATGTATATATGTATACATAGGTTTCCTCAGAAACTCGACTACATTTTTCAACAACTTCAGTGTAGATCATCTGTCAAGAACAGAACTATTTGGAATGAGAATTCTTCTCATGGCGATGAGAACTTTATCATAAAGCACGCCATCTTCAATAAGTCACGCCTGTCTTTGGATATCCCAGCACCACATTCTCAGACGGATAGTTTATGTCGTCCCCATTAGCACGGTTCTTAGTACGTTTACCCAACCATGTAGTGAAGCTCAAATTCTGTGTTTTGTTTTCAATCCGCACTTACTCACAACATAGTCACGGATACTCCAGCGTTTATTTTGCCCAAATGTGTCTGTACATGCTGTAATATTTTGACTGAGGCAGTTTTATACATGTCCCCTAGAGGGCAATGTCAACATAGGAATGTTGTTTTCCGATCGAATTCTTAGAAAAAGAAAACACTTCGTGTCATTAAAAAAAACACGTTTCCATCGTATGCTGCTGATTGGAAATCTGTAAAGGAATATTTCCACGGAATATTAAAATATTTGTATCAGCCTCCTCAGAAAAGTTTCCTTATTCTTTTCTGGCCTCAGTTCAATCCTCCAAATTTCCCCAGCTTGATTATTTGTGCTGCGGAAAGTAACACGCATTGTAATGCTGACTTGGAATGCAAACATCTCACCAGATATTAATAAGCTGCTTTTGTTCCAGGAGGTCAATTCAAAACCCAGAATTTACACTGTAATCTGATGCTCCCGTGCTGACTGGCAGACTGTGAAACACGAGACAGTTGGAGGAAATGTCTGTGGGGTACAATCGAGACCCCTGTGTTTCTGCATACTACCAATTATTATTCAAAATATTTTTATTTAGTAATACAAAATCCCCCTACAACCTGTCTTGGAAATACAAATCATTAAAGATAGTAAAACATAATAATGTACTTAAGTTGATTTTTAAGTACAGCAAACGCGGTATATTAATTAAGGGCTGACTATGTATAATACATTTCTTGTTATATATCAAATTCCTTCTGAAGGAAATGCAAATAATTTTTAGAGTTAATGTTGAGACCTCTGCAGCTGGAAGAATAAAATCTTTATTTCCACATTGACTAGCGATTCCTGTAATTGAATTCTCAACGACTCAGCACGACCCAATGAGGATTTGAACAGTTAATTCAAATGTCTTAATATATTTAGCAGACACCTTTGTTCAAAGGAACATACGAGTGTGTAGATCTTGGGGACTGAGTGCAGGGTCAGTCGGCATTCAGCTGGAGCATGTGTGGTTAAGAAGCGCCTAACAGAGATACCATTACCCTGCCAGCCATGAGATTCCATCCTGCAACCGAGTTACGCGACGTCCCACCAGCGTAGCCTTGCAGGCAGGTAACACCCTCATAGAGAACTCATTGCAGGAATGCGAGCAAGAAGTAGTGTTGTGTCAGGGCACATAGCCGGGCCATACGAATATAACAAACTGAGGGTGAAGACAAGCAGAGGAGACCAGAGTTAGTGAGGACGCAGTTCCGTATTACACCAGTAGAGGGACAATCAGAATTGTGAGTGCATTTTACTCCGGATCCCATTATTAAATAAATGTGCCATACAGTTCCAATTGCTTATTTATTTTTGTAAATTTTGTCTAGATAAACATGTTCTCTTGGTATTATCTGGAACACTTCCAAAAATGTACTTTTTAATGGAAGCTATATCATTGCTTTTAAGTTTTTTTTATTTTTTTTTTATTTTTATTTCAGGAACTGATTCAGAACTAATTTAAATTTAGGGTGGACGCATCAATATAGTCATGCTCTTCCAAGAAAAGAAAAACAAGTGGAATAGCTGAAATCCCAGAAAGGGTTCTGTTTTTTGTAGCCCCAATAAATATCTTCCAGTTAAAAGGAATACAAACTGGATAAAAAGCATAACCTGCAAGGTTTCAGATAAAAGTGTCCGCTGAGGAATAAAATGACTAAATGTAAACTCCTGCTCCAGACCTACATGCCGCCTGCTGACGGGGAAGCCGAGGCTCCTTAGACCTGGCTTCCAATGAAATGTGAAGGGTACATTTCCTCCTCCTCCTCCATGGGGAATGAGCCGCAGTCTCCACAGTAAAACTGCTGCTTTATGAGTCAGGTCAGACGGAGGGCCGAGAGGAGGCCACCCGGAGGCACCTGTGAGCAAAACAGGTGATCAAACCCTCACTACAAAAAGCAATAACTCTCCTGTAACATCAAATTACATTTTTTGGAAAATTTGTTATTAGAATTATTATTTTTTTATTGAAATTGTCAGAAGCAGAAAATCAAAGCAAGCGATTCTTTGGAATATTGCAACATTAAAAACATCAAAGGTACCATGCAAAAACTGCAAGAGTAACGCTGGAATGCTCCAGCGACAGGGGAGGTACAGAAACCCAGCGGGAACAGGACTAGATGATCGGTTGCAAAAGAACCTTTTTGGCCACTGATTGAGGTCCTTGCAACTTACCTTGTGTGTATAGAAGGTACCTACAACTTTTAACAAATTTCCTTCACTTATGTCAGGGGTAGCTGCACGGCGGATCAAGCCTTGGCTTACGAGCTCAGACTCAGATGGCGATTTGTCAGAGACACCCTAACGGGCGGAGTCCTACATATTGTTTTGTAAAGTGCTATGGGGCTGTTTTCGCTATGCCCCAGGGCTCTGTTCAGTGTGACAGGCAGGCAGAGTCCTTAATGGCTGAACCTTCCCATGACAGGTTCATTGGAGTGTGGAACAATAATTTACAGAGCTGCACACTTGGCTTCTGCCTTTGTTTTTATTACCAATGCAGAGTGAGTCAGCGCCTGGCTGCCGGGCTGCTTCCTGTTCTGGCCGTGCCCATTTCCGCTCAGGTCCTGCTGGAAGGGGAGCATGTATACACCTTATCAGTCTAAAAAGCACCATGTTTAGGGAACGGAGCGGAAATCAGAAGTAAAGTTTGTTGAGTTTTCTGTTCCATTTCAGGGTACCACTTATACCACAATAAGTCTCCCTTGTGCCATTTATAAATGACGGTTCCTCTTTATTTAAAAAGACCACATTACAATTTGTGTTACAACCTAATTAATAACCTGATTATAAACCATCCGTAAACCTTTTATAAGAGCTATCCTATTGTAAAGTGGTACCCATATCTCTTTGGTATACGGTGTGACACATCTTCTTCCTAAGCCTGAGAGACTTGATTCTTAGTTTCGCTATTTAATGTGCTTATAATTCATCTGTCTAGTTTGGGCTATTATATCTTTTAAGCAGGCTCTGATCACAAATAAATAGGCAACGGTGGTTTGAGCGACCCTACATTGACTTCATGATGTTTAAATGTCCTGTTTGATTGTAAAAAATGGAAACGTATACCCTGTAAAAGTGGTTCAGTAATCTAACTCTGGCTGCCCTTTTGAAACCTCCCGTTTGTTACTTGAGAAAAGCCGAAGATTATTTTTAAAAGGAGTCAAATAAACATTTGGTTTAAAGGGAAAAAAAGTCCCACAAATATGTTAATTAGCATTCAACCCTATTTTTATCTTCAGAAGGCAACCATCTATCAACGTGGGCCTTTGGGTCACAAACAGCATGACAGTCGACAGTGACGGGCTTTCCCTTACACTGATGCTGGCTTTGGTGCTGCTCTGACCATCACACCATGGATGGAAATATATGGCTCATCAGAGATGTTTACAGATTGTTTTAGAGATGGGTGAATCTCTGAGGAGCTGAGCGCAGTGTTGGCTGCGGTGGGCAGGGGGGCGCTGCTCAGCACTCATTACCCAGGAAGTATCTGTAAATAGCGGCGAGGGGGCACCTGACATTGCACTGTAATTACTGCTGGTCTCAAATGCACACAGTGCCTTCGCACCAAGCTTTCAATTTCACAAGTGGAGCCACGGGTGGGGTGTTACAGGGGGGCAGGCGTATCTGGCATGCTGTATTTGGGGGGTGTGACCAGTTGCATACCTACCCTACAGTGTAGTTGAATGGAAGGTCAAAACACATGATCCACTACCACTGTCATTGTGATTCTGGTTGTATAGAATATTGTGTTTTCCATAGTGTGGGACCCTGCACAATGCCCTGTAGTGTATTGTGATGGTTAGAAGGACTAATGAGTACAGCTGCTACCCAGGTTACGATGGAGTTATGTTCCAATAAACCTATTATAAGGTGAAAACAATGTAAGGCAAAAATGCATTTTAATACAGTACACCTAACCTTGAACATGCTTAGAGCACTTACATTAGCCTACTTATGGGCAAAAACATTAACAGAAAGCTTATTTTATAATTATGTGGTGAATATTTCATGCAATTTACTGAATAAATATAAGGTCGGACACCCCCTTGTGAAATCTAAATATCATAACATGGACCATCTTAACCAAGGGTGTGACTGTATTGTGTACGGTATGGAATTTTACTGATTACTGAGTCTCTTGTATATTATTGATATGGATATAGTCACGCAGATAGGTGTGGGTGAGACAGGTTACATAGGAAGGTGAAGATGAGACAGGTCACACGGGCAGCTGCGGGTGAGACAGGTTACTTAGGAAGGTGAAGGTGAGACAGGTCACACAGACAGCTGTGGGTGAGACAGGTTACACAGACAGCTGTGGGTGAGACAGGTTACACAGGTAGCTGTGGGTGAGACAGGTTACATAGGAAAGTGAAGGTGAGACAGGTCA